>CM048820.1:52441438-52963904 GCA_026586065.1 Dioscorea zingiberensis
AGGGATTATATCAGATATGTTTTGGATTTGCACCAATGATTGGTTTGGTAGCATGTAAAACTCAACAAGACATTGTTTCTTAGTATAGAGTTCACATGTGATAGAGAGTTGTTTGGACTTTTGAAGAACTAAAGATGAATCTTAAATTGTGATTTATGAACAACTTAATTTTGAGAAGATTAGAATTATAAATTTTTTTTAAATTATATGGTTAGTTATAAGTCCTTGATTATTATTCACTTATATCATGCTTGAATTGTATAATTATTTATGGTAATGTTCTAAAAAGAATATAAAGTCAATAAGAACTTTAAAAAAAAAAATTATCATGGAAATTAACTTTTCAATTACTACAATAATTACATTGCTAAAATTAAATAGGATTATCATGATATTATTGAACATGAGTTGCTTGTGGGTGGGCATCAATAAGATTTTCTACATGGTGGGATGATTCACATTAGTCATAATCAACTTAATTTTAATTGAATTGATATAGCTTGATTTGATGTTTTCAAACAAGTCTAATTTCACAATTTTGGAAGAATATTGGGCATGCTTCAAAAGAAATATGATATTTCAAGATCAAACTTTTAAAAAATTTAATTAATTAATTTCACTTTAATAAATAGATGAATTTTTTTCAAAATTGACTACTTATAACCCAAAATTTTTCAACGAATGAGTTGTACCTATGTTTATGATTATTAATCACATACCGTGATTTTTTTAGAAAACATCGGTGGTATGATAAGCTCATATCATACATTATTAGATTCACAATTACTATATCGACATATATATACTCAATCATTAATCATCATCGACAAAAAAAATTCATGAATTGTGTGTTATTTATTTTTATTTGTGATTTAATTAAATTTAATAAAACAAGGATGATGGTCTCAGTTAGACAATCTATTACGATAGATTGACAGCACAAACAAACACATCAAACAAATAGTCCAAGGATTGCTTCAATGGGTTCCACCCAACCATAGATACAAAAGACCACTCATTGGATGGATTGACATGCAACCTAATCTGATTCATATCCATCCACAACTTTGCTTGGTTCTCAACCCTTAGACATGTTTGCTCCTAAATAAACTCAGATATTCTATTTTAAATTATATATTAGTTTTGGATATGATAGGTAAAAAATAAACGATAAAAATACTCCAAGTTAACAACAACAACAACTAAGTCTTAACTCATATTAAATGGGGTTGGCTATACTTTGGATTCTACTGCTCCATATCCCTCAGCCCTGTGCCATAAACCTCAAAAGAGCAGGCATTATCGCTCTCGCATATCTATCTTCTTCAACCTAATCGTACATCTATCCATTTTTCTTATATTTTATTCTTAAACTATGAAATTTCGAACCTCAGACTATGGGGGTCTGGCCTTGCAATCGCCCAAACCTAATCTTAAACGTCAGATCTTTTATTTTATCTTCAATTGGTGCATATACGCGAGCTTGTCTTCGTCGGATGATAGTTAATTTACAATCTTATCTAATCTTGTATAACCACTCATCGACCTTGACTCCTTAAATCCACTGCCACACTCATTTTATAGAATGCTTACTTTGTTGTATAATCCACCATGTGATATAGCTGTCCAGGTCTAGCTCGCCGCTCTATTATATTTTTCTAACCTTTGTAGCCATATCTTCATCACATATATAGCATATCCGGTTGGTACCCCATTTCAAATCTTTATATCTCTGCATTACGGCTACCATCTTCATCTATCATCCCATTTTATCTTGAAACTATCAGAATTTAAAATTGTTACACTTACGGGCACTACCATGGCCACACCTAATACCTTTCACTATCTCTCTCCTACTTGAGTTAAACCATTTTCTATCTTATCTTCACTTGGCGCAAAGCCTATACTTCAAAATTATTTCTCCAATCCCCACTTTTGATTCATCCCGACTTCTACCCTCATTCTAGAGACAATATCTCCGCCACACCTACATTTTATCTTGATATAACTAGTTAACCTAACACTTACTTACTGAGAGTATCATAGTTGGTCTAAGATTCGATCCTCTTTAAATGACCATTTTATAAACCTTCACTTTCAATGTTATACCATCTTCTTATCACATATATGATACCCAACGTATCTTAATAACATTTATATATTTAACATTTAACCCTTATTCTCAACCAACGATGTCGAAAGGATTTTTAATGTACTTCATCATATCATCCCATTTCTACTGAAAAAATAATATGGAACCATATAAGACCTTTCTTCTTACTTTTTATAGATCTCCACCAAGCTTGTTAACAAAAAAAAAAAAGGCTTATATTTGTAAGCATCTACCACCACACCTAATTTCACAACACTTTAATCCTCCTATCTCGAGTTATTTCTAAAATCTACCTCCCAGTTTCATGGTGTGGCCCATTTATTTAACTACATAATCAGCCAAGATAGCTTTTGGCCTTTGAATATCTCCTCTACTTATATAAAACCAAAACGCTTTTCTCCAATACATCTTTCTCTCCTGGTGATGAGTTAGAAAAATTTTGGTTAACTTGCGACCCCCACTTCTCTATCTTTTGATTCAAATCATATTACCATCTGAATAGTGGCATCTCAGGAATGTAGTTCCGGAGAAGCTACATCCCGGGAATATGTTGTAATGTCATGATATCACCACTGTTGTCTAGGAAGTCATGAAGTATCAACTTGGTAATGTTCCAGAATTTCCCAAAAATACCCCTTTGTATATAAGGTACCATTTTGAAGCAAATTAAAAAATAAATGCTAGATTAAAGAGACTAATTAAATTTTAATACCAAAAATAATTGTGCCACATTTTCCCTCAAAAATATCCTCCTTCAGATCATCAAATTTTGATAAAAATCAACATTTAAATAATAATAATAATACACACAAATAATAATAATACTAATAATAATAGAAATAACCAAATAATACACACACACACACACATAATAATAATAATACTTAACAATGCAAATCCAATCAATAATAGAAATATTAATAATACGGAAATCCTTCTTCTTATCTAATAATAATAGATCTCCAATAGCATAATAATATATAATAATATAATAATAATACAATAATAATAGTAGTAATAATAATAATAATAATAATAATAATAATATAATAATACAATATTAGAAATAATAGCTAATGTAGAATAATAGAAAATAATACACAATAATAATAATAATAATGTGTCGACGGCAAGCAAAATTCGTGATTATTATCTTCAACTCCTCGTGAAGTTTCAAGAAAAGACACCTATCTTGCATGGCTTCTCCTGACTTCTGCTGGTGGGAATGTTGGATGGTGCCTTTAATGCCACTCCCGCCCACATCTCCTCACTCAAGCATAAAGAATCCAAAACAGGCTTGAAATGCGCGATCTTCCCAGATATTCGTACCATTACCCTCTGCATAGAGTTGAATTTGTGATTAACTACATTCTCCCAACCAAATGTTTCCCCTGCTCCAACTTCAATCAAGATGCCATCCCAGCCACAAAGCTCTTTTTCCAAATTCTTCATCTTTTCCAATGCCTCTTTGACCTCACTGTTTCCCGGATTTTAGAGTTTGCATAAATTTCCAAGGTTCCTCCTCTATCGCCGGCTGATGCATAAAGACTGCGGTAAAATACTTATCCTCACGCGACTTTGCCTTGAATAGATGATCAAAGTAGCCTTTCCATCTCTCCTCATGATTTCTTTATCTCTTTGTCATTAAGACACTGGGCTGGTACTCCATCTTTAACGCATTTGGAACTTGATTTATACCCTTCCCTTTTTATCTCTTAACTACGCTTATCTTCAGATATTTTTTCCTTTCTCGTATCCCTAATTCTTGGTACAAAAATCTCAAAATAAAATTTATAGATTTTGGTCAATTACCTTATCTCGCTCAAAAACTTGTTGAATGATATATTTTAAATAATAGTCAGTAAGAAATTCTTGGCCAGAAACTTCCTTTATCTATATCATTTTGGAGTAAGTTGAACATTTTTGTCATCATTTTTAAGATGTTTGATGAGCTTTTCAAAAAGCTATAAACACTTCCAAAATGCTTTTTTTTCTTTTTTTTTTTCCCATAAACACTAGATGGGATTTTTTATCGATCAAAAATTCCGTACTCTACAAGGGGGGGATAAATCTGACCTTTCGCTTCAACATGGCCACATTAGTAAATAAGCGCGGAGGCTCCTCAATTGTCAAGCGAAAGTATATGTAGAAGAATTATTCGTAAGAATCAAAACAAATACTTTCTCTAACTCGCACTGCCAACCCACATAGGAAAGTCTCAATAAGGGCATCTTCTTTATGGAAGGGAGTCACCCATCAATAGAGATTGGCAGAAATGGGGCTTACAATTAAATCAAGGAAATAAGACACCTGCGAACCTATGGCACTCCACAAGTGGATTCAAAAGTGTATACCGGAAAGCAGCCTTTTAGTCCTATCTCTCCTTGACTCTTCCGAGTAGACTAACACCTATCACTCGAGAAGGCGAGAGACAATGAGGCACAAGAATGACCAATACTTCAAATCAAGGCCCGCTAACTAGGTAAGGAACGCAGAACTAAGGGAGTTGATTTGAGTTACTCACAACGACACTAATGAGGGGAGGAAGGATGCATGAAGTCCGAACTTTGAAGCCGCTCAGATCTTTTTCTAATAAATCCCTTTACACCTTCATTAATTTATGGCATGTAGAATGAAGGCAATTCCCAAATGGCCTATGGAAATTGCAATGCCCAAGGAAAATTAAGCTTTTTGCACGACTCCATTACAATGGATAACAAAATAATCACGTACCGAACAACTCTTGGTAAAAGCAGGTATTGAGGGGAGAATCGTGACTTCAATGTTACCTATGCAATGAACATGACTTAATCCTGAACACCTTCCTCGGCTACCACATTACGCCCAGCTTATATCTACGCTTTGGCTATATTATCGTTTCGATGTTCAACTCTCAATACATATCCTTAATCTACGAAAGTGATTTCGGGGATATTAGCTGTTCTTTCGGGAAAGTGATCTACATAAAGAGATCGCCAGACGGGGCGTATTCCTGCGGTCATAGCCATAACATGGAGCACTCCTCGACTTGAAAGAAATCAACGATAAGCCCCAAAAAGCCAGCCAACAAATGCAAGGCTTTGTTCCCGGATATTATTCAGTAGTCGCTTTATTATTGTCTCAAGCTAGGTACAGATGTATAATCTACTCGGGTCTCGCTAACCTTGGCCTTTGATCAGCGGGATCATTGCAAATATTAATGAAATATGGACTAATTTACTTCATATGAAGATGTAGCAGCTTCGCACGGGCAAATTCTCATCACCTGAGAAGTTCGGATATGGCACCCTCGAGGTTCCCTTTGGGGATCCATTTGGGCAACTATGTATCAATCCTTTTTATTTTATATTTCTTATTAATCAATAAAAGAAATGTGGTTTATCGATTTTAATTTAAAAAACCAGCACTCAGCATATCATAATTCGCTTAACTTATTTTGTTAAACACCAACAATATAAGCACTTTTCTTAATATAAAAAATAACAGTCCGTAATCGGGGTTAGAAAGGTATATAGGAAATTAGAATTTGATCGGACGTTAACTTAATTATAAAAAGTTCAAAACTAGTGACCGACCTATTTATAACCTAGGTTTATGGTTTAATAAACTAATAAAGAGAGATGCGAAGGACATGATGGAATGGTTGTTAAAATTTTGCAATTTGGATAATGATTGATGTGTTGGAGGGTGATGAACCACCCAATCAAAGACTTGATGAATGAATGAATGAAGGTTCCGTGTCCTTTTGACTCATTGTAATGCACTAATATGTGGTGACTTAAGTTCCTAACCTTGCATGAACTCAAGGCTCTGTCATCACGTAATTAATTAAGTGAAAGTGAGATGCTCTATTCTTTGGTTTGGTTGTTAATGTCACAAATTTAGTCTCGTGTGATTCACCTACCTTTTTACTTTTAGGGGAAGAAAAAAGTTATTATTTTTAAATAAAGAAAAATTGGACACATATATAAACCCTTATATTTATTATGTTCCGAGAAAAGAATTTATTTATATAGCCGAGGAATCTTGGTTTATTTATTTTTATTTCTAAAAAGGGTTGTATGTGAAACTCTCAAAAAAAAAATCTAGAAAGTGTAGCCAAAAGATCGACAAACAAACGATCGTTCCATTCATAATCAGCCTCGGAAATGGTTCTCAACTTGAAATTCTTACCTTTTTATGTTCAACTAGAAGTTCCTGAATTTCAAGCCTCTAAAAATTAATTTCTGAATTGGAAGCCTAAATTCTATAATTTATACTTTTATTGTATACAAGTATAGAAAAAATCAACCTATAAAATAAACTTTTAACGTAATTTTCTAGTATAGCTTAGAAAGGAAAATCCATTTTGATTTACCTCAAATTACATCTAAGTCGAGTTTGAAGTTTTCAAAAATTAAAATTGAGTCAAGTTCGACCAAATCTCTTAAAACTAATTTCAAACTCAAGCTGAGCTCAACCCGATATGCCTGGCTATCGTTATACTCTATATTATAAAATTATATAAAGATATACATATAAGTGTAAATCTAAAAAACAATGAAATTTATAGTGGATGAGTAGTACTCCACTATTATGATAAAATAGTTGAGTGGTGAACATCACCTTCAATGGGAATAAATAAGATCTCCACATATCTAAGTGGATGCTGGTCTTTCTTAGAAAAATTCCATTTTAATTCTAACCATTTATTTATTTGTTGATTTGGACTTTTGTCCTAACTAAGTGACAACTAATTCTTCTAATTTCCTATTATTATACAGCTACAACATCATACCAAGTTTTTTCAAATAATTTTTTATCAAATTTTCTATGATTCCCTTATTACTCACATTAATTACTTTTTTATGAAGAGAAACTCATAATTATTGTAAAATTACTAATATTATGGACCATGTACATCAAAGCAACATTTTGTGCATAATACCAAATTGATATTTGTAAATACTCGCTAAAAATAAATATTGGAAATCAAAATAAATGTTTGAGTTTTAGCTCAATAATAACTCAAAATTGAGCAATTTAATTATTTAATCATTTTTGCAAACTAATTATGGGAATATTCCTGGAATTATACTTACTTAAATCTCCTAATATTAAAAAATTTTTAAGGCGGTTATAATTTTAATACCTTTTGAAAACATAGGTATTATATAACAAGTGAAGGGTCAGCTTGCAAATATTGGTCATTTTATGAATACTCACGGTTTAAAAAAGAGGAGGGTCTTCTTTGCAAAATTGGATCTCTTTCTTCTACCACTCTGCGATTCCTAAACTACCTTCCCTTAAAAATTCCCGCAATGGAGAACTCCCCTTCCCTGATTCCTATAGGGTTTCCGATCTCGATCTAGGGACGATGGCGCACGGTGACGATGGCCGTATTCTGGCGGCGGGGATGGCGATCGTGCTTCTACTATGTCCCTGACCCGGAGGCTATCGGCTCGGGACGCGGAGGATGTCTCTGAAGCCCGGAAGGGCGGGAAAGGCGGCGGGTGGCGCCTCGGAGTGCTCCGCCTTCCAGGCGCCCCCGTGCGACGTGGCGTGGAGGGGCTGCGGCTACGCTGCTGGCGGAGACGTTGCCAGGTTTGCGTACGCGGAGACGCTCGGGAAGTGGGCCGTGATTAGATCTGGGTACATTCCGGGATCAAGTACTCTCATGAGGCGCCAGCGTCTGTCGATTTTGTTCTATTTGGATGTATGTCTCTCTTCTTTAACTTCGATTGGTGATTGATTTCTCATCTGTTATTGTGATGCAGGTGTTCTTTTATATCCATTTTATGCAGTAGAAAGTTCTTGTTTTTTTCTCTTGGTTGTTATTTTAGTAGCTATTGTTTTGTTGGTTTCTAGGATTGCCTAAGTATATTTTAAACATTTCTTTTGTATTTTTTCCATAATTGTTTTTCTCTTTTTCTTTCCCTTCTGGAAAATCTCTTACAATGAACATTTTGTTAAGCTGTGAGCTCTGGTAATCCCTCAAAAAAGAAATTGGAATACTATATTACATTTAGATAAGGGCTAGTAATGTATATCCACTCACTAATTAATGGATCCCAGTGCTTGTATGAAGACCTTTGTTTCACATTGTAGAATGGTGCATGACCTTTTGCAGGGAAATCTACACATGTTGCAAGTGTGTGTATGCCGGAAGTGATTGTGTGTACATGTTTACGGGCCCGCAACAGATGATGGCATATTGAGTTGGATTCATCTCTTGAGTGTTATTGAATCCCTTTTGCTTGCTTTTCTCGAATAGCCATTTTATGTAAGTTTTTTGGAATCTGCTGGGTACTTTCTCACAAGCAGATGTTCTTCTTCAAGAGGCTACATAGGCGGGGTGCTGTAAGTATTGAGTGGTTTCTTTTTAACTTGGTCTTGATAAAATGATTGCATAGGATGTGGTCACTTCCTGTTTAGATAAAAGCATTGCTTTTAGTTCTTCAACATCTACTATTACAGTTCTTGTACTGACATGCAAATTTTTTGTTTTATTATTGTTTTTTCTGTGTTATTGGATTTCTTCCACACATACTGGTGAACTCTCTTGTGCAGCTTCTTCTTGAAACCTGCTTCTCACAATTATAATGCGATGAAAGATCAAAATAAGTTTTCTTCTTATAATCTCGAGGGACTCATAGCATTAAGGACACACTGACTGCTGCAACGGGTGCCGTGGTACCTTTTCACCATTCAGTTTTAGATGATGGTGGAGTAAGCAATTTGGTCTTAGGATATGCACATTGTGGGATGGTTGCTGCAGCTCATTGATTGCCAAGTGTACTACACCTGTCCTCCTTAAAGCACTTAGTCAGCATCCAGATTATAGTATTAAGGTATGACCTCACCTATGACAATATTCTTGATAAAATCACTCTTGAATCCTGTACTCCATTGCCATTCGTACAAGGGCTCATTTATAGAGTTGAGTAATCATTATTCTTTTCTTTATTGATTTATCCATATACTATGGCTTTTGTCTTCTGATCTGCTTTGACATCTTTCTTACCAATATGAGTCTTTACTTATCCAGTGCTACAAGTAATGTTTCCTTTTATCATGAATGTTAGATTGTTGGGCATTCTCTTGGCGGTGGAACTGCTGCTCTCTTGGCGTATATTCTGAGGGAGCATAAAGAATTCTTTTCAAGCACTTGTGTTGCATTTGCTCCAGGCATGTATTTTTTTTGTTTGCTTTAGATTTTGGTTTGAGCACCTTTTGCTTTTCATTTTGTGGAGTCATTTATGACAGCACTGCATTCTAACATTTTTTTGTTTTTTTATATTTATAACATAAATATCTTATCTTACTTACCCTAACCACATTATTTACTTTTCTTAAACAAGGATAGTTCAAATAACTATTTGAATTTCCTCTTGCGGAAGGAACAAAAATCCTGCTGCAAACTTAGTCCTATTGATTTGTGTTGCTCTACACCATTAAATGGTGTTATTGGTTTCTAACTCCAATAAACGATCTAACTGTAATTAGGTTGTCAGTAACAAGTATTGTATGTTCTGATAAATAAATAGAACAGAGTATGTTTGAGGTCATGCTTCTTAACTACTAATAATAACTCTTGTTCCCTGCAGCTGCTTGCATGACATGGGACCTCATGAATCTGAAAGCAATTCATTACTACAGTTGTCAATGGTTCTGACTTGGTTCCCACCTTTTCAACTGCATCAATTGATGAGCTTCGAACTGAGGTACTTCAACAAATTTGAAATGAACTAATTGACTTTTCAGTTATCATACATATGGTTAGGTAACTTTTGAAGTGTTATCGATATTCAAAATGCTCACACACACACACACACACATATAATTTTATTCTTTTCCAGTGTAGTGACATAATGACTTTTCTGAATAGAATTAAGATCTCAATTTGAAGTCTAGATAGATATTGATTTTCACTGCCACAACTATTTACTGGGGCCATTTTGTCTGCAGCTAAAAATGGGACTCGCCGCTGAAGTTAAAAGTTCAAAATAAGTTCATGTAGTAGAAATTCTCTCAATAAGGTTTTTTTTTCTTTGGACATAAGCTTGAGATTTCTTGGGACTATACATAATCCAATTCTTTTTTCATATTAGAGTTGGACAAATGATATGACATCTATATGTCAATTGAGAGTGATGGTATGGAGGGGTCATTGAAGTTGTGCTTTGACTGGATAACTTGTGATCCTACATCAAGGATCATAAGTAATACTAGTGCAAGTGCTCTACTATACTGAGATTTGATTGTACTGAGTGTTAAAGTGTGCAGCCAGCATATTCTGTAGATTTAGATAAACAGGTAAGCATTGTGCATAAGATATTGTCCATGTGTGTGTGTGTTTATTTTGAAAACTGCCTATACTGTGATCTTTCATCTTTGATAATCCTTCCATTTGGATGAACTGGTCAAGTAAATGGTTGCAATTTCCATATGTTTCCACATTCTATTTGTCAAGTTTTTACAACTTAAATATTGTGTTATGTGTTCATTTAGTTTTTCATTTGTATATTAGGTGTTAAATTTCTACAGTTCTCTTAAAGTAGTAGTTCTTACGCTATGTCATATCAAGAAAAATAAAAATTAATGTTGATGTTCCTTTTTAGGTGACTGCATCATCATGGTTAAATGATTTACGAGATCAAGTTCAACACACAAGATTCTTGAATGTTGTTTATCGCTTCTGCATCTGCTTTAGGATCCCGCCTACCATCTATATCTGGTGCAAGAGCTAGGGTTGCTGGTGCTGGTGCACTTCTACAACCTGTTTCAAGTAAAACTCAGGTACTATTTTGCTCTTTGATAGGAAGAATTGGAAGAAAATTTCTTTTAGACAGTTGCTTGGATTGAAAAGGTCATGTGCATTAAACTTGCTGTTTTGTGGGTTCAATGAATATCTTTTCTGAGTGTCACCAGCAGACAAAATATCTGAATGCGAAATAACCATTGACATAAAGGTGGGATTTTGGATAGTTTGAATTTGCATGGTAATGTTACATCCCTCTGTATTGGACTTATACCTATCTCCATATATATAACTTGTTGGTTAAAGACCTTGAAACTCTACACGGTGGCTTCGGTGGCAAAAGCATTGTTTTTACTGTTGCTATTATTTGGTGACAAATTCGAGAAGTTTTTGGATATTTTTCCACAGCTTGTGGACATTGTTATGAATTCTAGGTGGTGGAATACTTCTGGTATGATTGATAATAACCATAATTGGAAGGACTTTAGAATATTTTTAATTATTAGGATTGTTAGATGCGTAGTCCAAATTAGAGATGGTACTCAGATTTGCTATTTTCCATTTCAGCAAAAATATATAATTTTTATACAGAAATCAGCCATAAGAGCTGCAACACATTCATCAGTAGATGTTGTGTGTGCATCCCTCTCCTATATATGTAGCAAATGATTTTCTAGAATTTTTAGTTTGTCATGGGATTGGTGGCCTTAGGGTCTAACTTCAGAAGTCAACCATAACATAACATATTTTTCAACTTTTGCTATATGGATTGGTCTCTCAGATATAATTGGCACGATGCTGCATTTCTTTCAGTAGTCTATTGCTAAGATTTTTATATTTGGTAACAATACATTGTGTTTACTGAAGTGTAGTCACATACAGTTAATCTTAATACTTGTGCACTGACACCAATCATAACGAGACAAGATTTCAGATTTCATAGTAAAAATCTTTTGGTGCTAGAAATCTGCTTATGTTCTTGCATTTTTTTCCTTCAATTTCTTTTCATGACTCTCAGTCGGTTCTTTTCTCTGATGACAATCTTAGGTTGTGATGAAACAAGCACAGAATGTTGCGCAGGCTGTTGTCAGGAGTCGGCCTTCTTTGTCTTCATGGTCTTGCATGGGCGCATCTACGCGGTTGCCAGTACAGTTGCAAACTCAAAAGAGGATGCAGGTGATTCCCGCACTTCGGCTTAACAAGCTCGATACTCTTTTGATAAAACAACTCAAACTAGATACAGATGTCGATGGATCAGATTTCAGTTCCTCCCTGAACTCGCATAAATGACGAATCGGAGGAAGATGAATCCCACAAAAGCCGATGAAACTACTAGTGTTTCCATCGCAGAAGAGATGACTGAAGGTCAATTGTGGTTTGAACTGGAAAAGGAACTTCACAAGAGGGACTTAGCTGATAAACAAGCTCGAGAAGAGGAAGCGGCAGCTGTAAAAGAGATCACAGAGGAAGAGAACGTTATTCTCAAAGAAGCAGTTGAAAATCAGCAGCCATTATCTTCAGATGACTTGGAAAGGCACCAGTTCTTTCCTCCAGGTAAAATCATGCATATGGTTGCAATGCCGGGTGATCGATCCTAATACTGGCGGGAGATCTTCACCGATGACAATGTTGGCATCTACGACCCCAAGAAACCTGTACAGTAAGATTCGCTTTCACCAACTATGATAAATGATCATTACATGCCTATGTACAAGAAGATGATGGAGTTACTAATTGAGAAGCTGGAGAAAGATGGAGAAGATGTTGATCATGACTGTACAATAGTATTATAAAAAGCTGTTTATATGTATTCCGATTGAGTACTTCATAGCTGAAGGCTTTCTATATTGAACCTTTAAGAGAGAGGTGTATATTTAACCGGTCACACACACGCACACACTATATAAGATCTGTAAATTACCTATAAATATTTAACTCTAATTTTTAAATATGCCCTTTTAAGTTAAATACTATTATTATATTTTTATGATTTATCTTTTATAAAAAGAAAAGATTAGGGCTTGTTTGGTTTGGCTGTTTGTGCTGTTTTCATCGCTTTTTATTTTCCATGAAAAATATAGAAAAACATGAAAACATGTTTGGTTTGCTTATTTTTGTGAGAAGGCTTAAAATGAAAAATGAGAAAATGAAAAAAAATATTTTCTACTCTTAAAAAATGATGATGGTATAGTTGTAAATAAATCACTCTAAAATTAATTATAAAAGTATCATGTTTGTTATTTTTTATTTTTTAAAATATATTTTTTAAAACTTTTATTATTATAAAAATATATAAAATATCATATTTGTTAATTTTTTATATTTTCAACTTTATAAAACATTATATTTTGCTATTTTTTATTTTTAAAATGTTACTTTTGTTATTATAAAAATATATAAAAATATCATTTATCGTTTTTATTTTTTAAAATATATTTTCTTAAACTTTTGTTATTATAAAAAAATATAAAAATATTATATTTGTTATTTTTTATATTTTATATTTTATAAAAATACCATGTTTATCATTTTTTACTTACAAACAATTTTTATTTTCTGTTTTTAAAAACAGCAATAAATCAAACTAAACAATTTTTCAATTTTTTGAAAACGTAATATAAATCCTTTCCTTTTCACGTTTTCCACTTTTTCTCAAAAAACAGAAAACAAAGAGCCCCTTAACAATTTAGAAATTAGTTTCTTGGCAAATATAAAACCTATTTCATAATAACAGATACTTCAGTTTTTCAAATTTCAACCCTATCATTTGCCAACCAATTATATATCATGAAAATAAATCAGCCATATAATTGTTTTTAATTTTGTATTGTAGTAATGGTGGGACCCTTCCGAAGAGAGTGATCCTTTCCAAAAATTGGCGGGTGGCCCACCTAAAGTAGGGCGGGAAATCCACTCGCCTAATATGTGTGTTCGATAAACAGGGTGTCGGCACGACCCGCCGTCTCTAAACGATCATTGACGTAAGTCGCCTCTCTCACCCTGACAGGACGGGTTAACTCTCTAAGTTACGACCCCTTCCTATATATAGACACTGCCGAGAGGCGCAACTTCTTTATTCTCCGATGTGGGACTAAACTAAATTTAAGAAAAAACTTTCTGCACATGAATATATACAAAACACCCTGTAAAAGAACTCATACTAAAAATAACTCTGCTGGGTATATATGTAATTACAAAGTTTGCAGGGTTGTATGTGCAAATGCAACCATGAAAATTGGGGAACCCTGAAACATCAGACTCCAAAGTTCCATTAATAATGTATCCATAGGTCATAAAATATAGTTCATATATATATGATCAGTCTTCAAATGATCTAGAAAAATTCCAACCAAATTATTGAGAATTCAACAATGAGCTATTCATTTAGCTGCTCGAGTCATCCCTCCATACCGACTCTTGAGTTCTTCCTGGAGGTTCTTCTTCCATGATTCCTGATCCTCGGGAAGCCAAGTACTCCCTAATAGTTGTTTTCCGTTGCTGATGAATGTGTGATCAAGAAATTATCATAAAGCATTTTCACCGTAGATTTTTCGCCGCCAAGACACTGTAGAGGAAGGTTAGTCTTTCAGATCATGAGTATGTAACCTAGCACTGCCATGTTACTCTACAATGATGCACTTTCCATTTGAACATGCTTTACAGTTACGTGTAATGATGAAGAGAAAAGATGGAAGTGGCAAATTATTACCAATGTCTAAGATAAATACCTACAAGGCAAGATATCATCCCGCTTCAAATTTTATCTATATTGTATCTTCCGTATCGCTGGAAGAAAATTTCTTTGCTACCTGCAGATGTAAGGTTGTGACATCAGAGAAAGGAATGATTCAATCCATCTATTACAGAATAGAATTTTAAAACATCCAAGGCACTCTAATGGAAAGAGCTCCCAGAGAGAACCAAAATGCAAGAAATCCCAGAAGTCACAAATTTCAAGCAATAGGCTGTTTGAAATAGGGATCACAAAAAACAACAGAACACATGAGTTGATATTCATGCATTCTCAGTGAAAAATGCTCACCTGCTGTCCTAAGCCAAGGACCAACCTAAAAATCTTGTGCTTAATTGGACATTTAAGGTTTCCCTAGTAGATGTTCATTGTTATTAGTGCATAATGTAATAATGTTTAGAGATTGTAATTGGTTGAAGAAGAAGCATGCTGATTGGTATTTTTATACTGTCATTATCAAAAAGAAGCTAAGCATAAAATGAGTTTCAACAGCAATATAAAGTAATTTGCAGCAAAAAAGAATTTAGCTACATTCAGAACTGACCAAGAGGGTCTTGAGACACCTGAGTAAATTTGCCGATCATCTCTGATGATACTTTTCCAAATATTCATACATTGTGCTAGTTAATGATGCTACATGAAGCACCACTCCAATTCCTATTACTGGTTTTATCTGATGCACAGTCCAACAAAAGACCATCACAAGAAAGCCAGTATGACATTCAGGTAAC
Source organism: Dioscorea zingiberensis (assembly GCA_026586065.1). Classification (NCBI taxonomy): domain Eukaryota; kingdom Viridiplantae; phylum Streptophyta; class Magnoliopsida; order Dioscoreales; family Dioscoreaceae; genus Dioscorea; species Dioscorea zingiberensis. The sequence continues at coordinate 52,456,774 of CM048820.1, forward strand.
TCGACTTGCAATTCCAAATAGGTAATATATAGTAGGTAGGATATTGGATTTCAGAAGCTATACGCCCAACTTGCTGTATTTAGCATAAGAGTGTATTCCTATTTATTTCCTAGGGTTAATGTTAATAACTACTGAACCCTCGTTTGTATCATTCCCTATTTGCTAAACAATATAAAGGTTCTTTGCATTATACAATACTGTGAGATAACACAAACCTTTTAAATGCAGAAAAGAGAGTACCTTTACATCGGATGCAAAAATACTCATCATCACTATAACGAGCACAAATCACCTGAAAATATAATTCATCCAGGCACAAGCACAACGAGAAATAAGAACCAATAACACCAATAGACATAGATGGAACAAAGAAACACAAAATTAGCTCACAAGCACTTACAGCTGGTCTGGTAAAAGGCTTCCCTTCCAAGTCTTCAGGAAATGCCTAGACACAAACTCAATAGAAAGCAAAAACTCAGTGAGATCAAGCAAAAAGAGAATAGTCCCAAGAAGCAACCTCTTTTCCAAACAAATATAAAGACTCACAGCTAAAAATCTGAATTCATGTTCCCTCTCCATGAAAGCGGAGACCTACAACATCAACAAGGGCTCTCAATTAGTACATTTTTTTCACACAAAAAAAACCCTTGAAACTTCATAACCTTATAATACAAGATCCAAATTTTGCTATTAATTTATCATGAAAATCCATTGTTTGAAGCTAAAACATGTCCAAACTTTACAACATTCTACCAATAAAAATCCAATCTTTATCAGTAAATCCTGCCACTTCACGCCCTAAATGGAAAAAATCAATGAAAACAAATAATTTTACCTCTTCTTTCTTAATCTCAAACACAGTAACAACAAGCCATTCCCCCTCACATGGCTCCACGCTCAAGCTTGAAACCTCCTAAAAAAACCATCACATTATCAACAACAACATCCCAAAAAAAAAGCTCCAAAATACCAAGAACTCGATCGTAACCCCGGTGTCTGGACGAGCGATCCCTCGGTCATAGAAAATCGGCGCCACATGAGCGAAAACCCTCCGGAATCCCCGCAAAACCCCAACCCTGAAGTCCCTGAGTTCCGGGAATGTACTCCGCGCACTCTTCTCTACCAATTCAAGCATTTATTATTCAATGAGAGAGAGAGAGAGAGAGAGAGAGGATCGTACCGGAGAGAAGAGAGCCAAAGCCGCAGATAGAGAGGAAGCCATCAGGGGAGCAAAGAGAGTGGAAGTCGGCTTCAGTGTTTAGCTCGGTGAGATTACCGGTGGATGAATCGAAGGGTATCTCGGTGTCCATGGCCTCTGCTCTGTGAATCGATAAGGGTTTGGAGAGGGCCGGTAACCTAACGCGCCAGTGAGCAGACGAAGGTCCGGCGAAAGAACGGTGAAGGGAAGTGAGGTTCGGCCGAAAAGGATAGCCGTTGAATCTTGATCCAACGGCGGGGATCGACGAGATGAGGAGGGAATCGAAGAGAGAGTTGGAGAGCATGTCACGATGATGCTCGTGATCGATCGGGGACAAAATGAATTTTCAAAATCACATTTCAATTTTTAAATTTTATTAATTTTTTTTTGGATAATCACGATTGCTTGCAGAACCGGGCCAAATACTGAACCATTCAAGGTCCCGGGTTCAATCGTCGGGTCAATTGGATCAATATCGGGTCAATATAAATATTTAATAATAAAAAAATTATATTAAATAATTTATGAAAAATTATTTTAAAAGCTTATTATAAAAACTATTTTAAATAATTTATTAAAAAATATTATAAAAACTATTTTAAATAAAAAAAAGTACTATGTTGATGTTAAAATCGAAATCACCTTGAGATCAAGTCCCATCTCGCACCAATGGTTAAATTTATTTGGTTTTATGAATCAAACGCAAGAGAACGTGATCCAAACACAAAACAAAGGGCAAGCAGTTACACTCAAATTTACATGAAAAATCCCATGAAATCTGTAAAAACTTTCACTTGGTTGTCATGAGCAAATTCACTATGATTCCTTTGAGATTACAAGGATTTGGAATCTCAGGGAGAAGAGATGGAATGATCCAGTAGATTTGGGGTGGTGAGGAAATCACCATAAAATAATAGAAGAGAGAGAGAAATTCTCCAAAATGGCAGCTTGTGTGGTTCTCCCAATGTCCAAAAGTCCTTGAAATGATCTTCTCAGACCCCTATTTATAGCCCCGAGGTTAGAAGGCCCAAGTTTTGCTGTACCTGTGATGTTAGCAAGATTGCCAAATTGAAGTCTTCTGTAGGGTTTTGGATGCTTCCTGTAATTCTTCTTCCTTTGAAATTTTGGTTTATTGGAAGACCATTTTTAAAGACCCTTGAGGAAGAGTGTCGTGAGAAGACCTCATTGAGTAGCAGAGCTACGCAAGAAAACTTGGCGTAATAATGAGACTGGTGGCAATAACCGTGAACCGGTAACCGCAGAAAGTAGTCTCTACTCTAATGAACAAACAAAGTGCAGAAAATCTTTTGTTGAACAATAGAGTGCAGAGTAATCACTGGCGCATCAACTTATTGGAAGAGCAAAGCCAGTAGAGTTGGCCAAACAACAAAGATTGGAAGAGCAAATGAAAGAGGCTGGCCAAGCAGCAGTGAGGAGTTGGCCTTGATCAACAAGATTGAAAGAGCAACAATAGAGTTAACAACTCTTCTAGAAGGTCACCTTGAAGCTCTTCCCTCCCGCGGTGGTCGAGTATCGGGTTGGGATACTTTGGATCCAAGTAGAGTGATTTGATACGCATTAAAAGGGGCCTCAGAAGCTCTTCCACGTGGTTGGTCAATGAAGGCCACATATTTTCCACTTTTACCCTTATCATACTATTTTAAATAATTTAATATTTGAAAAATAAAAAATAAAAAATGATGTGTTCATTTGGTCTCATCTCTCGCTTAATTGCTTGTTCTGGTTAATTACGTAACCATGGCCGTTCACTAGCCACTCTTGCTTAATTCACCTGGCCCTGGGCCCAGCTCGATAACACTTCCTGCATGGTAGTAGGAATGGGGGCAGAAGTAAAAAAATATAATTTTTTAAAAATACCTATATAAAGATCCTTTTATTATTATTATTATTATTATTATTATTATTATTATTATTTTGATAAAAGTGGAGTAACGCATTCATTGATTAGAAAACAAAGCAAAAACTATTGGCATAGTTGTGCAATATACAAGCAAGGTCCTCTCTCAAGAACCACCCATTTGGGGGCCTTAGGACACTATTACAAATCAACTATTCCAATCCCTCTTAGGGATGGTCTTCAAAATCCTCTCCTGGTGATCATCTCTTGTGAATGCCAGACTTCGCTTGACTATAGACTCCATCACGGGTCAGCCTTTTGGTCATTTGGTGGCATGACTCAGATCAAAACCAAGAGAGCATTAAAAAATCAATATCTCAGCTTAATTCCTAAGAAACATATCTATCATAGAAGCATTTTCGATCTCTTTCCATTCATAAGCTCCAGGTTGTTGCCAAAGTTAAGAGATTCCATCCTAAGTGTATATCCCTTAGTAGGAGATAAGCCACTATAGAGGCTCCCCATAGATCTTGTATCATGCTAGGTGCAACAGTTAGGTGTGGAAGTTGTGTGAAGTGGTGCCAGATCCATTCCGAATATGGGCATGTGATGAGGAGGTGATGTCTCATCTTATCGTTCATATAGGTAGCATTGAGTTCTTGTACCTCTCCATCGTCTTCTGTAAAAGTTGTTTGGCACCAAAATCTTGTTATCCTAAGCAAGCCAGGCAAAGACTTTGACTTTTCAGTGGGCATGGTTGTTTACAGAAGTCTTGCTTAATGTTGGGCCATAGCCCACCATCCATTATGAACTAGTATAATGTGTTTATAAAATATGCCCTTGTTGTGGTTAGGCTCCATCTCATTACGTTACCATTCCCTACTGTTCTCCCCTATATTCTTGTAATCAGCTTTTGTAGCTGGTCCCACCCTCCAATAGTTAGGGGTCCCTTCCTTAGTGGGTAACCTCCGAAGTTTATCAAGCTCTTAGCCTCATTTAGGGTAGCAGATGGACGACTTATAAGGTATGGAAGGGCTAGGTGCCATGATATATTGGGATCACTCATCTATCTAGTCATCATGCCAAAAGTTGACTAAGTCCCCTACCGATGTGGTGGTTATGATGTTTAGTAAAACTGCCTCCTTATGAATTGATATGCCTTTCTCAGTATTTTATAGCAGATGTTGGCTTCCCTTGTTAGTAGTCTCCACTACCATTTACCCAAAGATTGCAAAGATTAAAGGCTCTTAGATTTAAGATGCCCCACCCCCCATATTCCTTTTGGGTTGACAACCGTCCCAATTGACTAAGCTTATATGCTCCGGGTCATCCTTTCCGCGGTCGCTCCATAAAAGTTCCTTAGTATCCGATCTATTCCGTGGTACCACCCATTCCTAAATGGTAAATAGATAGCCAATAGTTTGGAATGGGCTAAACTACCGAAAGTGATTCTTCACCGAAAGTGACAACATATGTCATTTCCAAGAACTGATTCTGGTTTTTTTATTTTAGCGATGAGTGTCTTCTAGTCCGCCTTCTTTGGTTTGTAACCTGATATTGGTATGCTTAAGTAGGTAATTAGTAACGATCCGATATGACAATTCATAATACTGGATGGTTCTTGTGGGGGTATGGTCGACTATGTTGATTGGGATAAGGAGGCTTTTGTCAAAGTTGATTTTGAGCCTAGAAAGTCCCTCAAAAATATAGAATAGCAACTTCGTGTTCCCGGCGGGTCTTGTCCCTAGTACAAAGGACGAGAAGGTCGCCAATATCGGGTTAGGTTATTTCCTCATCTTCATCTGGATACCCGCAATATATTTCCTCACAATAAGATAACATCGCGGCTAAAAACATTCGATGTAAAGACAAACAATAGGGGTGATAATGGGTCACCTTGGCATAGCCCTCGCTTGTGTCTCACATACCCCATTGATTGGTCGTTGATGAGGAATTTTTCTTTAGAGGAGCGTGAGGATACTTGTAATCCAACTTATCCATCTCTGTGCCGAAGCCCGTGGCCCTGAAGACATTATTAGGAAATCCCAATCAAGCATGTCGGTCACCTTTTGAGAAGACTATTTTGATTAGTGTCACATTTGAATTACTTTTTTCTTCATTTTGAAGATTAGCTCCTCGATCGCGGACTACAATATCTTGTATGTATTTGCGCTTTGATAAAGGTTGTTTGTGTGTTGTCCATTTAGTTTGTCAATCACCGCTTCTCCAATTGGCCGGGTAAAACCTTTGTGATTATTTTCATAGAGCAGTTGAGTAAACTAATGGGCCTAAAGCCCGTGATTGCTGCCGTGGAAGACTTTTTTGGGAACTAATAGGATATGGACCCAATTTAGATGCTCTAGATCCTCTTGCCCATGGTAAAGGTCCTCAAATACTCCTATCATGTCTTCTTTGATAAAGTTCCAACCTCGCTGTAAATTGTCATAGGCAAGCCGTCTGTGCCCAGTACCTTGTCAGAGCTTAACTCGACACCGCCAACCACACTTCGCCGTGTGAATGTGTCATCCCCGATGTTGCAAGCTTATTCTCTTCTTGTGGGCTTAAGAGGTGCCCCAGCTTGTAGTGTATCTCGGATCCCTCTTAGAGCTAAAAATTTGGGTGTAATGTCGGGATATTACAACCTTGACTTCTTCTTGTCCTACCCTAGTGTGGTTTGGCTCCTCCAGCCTGTGTATCCAGTTTAGGTTTCTTTGCTCATTGGCAATTACGTGGAAGAATTGTTTATTTTTGTCCCCTTCCCTTAGCCAAGTTACTCAAGAGATTGCCTCCAATAGGCTTCTTCAGTTGTGATTGTTTTCTCATACACCTTTTGTAGTGTATTAGCCTCATGTTTCTCCTCGTGGGTTATCGTCCCTCCCTCCTTCTTGTTGTCTATGCTTTCAAGGTGTGTAGTATCACCTTCTTTCGGAGACCCTCCTCCTTTTGTTTTTGGACTTGCTATCTCCATAGCCATTTTCTTAACAAGACAATTTTCTTGGACACTACAAAGGTTGCTCCCCCTGTATAGGATGCTCCTAACCACTAGGTTCTTATCATCTCCTAAAAGCCCTAAGCTTTTCCCCAAGGTTGCCTGGAAAACAAAGAGGTGATTTCTGTGAGGGTCATGTAGCCCACACTCCAAGATTTATGGGGACGGATCTAATATGATCCTTGGTAAGGCATATTGTCACACCCTTGAAAGTTTTGCACCCATTCGGGGATAAGAGGAAGCGCATCCAAATGCATTAGTGTAGGATTTGTTCTACCATTTGACTAAGTGTATTTTCTTCCTTGCAAGGGGGTCCCAATGTTGTAGATCCTCAATCAGGTCATCAAAGTCCTTCATGTTTTGTGTACTATGTTGGTCCCCATTACAATCTTCCTTTGCTCTTGTCACATTGAAGTCCTCGCCTATCATCCACAAGCCGTCCCATCTCGTCCTTATCAACCATAGCTCCTCCCAAAATAATCTCTTTAGTGCTCTTTCACATGGCCCGTAGACTGTGGTATACATCCATCTTTTGAGGGTTGTTCAATCCCCAAATATAGCAATTATGTTGAACCTATCAACATAGCTGTTGATTAGTGTAGAATATCTATCATTCTCTACCATTCTACCATATACAACATCCACCTCTTGTGTTGTCATCTAGAAGGACCAGTCTCTCTTTGTACATGCTTTCCTCGATAGTCCTCCATAGTCTATTGTCGATAAAATCCAGTTTTGTCTCTTGTAGACAGAAGACGTCCGACCTTTGTTAGCCGATGTTGTCTCTTACGAGAAACCTATTCTTTCTCTTTTTGAGGCCCCTTATATTCAAGGATATTATCTTCATTAGGAAACTAAGTGATAACCCTGAATGATATTATATGGTCATAGGTGGGTGCCTTCAGCTTGCTACGCCTTCCCTCGCTAAGCTAACCTCTCAATCTTCATCAGTTTCATGTGTGCTATGTAAGTGTTAATTTCTTCTACTTTACCCAAGTCTACTCTCGCCATTAGAGCCGTCGATATAAGTTCCTTATCATGCCAATCAGTTAAAGTAAGAGGAGTATTAATGAGGGCTAAGACAATACCTTCTGAGTCGATGCGGTCTAGTCTCAAGGCTTCCCTTTGGGGGTTGTTGCCCTTACTTCCTCTATGGCTTGAGGTGGTTTGATCTTTCTTGACCTTCCTCTTTGGCGTGGTGGATCTCCTCCCTTGCCCCTGTAGTTTGTTTTCCTCTCTTGTTTGCCTCCCTGTAGCTTCTATGTTTCCTTCTTTGGATTTGAATCTTCTTTATCTTGCTTGTTTCGTATGACTTCATGTCTTCTCTGATATGAGTTTCCAGCCCTCATTGATGTACTTAAGTGAAATCCTGCTCAAGTCCAGGATTCCTTGGTTGACAAATTCCATTATATGTTGTCCTTGACAAGTTCGGGGGGTAGGAGGGGTCACTTGAGAGGCTTGAAAGGCATGGGATCACTTTGGAAGAGCTATTACTAGTCCCCAAAATAAACCTACTATTGTTCGGGTTTAATGGGTCATCCTCGGGGGCGGGCTGGAATGATTTGTTCGAAGTGCGCCTTCAGGGGCCCATTTGCAGCTTGGGCCATCGCCTCCTAGCCTAAGAGCGCTAGGCCCGCCTGCCTCCCTCCTTGGGATCAATTCTCGTGTTACTCTTCGATCTAGTTTTATCTTGCCTGGCCGCCACAAGGTGTACCCTCCTCCTCTCTGCTTCGTGTCCGCCAAGCATGGTGTATCACCTTGTTGATGCATTGGGTTCCCCCCTCTCGCATGTGGTTCACGCCAAGCACTACACACTCAATTACGTGCCCTCGGGTAGGGTTAATTCCCTTCCTTGTCATGGCCGAAGCTAGGAGCCTCACCGATTGAAACGCGGTTCTCGCTTCCTCTTCCTTTTATCTGTATGACTTCTTAGCGTCAATTAGCTTTCTCCTACGGTGTCCCTCCCCTCGATCAAGATTCCTGGCCACGGGCGGTCCCCAATCCATTCTCCTATCCGGCCATCCTCCACGAATGCTCCCTTCCCCTTCTTTTGTTGGGTGAATCTCATTGCTATCTCCCCTTTGTTCCGCCCGGAGCTCATCCCCTCCTCTTGTCGTCGTTTCCTCCGCGGTAGAGGCTTATGTCCTTCCTCCAAGTCAATGTCGATCCAATGTTGTCGTGTGCCTATGTTGCAGTAGATGGTGCATAGCATATCTCGACTTTGTCAGATGCGCACAATCGCAAGAATGTCGTTTGCGAAATACCCTCCTCTCCTGTCAACGTATATGATGTCACCAACTAGCTTAAGCGCCCTTGTAGCGATGTCTTGGTTCTAACAGAACGACGTGAGGCGGTGGACTTCCAACCAACGTACTTCTCCCTATGCTTTGCCCGACGTCCAAAGGTCTGACGTCCAAGGCTCGAAGGACAAGGAGAAGTTCGGTAAATGCAGCCAAATACTACTCGATCTCTCTCGCATCATCTCGCCGCTCTACAGGCGACATTGTACCTCTTGTCTTGGAATTCCTTCGCCGTCCAACACCAGTCCTCGTCCAATGTTGTATGCAGTGTTACTAAAATCTTCTTCCCATCCACCATGCCACGTCGGATCGTCGTTACTATTGCCACGATAAACTCCTTTATCTCCCCGCTTTCCCTCGATCATCTTGTTGTCTAGTGCGCAAGCGTAGATTAAGTTGGCCTCGTGTTCCACCATGGTTGTACTTAACGCCGACTTCTTTTGTCAAGATTCTTCACCGCCGGTCACGTGGTCTCATGATGCTCAAGCTACACTCCTCCCCTAAGACACCCGACGCGTGTGTCCCTCACCGACGATGTTGGGTGACTTCCTCTTTCCCCTCGTAGCAGGTCAGTTGCTGGAGTTTCGATCTTGTAGTCCTTCTTGCACTCACTGGCACGATGGCCCACTCCCTCGCACCTTCGATAAGTGATCGTGCATTTGTAGTCATCGGCCCAAAGGCCGCCTTAAGCACTATCCTCATACCGCGATCGACCCTATCGAGGTATGGCCAAGTGGAGAGGAACACCAATTCTAGTGTTGTTGTTAGGGAGGTTGGCAATTGCGGATACTCTTCTCCATCTCTTAAAGTGGACCTCCGTCCATGGTACCTCGTCGGAGCTAGTGATGTGAGACTCCCGTGGTGTCCACAATGGTTCTCCTATGAAGCTACCTAGGTCTTGACCAATGACCACATCGGTATATATTGGTGTTCTTTACAGGGGGGCTTGTCCCTGATACCTTGCCCCGGGAGGGTTTTCGATGCTACTGGCCAATAATCGATGTTGGTTTGTATATATTCTTGATGCTTTAGTTCTTTGACAAGACCCTTTTATTTTATTTAGCGAAACCCATTTTATTAAAACATATAGTTAAAAAAATATATATTATATTATATAATTATAGCAAGTGTCTTTCAGCTGTTGGATATATTGTACAAAGAATGTATATTTTAATTTAGAAGTACAAAGTTTGCAATTAGTAAATTTAAGATTCAAAAACTTGGGATGAATAGAGGCTAAGTACATGACTTTTTCTCTTATATATATATAAAAAAATTATAATTATAAGATTTCCTAGGGGTTGCAAATTATGAGAAAATATAAAACATATTTATCAGAAACAAAATTCCATGCTGTAGTTCGAATTAGTATCCAAGCTTCACTTAACCTGCCAAAAGACAATTTGGAGCAAGTGTTGTTGGCTATATGCTCCACCATTGTAATGCAGACAATTGATTCCTTGATGTAAAATCCAAACATTGTGCCAAACTGAGGATTTGATGATGTTTGCATCCAAGAAAAAGATTCAAATGATTTTTGAATTTTTTTTTTCTTTTTTGGAAATTTTACTCAGTTTTTTGTGCTTGATACTGTGAATGATAAAGATATGAGCATAAAATGCAGGTCAGCTCAAGAACAATGGAAGAAGAGGCATATAGCTGAGCAATCATCAACTGCTATGCCTTTTCTTTTCCTTTTCCATGCTCGGACGGCACATTCAACCAACCGTTTTGCTGCTTTGCCTCTTTCTTTGGTTGAGGAGACAATTTGAATCGCTTCTTGGTTGGAGACAACATCCCAAACCTGAAAGACAATGAAAACAAATATCGTTAGAACCTCGGAGATGGACCGATGCAAGGTTTACTTACACAGAATGAAGAGAAAGTCGGTTTTCCTGAATTATGCAACCCTTGCACATGATAAGTTGAAACAGTAAAAATCTATAATTTCGCTATCTTTCGTGGATATGTCAAATCCATGGAAGCAAGTTAATTTTTTAGTCCAATCCGTTGGCACATTTCAAACATATTTAAAATAAAAGGATGCTTCTAGCTTAGAATGACACTTAAGCAAGACTAAGATTTAGGACTCACCCCATCAGTTGCAAGCACAATGAATTGATCTTTGTCAGTAATGTTCCTTTGAGTTACTTCAGGGACGGATATGAGGCCATAGTCCTTGATGCAGTAGTCACCAAATGCTCTAGACATTGCCAAGCCCGGAGATTCCCCATTAGGTAGCCATACCCTATGAACACCAGGCTCATCTCAGCAGACAGAACACCCGCCCCTTGTGCATTTGGTTTATGCTCAGCCTCCTCTACAGTAATTGATCTTAAATGAGTAATGAAGCTATGGAATTGTATAATTGAAAACTTTGTAATCTAGATTCAAGTTGAAGTGAATGAAAACACAGATACTTACGAGGCAAATTTGGTTTAAAATCAATAGTGAGCTGGACAGGAACCAAGTCACCATCATCAGAAGTCGTTGCCAACACAGCCCGTGAGTCACCAACATTTGCTATAAACATGTGTTCACCCTAAAAAGTGCGTGAGGAGAGAAGGTTAATGTCCATACTGTTGAAAAATTCAATTGTCATAAAAGAGATATTTGGAGCATAAACCAGCCGCCAATGCTATCACCGAAGTCACAAAATAAACATAAATTCAGAATTTTTGAGAAACAATACTACATAAGATAGATATTAGGTTATATGATGATCTTCTTCCAAGTAAGAGTCATGGGGTGATATTACTTGCCTCTAGTTTACAGGCAATAACATTCAATAATCCAATGGAAAGGTATTTTCAAATATATATACCTGCTTCTCAAAAAAAAAAATCACAAAGACAGTTGATGTTATTGGATTCTCTGGTTTCCATTAATAGGGAAATAATAGATTTTTTATAGCACAGAAAGGAAGAGAATTGTGTTTCTAGGTGAGAGAAACAAAGGGGAAAATAGATAGTCTACCTAAAAATAACGATCATTATTTTCATTTCTCGTCAATATGGCACTTTGCCATTTGTTAATTTTCTAAAAGACATCTCAGGACATGTAGACTTTCACCAAGTCCAAATAAGATTAAACTAAATGAGCTTATCGTTCCAGCCACATAATTTATTAAAGTTTCATGGTCAGAAATTAACCACCAATAAGAGATGGTTAGCATTAATTAAGTGGGACGAGATAAAATACTCTAAAACAACAGTAGAACATATTCTGGTCCCAAGATGGACTTCTACAGATGGATGCCGTATAAGCTTGCGGAGAGTTAAGCAGCTATCAAGAATGTAAAGGCCATCTGAGAGGTCCCATAAAACTATTTCCAACTTCCTGCTTTCATTTAGAAACATAAACTAAAGCAAACCATTATTGATAAGGTATTAATTTATTAAATCAAGCAATCATGTTACACAAATACAAAGGGAAGACGGTATTAAATGTAACAGAAGATAATGAGAGAAGATTCATATACATTAAAATACTGCAGCAGAGTTAAAAAAATCTTATCAAACCTTATCAGATAAATTAAAATTCATTAATTAAGATGCAATGGAGTAGGGTTCATACTTGTTTAACAATAGTCAGAGCTGTGGTTCCACTGTTGAAGGCATCAAGACTGCGGTTCACCGAGAGCTCCCTGTCTATGGTTGCACAAGTCCTGATGTATGACTGCTTCCAAATGTCAAACTTTGCCTTATCAGGCACGACGGAAGCAAGAGCAAGAGCCTCCTGCCAGTTGCAAAGTAGAGCTGGAGGAAGGGATTCTCTGACCCTTTTGGATACAAAGTGTCCCCAAGGACCATGGCCATCAAGATCCCGCAAAAAATCATGTCTTCTTGGCATCCAAATTCCTGTTAGCCACATCAAAGTAGCATGGATATCAGTAAGATAAAAAAAATTCAGGAATCTGAGCAAACATCTCTAATAAGATCGGTACCAAAAAATATTCAAAAGCAAAAATAAAAATAATACAGACACATTTAGTTGTCAAAAACCAAGTTGAATGTAAAAGATCATCTTTTCTAGAATCTGTAACACCTTAATTTTGCTCAATTTGCAAGGCCAAATTAATCATCAGATGCACAAAACTTCAATTTGCCAGTAAGCAGTGCAGCTAAGCCACAGATTGGCTCTCCGTGGACAGTCAAAACCAAGTTTTATTTCTCAACACTGAAAGAAAAGAAAACCAAAGAATAAAAAGAAACAGTCCCACATGATTTGGTAACAAAGCACCAAGATGAAAAACATGAGATTATTATCACAATAAAGATTGGAGAAGAGAAAGAAGTACCTTCCATTGTTGAGACAAAAATCAAGACTTCTTCACAAAATCATCTACCTAGAACTCACTTCAGAGAAACTAAAGAAACAACTCACAAACCCAATCTGTTGGCCAATAAACCAAGGTAACAACAATCTAATCCCCTAAAAAAATAGAAAACAAACAAGTAGCTCCTATCACTTCAAATCCAAGAACAAAAATTCCTTCAAAACCAAAAACAAGGAAAACAGGGCACAAACATGAAACTCTTTCAACAAAACAAGTGAGTAGATTTTCAAACCTAAAACCCTAAAGTCGAAAACTTTGTTAAAGAAAGAGGCACTACCTCCCAAACAATGAAGCAATCCTGGTTGATTCCCTTCTCCTCTCTGTGAAAACATCGACACGAAGCTCTTGGACCCCGAGGCCCTCATCATTCCCGACGACCTCAATATCATCTCATTCCTCCTCGCCTCCTTCGCCATAGCATCGGCGGCCTCCCTCCCCCCTCCCTCCGGCGACGTCACCCTCCCTTTCCCGCCGTACAACGACTTCGCCAGGCCATTCAACATCGAAGAAAAATGCCTCATTTTGAACGCCGACCCAAAACCCCAACCGCAACTCAACTAAGCTACCATCTTCGCAGGGATTGAGAATCTCTCAGAGCTCGCCGGAGTTTAAGGCAGAGCTCGTCGGAGTTCCGGAGAGCTTCGAAGTCTTCTTTGAATGCCTTCCACTCCATTCTCCAACTCCTCTTTGCTTTCTACCTCGTTCTCTCTCTTATTTATACTCGCCAGGGACTTATTAGAAAAGTCACGACATTCCGAGGGTTTTTTCGTAAAACATATTCATGCACATAATGACCGTTATACCCCGGTATAGATTCAGAAAGCGCGGGAGAATGGAGGGTAATTTTGTAAACTTATTCGATGCACGGTCTTAGCATCATGTGGCTGAAAATCACGTAGGTAGGACCCACCGTGATATATTTCTTAGTACTAAAAGTGACACGTGGCGCATGCGGTGGGGATTTCTAGTTACTCTGTCCTCACGTGAGGGGTTTAAACTAATGAATTTTATTTTTTAATTTCTGATATTTTAAAGAATAGTAATACAACCTAATTATTTTTAAAAATCAATAAAAAAATTGAGATACTTTTAATCAACAAGTTGTTTTAAAATTGGTTTTTTTGTTGTCTGAAATCATAAATTAAATACAAGTGGATTTATTGATTAATGGATTATGTCCGATTCTCCCTATAACTAATTTGATTAATTTTATTCATAATTTGTCACGTTTAATTTGAATTTGTGAAATATATATTTTTTATATTCAAAGAACAAGACATATGATTATAAATGTAGCTTTTTCTATTTTTGTTCTAATCTCATCCCATGTGTTTCTCTATTTAACAATTTTTTTCACAAATTTGGATGAACAAAGAAAACTTTGTTAATTATAAAAATAAATTAATTAAAAAACACTTACTTCATTGGTCGGTGGAATTTGTCCCAAAATGGAAGTTAATTAGGCCACCAAACCTACTCACTTAAATTAATCAAATCAACAATTTGGAGATCACTTTAACTTTCAAATCAACTGCTCTATTTACCTACTTATTAAATAAATAAAAATTAGTAGTAGTAGTAGCAGCATTTTGTACATACTCTTAGAAAAAATTAATATTTTTTTTTGATAAATGTAGATAAACCACTTTCATTAATAGAATTAAAGGATTTAAAGTATTATATAGAAGATATTAATATTTACACTCCAAGTTTGTGCAATTTTTAAATTTTAATTTATACTTTATTAGAATCTTGATTTTATATATAAACTTTCATATTCACCACACTAATATTAAAGCCAAAAAAAAAATTAAATAAATGAAATTAAAAGTATCATTAAGAAAGCATCGCATAGCAGTTGGAATTATATTTTCTGACCAAAGAGAAGCTTGTTATATTTTTTATAAACTAATGTAATTGTCTTTAAAAAAGTCTTAAATTTATAAAAAAATGAGTATGAGATAATAGAATTTTGTCCACTTTAGACCAGCGCATCACATCATATTTAACATTTTATGCATGTAAGTATCTACCTAATGACCATTATTAGATTATTTAATCAAGCATTAAGATACTATGGGCATAGGTATGATCAATGCATGGAATATATATATATTTAGAAACTTATTTTTGCATATATACCCTATAAAACATCAAAATTGCATGTATACCCTTAATACCGATATTTTGGCACATAACTCTGTCATATGGTATTTTTGAAAGTATTTGGTGAAATGTTAGTCAATGAAATAAAGAGAAATTGATCTACAATACCACTAGTTATTTTTGTTTTGAGACAGGGACACATCAAAAATTTATAAAGATGGTCTTTTTTTTTTTTTGACTTTTTCAAACAAGTATGTCAACCGAGTGAAATCGAGGCACATTTATAGGTTAAATAAATTACACTTCACATCTATTTCCATGAGTCTTTATTTCACGCTAAACAAATAGACCGATAATACAAACATATAAATTAAAATTATTTTACATAAATACTTCTACAACAACACATCGCATGATCGCAGACACTTGGATGAAAGCTTAACTGTCAGCATAACCACCTTGATCATTCACTGGTGGGGAATAGCTTTCCAAAAGGCCTTAGATAGTTTTCAAAGTTGGCAACTAGTTGCTTCTAGCTTGACATTCAGCTACCTCTGAGTCAAGGCGTCATGTTGTCTCTAAACTAGTAGCTAATTGTCTCCTAGTTGGCCAACAATTTTAGGATTAGGACCTCGGCTCACCAATTGACATTTTATTTTTATTTGGTATGCTATCCAAGACGCTACTAAGATTGGTTGTATACTCGTGCATCACTCTCACTTGGAATCCTCTCTCTCTCCTTTGAAATCTTTGACTTGAGCGAGTGCACGAGTGACCACCCCTTCTCTCTCTATAGATCCTTCTCCTGATAAGACGTGATCTTTGAAGGTCCGATCTCTTATGAGCATGGAAGTGTTCATCACTAAAGCTTCGCAATCATTATTAACCTCTCTTACCCATTAATCCAAATCTTAGCAGATCTCGATATCAATAATTTACAACCTATACCTCTACTACTTAATTTTTGTTCCTTAAATCTATATACGGTTTATTTTGTTCATGAACTACAAAAACTAAAGACCAAAACTACTTATTTTTCACTTAATTTAAGAACAATCACGGTGCCCTCTATGAGACCTTGTACCTTAGGTTGCCTTGGGTTGCTTTAGGTGTTGTCGCACCCAAAATACATTAAGTTGCACCTATACTTTTGCACCCAAAATACACTAAGTTGCACCTCCCAATATACTGGGTTGCACCTTAAGGCAAAATGCCTTGGGTTTTAACCCAAAGTCTCTTAGATTTTACCGTTACGAAACTATATATATATTCAAAAGGTGTAATACTCAATTTAGTCACTCTATTATACCGATTTGTGACTTTATCCTCTATTATAAATCGAAATTTCTTTTACCTCTATTTTTCACGATAGACAAACTTCAATCCCTCTCTCATATTATAATTTGAGCTTTTTTAGTCCTTAAGAACTGAAATTTCTTAATCATGGAAAATATAAGGACCAAACAAGCTCAATTTATAATAGAGGGACCTAAAATCACAAATCAGTATAATAAATGAACTAAATTGAGTATTAGACCTATTCAAAAACATAAAAAGATAAAAATGTTGAGAAGATTTTTAGACAAACAAACAGCCACATTCCAACAAAATAGGCAGAGATCTGAAAGAGATTGAAATGATGCACCGACAGAATTAAGTCATCCAGCAGCACCGACACTGACACCAAAAGAGAAGCTAAAATGGTTTGTTTCTCCCACTATTCCAATATAGACTTTTTCAAAAAATATAGATCATATTTACATATATATCCTCACAAAACACAGATATTTGTCATGTTTTTTAAACACAGTTTTTCCATCATTTTTTATTTGTTAATTTTGATAATAAGTATTTTTTTTTTAAAAAATCAATTGATATATATACAGTAATATTGTTGGTGTTGTGTAATGCAAATATGATATTCTAGAGGGTATATAGACAATTATGTGCTCTTTTTAAGCGAGTACAAGACTCCACTAGTGTAGGGTCCTATTTGTAAAACTATATACTAACCTTTCAGGGAATACATGCATTAATGCATATATTATTAATAAAACTACATCAATACCCTTGCAGGGGCACTTATGTAAAAATATTAGTGTTATAGGGAGCTACAAGTAATTTCTTGTTTTGCAAGGGTATATACATAATTATGATAGTTTTATCACCATATACTTTGAATTGAAATATAATAATAATAATAATAATAATAATCATTCATCTCATTTTCATTAATTTGTTATTAGTGATGTGTAGGAGACAAATGTATGCATTTCGATTAGGGTTTTATTCTATGGTTATGATTCTACCAGATATGTCTTTTTCATTCCGTCAAAAATCACTGGTTTGTCAAATACACTAGGTCTTAAGCACTTGACTTCTTGGTCTTCTAATTTCAGTAGTTTCCAAAAAAGAAAAAGAAAAAGAAAAAAAAAGTATGGTGGAGGTTTGCAGCCCTAATTATGAAGGAATATGTGTTTCTGATGCAAGTTGCATATGAAGATTATGGAATAGATACTAAATAGTAAAAAGAAGAAGAAAAAAAATTTATGGTGGAGGTTTGTAGCCCTAAGTAGGGCTATGAGATTGAATTGAATGAAGGGATATGTACTTCTAATGCAAGTTGCATATGAAGATTATGGAATTGGTCCTAAAAAGTATGGTGGAGGTTTGTAGCCCTAATTAGGGCTATGAGATTGAATTGAATGAAGGGATATGTATTTCTAATGCAAGTTGCATAAGAAGATTATCCAATGGCACTAAATTTGTACAAATTTATCAATCTAAGCTACCAAGTAGGATGCCAATTGCTCCACAACAGACCAAGATTGAGACGGGACATTCTCCAACAACCACCACCACAATGATTTTAAGTAAATTACATTTCTAGCAACCCAAATTGAAAAACCACACAACTTCAAGACCCTTCCCTAGTCAATACAATGTACCAATTCAAACTTTGATATTCCAAATTATGAGGAAAAAGAGAGAACCTGAGAAATTGGAAGTAATCAAAATTGCAGAATGGCCACTAGGATTTGTTCCCCATCTTTGGTGATTTGAATTTTCACTTCATGAGTGCTGCAAACACATGACAAATGGATCAGGAAAGGACTGAACATAGTCCATGAGTGCATAAAGAGAGCTTTCAAATTTTTTTTTTTTTTTTTTTTTTGATAAATGTAGATAAGCCACTAAAAGACGTGGTGGGCTAACCAACTTTCATTGCGAAAGTTGGTCAGAGCTTTCAAAATAAGCTGGAATTCTCATGCCATGTACTGTGCATCAGAAAAAGTTGTAAAACAAGTGGGCATCCACCAGCACCAGTACCACCACCAACACCCACCATTGCAATTGATAGATATATCCAACCAATCCAACAATGCTGATAATCTAAGGCCAACGACTTTGTGGCATTACTGTTGGATCTCTTCTGCAAAGGTTTCATAAGATTCTCCACCCAACAAAAGCATGAGAGCAAGAAGACCAAGAGTTCTCTTGAGTCTCCATGGCCAAATCTTTTCAATCTAATTTTCAAATGAAAGAAATGTACCGACATTCACATGGTGCTATCTAATCTTATTCTTGCAGCTCATAATATCTCTAGATTAAGTTCAGAATGATGGGCGACCAACGTCATAGGGAAGCAGTTAAGCAGAGGTTGTCATGATATGTATTTAAATTCACTGTTTATTAAATCTAATTTTGTTATAGTTTTGTTACAGCAATCAAAACTAGGAATGTGTTCTTTACTTATATCAAAATGCAGTTCTGTGCTCAAGAGCAAATTAATTAATGAAATGTGAAACGGAAGATAATAGTAGAAAATGCGTAGAAAAAGCAACACTAATTACCTGTGACTTTCAGAGCATGGCAGCAAACCAGGTGGTTGAGTTTGGATATCATTCATTACCTGTGAAAAGTATTAAGTGGGCCACATAAAGTCTAGATTCCCCGAAAGCAAAGCAAACATGGTGTTGAAAGGCATAATTTTTCATTAATGCACAAGTTGACACTCTGGTAGTTCAGGCCAACAAACATCAAAAAGCCATGAACAGTAGCTCACAAAACATTATTAACTGAAGTCATTACCAGAAACAATATAGATTAAGTTGCTTTGGATCTCATAAGTTCAGTTTCAAATTTTCTCAGAAGCTGCAGGGATTGATGATAGAGATTAAGGTCGATGCCGTCTACGTTCCTTCCTACACGTGCTTGCAAGATTGCCTGTGAAGTGAGGACAGAATTCAAGAAAATGTCAAAAAGGCAACAAGGAATATGAGATGTTGATTTGAAAGGAAATAAATGGGTCATCTGTGGCTTTACATCATTATCTGATTGGATGAGAAGTTCCCAATAAATTGGTAGACAGAGCCAATACGAAAACTGTTGCCCCTCAAGTGTTGTGTATCAATTTTAGGCTGGTCCCTCCATCAGCAATAATAGCAACAGCAGTTTCCATTACACTGTAAACTTGTAGCCTATTGGCAGAAAAATGAAAGAATCATTAAGTTTATCGACTTCAATTCTTCATTTCAACATACAACAATCTGGAGGTCTACCTTCAGATGTTAACTTTAAGTGACTTACTTTTAGTGGAATGTAGGAGAATGACAAGATCGTAACATACTCATCCAAATTAGGAGTAGAAACAAGATTAAATTTGGTGGAGAACCTAAGTGCCTAGAACTAAACAGTATAACAGGAATTCACTTAAGTATTTTTGGAGCAGAAACAATCAAAGCAACATAGAGTGAAAATAAACATTATATTTCGTTGGATCAGAACTAGTGCCAGCCCAAATGGGCTACAAAGTTCCCCGCATGCACGTCCTAAGGGTCAAACCACTTGGAGCCTATAAGACGCAGCCTTAGAAATCGTAACTAAATTGTGTAAATAACATGTCATTATTGGCACAAGAATGAAAAGTGTTTCAAGAATACACACAAATTAAACATGAATAGGAAAATATGGACGGAAAAGAAAGTACAGCACATTCTGAAAAAAATCACAGAGAGCTTAAGAATGTAAAACTCCAAGACATCCGACTAAAATATCTAATGAATGATAAAATCTTCATGAAACAGCATCCTCTACCACTTTTCTTTTTTGCTTTGTTGTTTTGTTCTTAGGCATAAGAACCTTGCCCATTATTGAGCTGGACCTTATCTACTTATTATAAATCATTCTTGCCCAATTATTTTGACTAAAAGGATGCAACAACCATGAACAAATCTCTAAATGTTTTAAGATGTTTGACTTAACAAAGAACCACACAATTAAACGAAAGGTTGATGTCAAGCTGGAATTATAAGGTTTATTCATGATCCTTACTTTCCAGCAACTCGAAGGGATGTCCCTTGTTTAAACAGTGGTGAAGAAGGTTCAAGCTCCTGGAGAGTTGCAGGTATGCCATGTTTAATTGCAGAAGATGATTCCATAACTATCAAGCTTCGAAATCTGTTCTCCGTTTTCACAAAGCACAAATGTCAAAGTCAATCAGCTGTAAAGAGTAAGGAACTGGTTAGATATTTTATTTATAAAAATTCAAGTGATCTTTATTTCTCAGTGAAATACTACTACATGAAATTGTTAACTCTAGAAAGGACATACTTGACCCAGATCTGTGCACTTAAATATTACATCTCAACTATTCTAATTCCTGAATACTTCTACTTGCAAACGACGTCATTTAGTTTTTAAGAAAGTCTCCTTATAAGCACAAACCACAAACCAATTGAAACTTAAGTGGATTAAAATGTTAAAAAAGTTTGCTCTAACAGGAAAGCATGTGTATTATTTCTGCAGAAATAATATTTCTCCAGAAACAATTGAACTTTCTATGCCGATAATGATCATTTTCCATGGTTTAGAGCTCCATTTTAGTCTAGGATAATTTCAGAACATTGTTCTAATGGCTCAAACTTCAACCATGGACTTCATGCTAAAATGACCTTTTCTACAAATGCACTCAAGTTTTCAGAGAAATGTGTGTTTCCTGAAGACCATCTTAATTCAAAGCATCAATACACAGCCAATATCTAAAAAGGTTCAGAAGAAGACAACCCAAAACGCAAAGCATGGTGCCAAAATAGTACAATGTGATTCTTATTTAAAAGCCGAAAGTTCATCCAACAAGAAACATCACGTTTCATTTCACACCTCCTCTACAATTCACCCACAATATTCCCAAATGAGTATCATATCCTCCAGAATGCACAAGACCCTTGAAAATCCATCCCCATTTTTCAATCTTCCTCACAAACCTATGGCCCCAGGCCCCAGCCAATGGTGCCATGGACCCTCCAGTCAGTTCTGATATATGTTTCATTCTGATAACTATTCATTCCATATTCATCTCCTGCACTCGTGTGTTCTATTCCCTTTCCAGCTAAACATTCTCATGTATCAGATAACTTCACATCTTATCATCAAAATTGTTCAATAAAGTACCAGATAGCAATCCCAAAATAAAGATACGGTCTAAAAGGTGTCTGAAGTTGGATGCATTCATCCAAAGCACAAAAAAAAAAAAAAAAAGAGAAAAAAGCCTACAAGATACTGATTTAAGACATATTTTCCACATTAAAGGGTACAACAGTAAAGACAAAGAAACTAGCCAGAGTCTTCTCAAAAATTAGATAAAGATGCTTCCTTGTACATATCCTCAAAGACTCTCATCTGGCCCACTCATTAAACTTGCATTACTTAGAACATACTCCACCATTTGCATCCAAAAAGAAACTTAAAGAAAAACCATTCACAGTCAGTGCGTACAAAAGCAAACTCAAATCAATGACGAAACCCAGAGAAAACATCATATACACTCTCTGAGGCAAAACATCAAACACCTCATGGAAATGCATCCGAACACAAGAAATCAATCCAGATGACAAAAGTGAGAACTCTTATGAATAAACACTAGTATCGCATTTCTAGCAATGAAGCATCAATTAAGAAGCAGCCATGGAATTCAACACCAAGCAAATATAATAGAAATGAATTCCCTCAGCAACTCAACCAACACTTCAAACATATTAGAAACAATCGAACAATCCAGAATATTATGCAATTTCTCGGTAATTCAACGTAGATTTGAGAGAGAGAGAGAGAGAGAGAGAGAGAGAGAGAGAGAGAGAGAGGCTCACAAGAAGCAAAGCAGCAGGAGTGAAACAATTCGGTCGTTTTCCCCTTCTTTTCAAATTTTGATCTCAAGTGGTAAATAAACTAAATGGGGGAATAATTTGGGTTTTTTTTTCATTATTTAGTTAATACAATATATAATATATATATTTTTAAAATTTTAGCATGTATTTCTTTACCATATTTTTAACTCCAAATTTGCAAAATTTAAATTAAGACAGAAAATAGAGATTAGTTAAAAAAAGAGAGAGAGAAAAAAAAGGGGTAAACTTGAGTCTATATATATTCAATAAATGGTTACATGCTTTGAGATGATCACCATTTCCAGACACTAGAATCAA
Organism: Dioscorea zingiberensis; assembly: GCA_026586065.1. Classification (NCBI taxonomy): domain Eukaryota; kingdom Viridiplantae; phylum Streptophyta; class Magnoliopsida; order Dioscoreales; family Dioscoreaceae; genus Dioscorea; species Dioscorea zingiberensis. The sequence continues at coordinate 52,479,048 of CM048820.1, forward strand.
TTTATGAACAGAAAACAAGACCACCTACACTCAACATAGCACAACAACTTACATGAGACTTCTTTACAATGTTAAGGCTTAATTAAAATTGTGGTGTTTCAAACCATTTTTGTTGAGAAAGTTGTACGTGCAAAGCTATAAAGTTAAAACGACCAATGCATGCTATAAAGAAAAACATTGAGTTAAGTTGCACGTAAAGTTCGCAATGTTAAACGACTAACAAACAAGCATTTAAATACATACGTTGAAAGCCTTTTATTTTATTTTCATCATTTCGCACTTCCATACTCACTTGGAGCAATTCATTACAATTTATGTAACTTCACCTAACAATGAAAATAAGGAAAGAAAATTACGTAACTGAAATATTTCAAATAATTTAAAGAAATCCTCTAACTAAGGAATCCTCCAATCAAGAAAATCTTCAATCTTCAAGATCTTCAATCGTTCGATTTCCAAATTGATTTCCAATCAATCTTCAAGGTCTTCAAGCCGATTTTCACCGATTTCCTCATCAATCTTCAACACTCTCCCCTCAAGTTGGTGCGTAGATATCACCAACTTGTCTGGCCGCATTTCCAGCCTAATTGAGAAGATTTGTTCAAGCCGCATTCCTACTAATTTAAGAAGATTCAATTTGAGACACCGTACCAAATTCGAATAGTACAAATTGCCTCGTCTAATACCGACTACCAATCGCCACCGCTTTTCGTCTGACGCATCTTCCTCGGCTGTGAGTTGGGCACCGTGTTGTAACATCTCTCTGCAACAAATGCCTTCAAATGTTGTGTAGGATTTCCCACCTAACTTGTTCAAATGTCAGATATCATCCGGATCCTTCATGCATAACTTTATCACAATGATCCAATTCTCTAACACCCTATTAACTCTCTATAATAATCGAAGAGAGACTTCATCCATCGCTTCACTTTTTGATTTTCAGCATACCATCTTTCATAGCCATCTTCAATTTTCTGCAGGTGGCTTTGGTTTACACCGGACATAAGAGAGTTTCTTTCTTTCGGCGAGATGCATCTCCATCAAATGTCATTGGAGGAGGTCATCACGTGCCATGGATGTTTCAAAGAAAGCCTAGGATAGGAATTAAACCTTCGGCTCTGATACCATGTTGAAAAAGTTGCACAGAAAGTTGTAACAAAGAAACGACTAACAGGCAAGAAGAAGAAAACATGAGTTAAGTTGCACAGAAAGTTGCAACAAAAAAACGACTAACAAATAAGATGAAACAGCTACATGTTGAAAGCCTTTTATTTTATTTCATCATTTCAGACTTCCATACTCACTTGGAGCAATTCATTACAATTTATAGAACTTCACCTAACAATGAAAATAAGGAAAGAAAATTACATAATCTGGAAGTATTTCAAATAATTTAAAAAAATCCTCTAACTAAGGAATCCTCCAATCAAGAAAATCTTCAATCTTCAAGATCTTCAATCAAGCTGATTTCCAGTTGATTTCCAATCAATCTTCAAGGTCTTCAAGCTGATTTTCAGCTGATTTCCTGTCAATCTTCAACAATTTTATTTTCCTAGTTCTGAACCTATACTCCGCAAACAGAAGACCACCTGATGATGGTAGCATCCTTTTTACTTGTCACTGGTTTCCTTCTTGGTTTTCTTGAGCTGAGATGACGGAGCTGCGGCGGGTGATGGTTTTAACGGGGCCTGTATGAAGACACCGCACAAAATAAATTGTAAACATTGATAATAAGAGAGCTTCACATGAAGGAGATGAAATTAGTTTTGCAATTAGCATGACAAATAGAAATCGGTATGAACTCGGAGAGTTACTCATTCATGTATAAAATTCAAACAAAGTTATATCCCCTCAGGTTCTTTTAACAAGTTCTATGGGCTCAGATGACTTTCATGCTATATTTCAATTCCAACTTTTACTCACACATAGAGGAACACTAATATAGACTTTCAGAATATCATGAATCCATGAAGCTCTATGACAATCCAACCACCTGCCTACCCTTTGAACAAGCTGTTAAGTAATGACAGAGCAGACAACTATTATTAAAGTTGTTTCTACTCAAATGGAAACAAAAAGATCAATCCCTCAACACTTTGCCAGCAACATACAACTTCAGTTGCAAGAACTCTAGAACTTCAATTTTCTATGATCCCTCCCTACTACCATTCATTGCTATCTGTACTAGTAGTAGCAATGTTTCTGCCATGTGAAAATTTTAGGATTTCCAATACACCCTCATGTTTGGATTACAGGGACACTCCTGTAACAATTTCAATCAGATTGCCAAATTCCACACCTTCTTAGGAGCTAGTATTGTGACCCAGCTACAAATTAAGTCTTCAGACCACAAAACCCTTTGTAAAATAAATAGAAAAACATTTTATCAACACATCCAAATGTAGGCAAGTTGTGAATCCCCAAAACTCAGAGGATCATCATATCTTCATTGGCATGTGATTTAAGTAAAAGGTTTGATCCTTGCTAGATATAAAATAAACTGTGTCCATGATCCTAGGACAACTTCCACAAGAAAGAAGCCCATTCTATTATTCTATTATGCAACATGATATTTGAGCATGATGTAGTAATTCTATCAATGTCTATGCAATCACAAATAAACTACTAAAAATCAATTCACCTGAGCCAGACTTTCCTCTCTTCTGGAAAACTTTCTTTCTCTGCTGGCCTTGCTCTTGGCCCTCTTGGCTTCAAATTGATCAGACAAAGATTTCTCTCGCACCTTCTCAGATTTGGATTTGTGAATGCTCTCCATCAACACCCTCTTATTTTTAAAGACATTACCTTTAACCTTCATATACATGTCATGATACATGTGCTTGTCAATTTTCTTGGATTCCCGGTATTTCCGGAGCAAGCGCCTTAGAACTCGCATTCTTCTCATCCAGAGAATCTTTGTGGGAAGCCTAGCCTCTCTGGTGCCCTTGCGCTTACCTGCAGAGTTCAAAAAGGATAAAAAAGAAGCTGACAAACAATGAACAATAAGAACATTGTTAAATTGTGAAATTACCATATCCAGAATGACGTCCCTTCTGCTTAGCCTCTAATGCACGACGAGCACGAGACCGGGAGTGAATCTTCATGGGCTTCCTGATAATAAACCCATCCTTGACAAGCTTCCTGATGTTTTGACCTTTGTGGGAAAAAACAAACCAAATACCAAACTCACAAAACAAATTCTGATGCAGATCTTCATCTCAATAAGGAAATCAATCTTTTACTAACAATCTCAAGATCAAAGTTTGATGCAGAGTACTCCCACAGGATATTACCAACAAGGATATCAATCATAATATAGTTCAGACATACCTTCTAAAAGAATTTTTTTTTTTTAAAAAAAAATCCAACATATCAGTATCTTTCTGAAAATTAATGAATAAAAACTAACAACAAGGACTGACGTTTTTTCAAACTTATATTCATTTGTTGATTATATCAAGAAGAAAATGAAGCAATAAATGGCAACCGACTTGAAATCCAACACAAAACATGCTTTTATTAATTGTTCAAAAAAATAAAAATGCTTTTATTAAATAAAGGAAGGAAACATGTAAGCAAACAAGCATGACCAAAGGAAAAAAAAAAAACATTTCCACGTTTTCTTCCTTCTTGACAAAAACAAAAATAAAACTAATTAAACAAATGGAAAGCAACAACATAAGCTAAAAATTCATCAAGTTGCCATCCATTACGTTCACATCACAATGAAAACGAACGAAACACCAAGACAAAAATCATCAAATTTATATCTTTAAATTAATAACAGTCGAATTTAGCATAAACAAGCATGATCCAAACAAAGTACACCAGGTTACCATAACCCTCAAATCAATGAAGACAAATCAACGTAAAGCTACTTTAATATAATTCATTAGAAATCAAGGAACTCAATTCCAACGACAGAGACATGAAACGCAATCTAAAAGCTAGAAACAGAGAAGAAGGTTTACGGGAGTTGGCCATCGAGATCTCGTTGGCCTCGTTGGGGTCGAGCCAGACCTTCCCATGGCCGCATGCGAGCACGCTCGCCGCCAGCCTCTTCTGCAGCTTCAGTGACACCATCGTTTTTGTGTCTCTCTCCGTTTTGTGTGTCTCTCTCTCTCACTATAGATATGTATATATATCTTTATATCCTAGCGGGAATCGGGATGACATGAGCGGGTTTTTTTTCTTTGAATTCTCTTGGTTAGTTTCTTGGGGCCCAAGTTCTAGACTTGGATTACTTGCGGACCAAGTTCTGATGGATGGTCCTGTAAAAATAATTTTTTGATTTGCCTTTTTTTTTAATTTTTAATTGTATTAATTTTTTTTAAGTAAAATGGAGGAATCACGTTCGTTTATGAAGTCCAAGCAAGACAGAGAAGTGAACTATAATTGAGGCACTTCCAGAAGACATGACAGTACTCAGTGAGGAACAAGGCGGGGAGCTCATCAAACCAGTTTCAAGGTATGAAATTTTTAGTGCAATGTTAGCAATAGCCACAGGTATGGCCCCTGTCCCTAATGGTCTCAACACTAAATTTTTTAAAGCATATTGGAATGTAATTCGCAACTCTATGAGTAGAGTTATCACTTTTTTTTTTTTTTTAATTTACTCTGGCCATATGCCAAATAGTTGGAACCAAACTTATATTACCCTCATCCCTAAGAAAGAGCTACCACAGAAAGTCAAGTTATTGATTTTAGTCCAATTCCTGTGTAATGCCAACTATAAAATTATAACTTGAATCCTCACAAATGTATTGGATACACTTGTTGGCCAAGAGCAAGATGCATTCATATTTGGGAGGAACATAATAGATAGCATCCTTGTAAAGGCCATGCCTTTTGTGTTTTAATTAAATCCCCTAATTATGTTATGGTTAAATAAATTCCCCAAATCTTGATTAGCTTAATTAAAATTGGTTAATTAATCTCCCTTAGTTGAAATATAATTTTTATTTTGATGAGGGATTTAGTTGCAAGTGTGCACACTTTATAGAATTTAATTAAGGACCTAATTGCGAATGTTAAAAAAATATGGGGTTTGAATGCAAATCTAACCTCTCACAGGGATTAATAGGATGGGGATGTGCATGTTGACAAGAAAGGAGAGAGGGGGATAGTTGTAAAGACCCACTCATGTTTCATACACGTGCTTTCCTTTTAATTGATTTGGATGGCTTCAATTGAATTGGAGTGTTGAATTAAGATTTCTGCGGCCAAGATAGAGATGATGAGGATTGAATAGTTGGAAGAAAAACACGTGGCCTCATGGATGAAAATGTGTGAGAAGAGAAACATTTCCCTCTTTTATTTTATTTTCTCCTCATCTTTACCCCACCTCTGTCAACGAATTCGGGAGTGGATTTTTTCCCTGCGAGTGGCCGGGATTCTCGCCGGATGCGGAGAAATTTGGTGGCGTTCGTGTCAACCTACTGTGGCCTCGATGCCCGCAAACCACCTTCCTCCTCGTTGCCATAAGAAACATATCTTCTTCTCAAAGACACTGAACACCTTCTTTCCACTTGAAACGAGAACTAGAGTGAGAGAAAGGAGGGTTTGACGACGGAACCCAACTGACCGAGGGACGACGCCGGACCAGTTTACTCAAACGCAACCTCATCTGTGGTGGCCAGCCGGATCTCGTGGGAGTGGCGTCCGGGCTCCACCGTCGTAGGAAGTCCGGAAGAGAACACCACTTACCTCAAGGCCCACTGTCAGGCAGGTGAGCGTTTCACACCTTTGAAAAGCATGCATAAAGGAATTAGAGATGATGTTAAATGGTTGGATTAATTTGGCATGCGTTTAGAGAGAAGGCAGGGGTTTCATGAACATATTATTATAGTCTGATAATCATGTTTAATATTCAGCACATTAGTTGCATATACTTGTTGGACTTTATCTCCAGTTATACATATATGACTTTCATGCTGAAAATTTAGAGTAAGACAAGGTTTCCCTTGTTGCACTTAATTCTCAGCAAGGTTGATCTAAGTACATACATGTTGGCAATTACCCCTCATCAGTGATCACAGTGAAATAATGAATAGAATAATTCATTGGATTAATGAAAGATTGCATGGTTGATCAGGTTTAAATTAATCCTTAATAGAATAGCTTCATGAGTATGCATGAGATGAATATGGATATAGGAAGTCAGCAAAGCTGGTGTATATCTATATGTATACTCATAAGAAGTTAGTATTAAGAACTATAATATACTGGCTAGCATGTGTAAAGATTACGCTCAGCCTATTCTTTGACTTGCTGAGTTGATAAGGGACCATTTGTAATTATTAATGATTGAGTTAGTGGTTACAAATAATGGACAAGAGTATGGAAATAATAGCAAATGGAACCTAGCCGTACTAGGAATTTCATGCAAATTTGTACTATTAGATACTAAGATTGAAATGTATCTTTTTATATATATATATATATATGTATATATATCCGAACACGGGCGTGTGAGTTGAGACATGGAGGTAACTTAGGATATGTATAACCACTAAGTCAGGTAGGTTCTCACGCCAGTACTGTGAGTATTTCTGACTCATAGTCCATCCTTGATTTATTTGATGTGCATTTTGATGGATGTTAGAGTCCATCTTTTTCTTCTCGGATGTTGGAGTCCATCCTTTGATTTCTATGTCGTTATTTTGAGATTTAGCATGATTGTTTCTTGCTCGAAGATATTAATCTTCTGGAGCCTCTTATTTGTTGTATATATATGCTATTCTCTGTGTTATATGCATCTCACTTGCACAACCGGGGGGGTTATAATATCCTGGAACTACTTTGGGCCCTCCAGTGGGGCTAATAGTTACACTGGTTATGTATACATGAATGTTTAGTAGCGCTACTCTCCAGCTGAGGCTGATGTAGGTATGGACCGTCTGACCTGTAATAGTCGTGTTATGTCATACCCTAGTATCCATATGCCTGTGAGATGCATTATATATTGTGACTCCATTTTATTATTGGTATTCTACTTGTGAATATTCATTTGCTTGGGTCATTGATTATGGCTTCCCGCCACATTATTGCTTCCCTTGCGACCCTACTAAGCCTTCTTTTGGCTCATACACTTGTTGATACCTTTTTCAGGGGACGAGCAGGTTCAGGACCAGACATAGGTGGGAGGGGACGCTTGAGTAGTTGTTTACTACAGTTATTGAGGTCTGCGTACCTCTCAGTTTCATTTTGTGAGAGAGAACTTTGAACTTGTACTTTGTTATGTGTTGTTGATACTAGGGGGTGACTATTGGGACCTTTATTTGGAGTTGTGGAAACTCCTTGTTATCTATATGATGATTATTATTCCGCTGTACTTTGATTTGTACTAGGAACCAAAGGCCTTGCATCCAGGTGGGGACTCGTCCCTGCTTAGGTACCCTACGGCCTCATGACGCGTCTGACCCGTCCCTGGCGTGACAATCCTTTTGGCTCAGAAGGTAGCACATTCATTAGAGACTAACTACACAGGCACCCTATGATGATGGTGAAGCTAGACACGAAAAAGACATATGATATCATATGTTGGGATGCTATTAGAGTTGTGCTCCATAAAATGAAGTTCCCTGGGAAATGGATAGAGTGGATTAGGGCATTAGGGCATGTGTAGAAACAACAACTATTGGATTTATTATTAATGGCATGGTAGGCAAGTGGGTTAAGCCAATAGCAGGGATAAGGCAGGGGGACCCCATATCCCCCGTATCTATTCATTCTAGTGCCAAATATTTTAAGGAAGGTTGAATCCTTAAAACTAGTTAGAGGAATACAAGTCAAAAGAGATGTCAATTTAAACCATACTCTCTATGCTGATGATATCCTTTTATTTTGCAGAGCCACTAGGAAGGAGGAAAGGGGCATAAATATGTGTCTGTTGCTCTATAAATACTTGACAGACAAAAGAGCAATTCCCTCTAAGTCCGAGGTCATGTTTTTATCATGGTTCAATAGAAGGGTCAAGAGGTCGATATCAAAAATACTTAGAACGCAGCAGGGTTCCTTTTCAATGAAATATTTAGGGAGCTGGGTTTCAGCAAGTAGAGTCAGTATCTCTTACTTCAAACTATTAGTGGAGAAAATAGAAGTAGACTAGCCCACTGGAAAACCAGGAACCTATCAATGGCAGGAAGGGTGACACTGGTGAATGCAGTGATCATGGTACTACCTATTTATCAACTCAATACCTATGCGATTTCAGATGTTATCATTAATCAGATCACAAAAATAGCTAGGAGATCCATATGGAGCAACAAAAAGGATAGGAAAGACATTTATTTCGTTAATTGGAACACCATATCCAAAGCCAAACCTAAGGGTGGCCTTTGAGTTAGAGACTTAAGGATCATGAAATATGCTATGATGTCAAAGCATGTATTACAACTAATTCACTTAGACAATAAGCCTTGGATTTGGCTAATGAATACAAAGTATGGTTAACTTGGAATATGAGAAGAAAAACATATTAGGAACAACTCTTGGCCTTATAGGACTCTACTGTCAACAACACTCAAGTTAAGGGGTAGCATCATACCAACTAGAGCTAAACTAGCAGGAGATTCAATAGTTCAGGAGCTATGTATTTTTGATATACCAATAGGGTTGAAGCCCACTTATATAAATATGGACTTTGAACTAACCAACATGCAGGTGAGCTAGTTATGGGATGGAGAACAATGGGATGAGGAGGTGATACAGGATATATTCTGATAGGGAAAAAAGAGAGATGACACCCGGCCCACTGATGGCCCCACACGAGGCCCCCTGATGGCTTGACACGTGGAGAGTGGTCCGTCCCACCTCCTCGAACCTCACGGTTCACTCCCTCGAGTCTCAATGCTACCATAGCGAGAGCCAGAGAATCCCTTCGGAGTTCTCACCAAAGTTTCCCCAAACGCCAAGGACGCATCCCCCTTTCACCTCAATAGGCTGAGAGAAGCAGCCCTCAGCCTTCGGGAGGAACCTGTGAGCCTTTCCAACAATCGCCTCACCATTCCTACAAGAATGTCTCGAAAGGAAAGAACCACCAAAAAAGGCACGAAGCATTGGCTCACCCAAAACGATTTTCCCGCCAAAACCGCTTCCACCCACGCAGCCTATAAATAGAGGTCACCCTCCTCACCATAAAGGATGTAAACATTTGGAAGAAAAATATCCACTCAAAAAGCCCTCTTTCCTTACATCAGAGTATCTTGAGGGGAGGATTCGCTCCCTCCTTGCATTGTAATCGCGGGAAGTAATAGTGAATTTGGCTCAAAGCCACCGCGGGTTTTCCCCTCGCTTGGAGGGTTTTCCACGTAAAAGCTTTCCTCCTTCCTCTTCCCTCACCTTCTAAATTTCTGCTTTGGATTTCTCCTCGTTCCCACCCCCTAATCTCAAACAAATTCAAGTGTTTGTCGTAAAATCACTTGCCCTGCTAGATTCGCATCAACATTTTGGCCGCCGTCATGGGGACATCTTTTGAGCAAAAGGCCATGCCGACTACTACCGTAAGATCCGCATGACAGAGCCGTGCATCCCTGAGCAGCGTAGAGGCGCAGCCTGTGAAGCTCGGCCACGCAATAAGAGACCATACAGACTCCAACGAGGGGACCACCGCAGATCGGATCAATCCCTCCCCTCACGCCTGTGATGGAGGTTCCAGCAGACGATTCTCGGCAAATGGAATAGCAAAGCAGTAACGCCACTCAAACGATGGCGGCAGAGAGAGACATTTTACTCAGCGACTCATCCCAAGTGCCGCCCCAGCACACCGGAGGTCCTGAGCGATCGGAAGTAATGCTCCTCAGCAGTGTGGCGCCACGCCGTAAGAAGAAGGAGTGTGGATTCTTCTTCCAAAGTTCACTCGCCTCGGGACGAGGCGGCGCAGGCCGCAGCCGTGCCCTAAGCAAGTGGGCGTGGAGGCGAGACATACCCCGCAGAGGGCTCAAGATCGCCAAATCCGTGAGGGAGGTACCAATCCCCACGCCTCTTCCCCAAGAGGGAGGCCCACCGCATTATGATTCCTCCCAAATATATACACCTCCGGCAAAGACCGCTAAGAGTATCATGACCTCGAGAATCGATCCCCGAGGCGCCAGCCCGAGATATCCAAGGGATCATTCCCAAGGTATTATGCCCCAAGCACTACTCCCAAGCTGCATTCTCCGAGACGCTTTTTCTCCGGCCATCACTCTCCGGAGGGTCACCCGCTAGATTACGTGGATGAGCGAGAGGGTCCTCAACCACGCTCCCCGGATGTTCACCCCTTCATCGTGGCAATTTGGGAGGCACCATTCCCTAAAAATTCAAGGATCCAAACATTAGAGTTATGATGGGACTACTGGACCCCTTCGAACATGTTGAGCACTTCTGCTCTGAAATCATGACTAATGGTCTCAATGAGGTGGTTATGTGTCGATCATTCCCAAAGACCTTAACTGGAGTGGCCTACAGATGGTTCAGGAATCTCCCTTTAGAATCGATCCGTAGTTTCACTCAGCTTAACGGACTGCTCTTTGCCGCTCGCCAATCGGAGGCCGTAAGAAGAATCCAAACATGCTCCCCAGATGCAAACAGAGAGAAGGGAGAGCCTTCGGGATTACTTGGATCGTTTCAGCAAAGAAACGGCAGACACAACGCATCAAGACTCATTGATGGAGGTTACTGGAGCGATGGAGGGTCTTCGAGACTGTCCCTTCCTGGACTCGATCACAGGAGCAATCCCGAGGAATTTCACTGAACTAATGAGTAGAGCCTGTGAGTTCATTGCCACCAAGAGTTCAAAGCGGGCCGAAGGGAAGAGGCTCTTCACGGATTCGGGAGTTCCGCCGGAAGAGTCCCAACCGATAGAAGCAGTAGACCCGAGGCGAGGAGAGCAGAGGCCCCAAGAGAAGTGGATCGAGGCCAAGATCGACCTCCTCGGCGGATGATCAAGGACCTCTAGAACCAAGGAGGGCTCGGGATTCCCCTAAGGTATAATAACTACACTCCACTAAATACCACCAGGGAAAATGTCTTCATGCAGATACAAAGCAAGAAAATCCTAAAGCAACCCGACCCTCTGAAGGAGTCCGGTGCTATGAAACGGAGCAAGAAATACTGCTCCTATCACCAGGTTCGAGGCCACACAACGGAGGACTGCATCCACCTCAGGGAAGCAATCGAGGAGCTGGTTCGAGCCAAAAAGCTCGATCAATTCCTGCTTCAACAACAACTCGAACCAGAGGGCCCGCAGCCAGGAAAGGAGTTGCCTCCGAAGGTACTTCCACTGGAGTTCATCTCAGGAGGACCAGGCTGTGGGGGAGAAAGCTTATCATCCCGGAAGAATTATGCACGGATGGTAGGGGCCGCAGGTGAATTAGCTCACCAAGAGGAGCCGATCTTCGTCCCCCATATCATTTTCAAATGAGGATCTCCGAGGCGTGTCGCTGCCACATGATGATGCCTTGGTAGTTGCTTTCCAAGTGGGCGCCTTCATGATGTACAGGATCCTGGTTGACACGGGGAGTTCAGTCGACATAATCTTCTGGGATGCCTTCGAGAGGATGGGGATCGGAGCGTAAAAATCTGAGGGTCTGGCCACACGCATCCCCGCTGGAAAGGGTTTAACGGAGATCCACTTTGCCCCCAAAGGGCCACATTTCGCCTCGTTGTCCTAGGCGAGGCCCCTCGGACAGTTATCGCTTCGGCCAATTTCCTGGTGGTGAGGTGTTCCTCGAGCTATAATGCTATAATGGGAAGACCACTCCTTCACATGCTTGCAGCCGTCCCCTCATCCTATCACATGAAGCTTAAATTCCACACGGAGCGAGGAATGGGAGAGGTGAGAGGGGATCAGCCGGCTTCGAGACGGTGCTATCTTACCGCACTCAAGGACAAAAGAGGAGAATCCAGCGGAGCGTCCGAAGCCCTTGCACTTGAGGGGCTGGACCCCGAGGATCAAGAGAGGAGGCGAGAAGGCCCACCCCTGTGGAGAAACTGAAAGTGCTTCCACTTCTTGAAGGTGACCCTGTGAAAACTGTGCAGCTTGGAGGCGAGCTTCCCCATGATCACCAGGAGGAGCTCCTTGGGTTTCTGAAGCGCAGTATGGATGTGTTCGCCTGGACTGCGGAAGAGATGCCAGGGGTGCCTCGAGAAGTCATGGAACATCACCTCAATGTTGACCCAACCTCGAAGCCAGTCATCCAGAGGAAGAGAAACCATGCCCCAGAAAGGGCCAAGTCAGCTGGCTAGAAGAAGTAGAAAAGTTGCTTAAAGGTAATTCATTCGAGGTGCGCAGTACCCCAATGGCTCTCTAATGTAGTTCTGGTTAAAAAATCCACAGGGAAGTGGAGAATGTGCGTAGATTTTACCAACCTCAATAAAGCTTGCCCCAAAGATTGCTATCCCCGCCTCATATAGATAGTCTTGTGGATTCCACCTCGGGTTTTGAAATGCTTAGTTTTCTCGTGCGCTTTTCTCGATACAATCAGTCCCCTATGGCAAAAGAGGATCTAAGAGAAAACTTCCTTCATCACCTCCCGAGGAACATATTGCTACAAAGTAATGCCCTTCGGGTTGAAGAATGCAAGGCAACATTTCAAAGGCTAGTGAATAAAGTCTTTAAGAAACAAATTGGCGTAAATGTCGGCTGCACGCTGATGATATATCCTAGTGAAAAGTGTGAAGGTCAAAATCACGCTCGACCTCGAGAGAAACTTTTGATGCTCTTCGGGCCCATGGCATGAGTTTGAATCCAAATAAGTGTGTCTTTGGGGTTCGGATCCGAAAGTTCCTCGGTTCATGATCACTCATCATGCGTATCGGCTAACCCGAGCGCATCCGGAGCCATCATGGAAACTAGGTCACCGAAGAGTATTAAAGAGATTCAAAGCCTCAATGGGAAGCTGGCTGCCCTCGGAAGATTCATCTCGAAGGCCGGAGAAAAGAACCTCCCATTCTTTAGAGCGCTGCGGACAGCTCCGAAGGTGGAATGGTCCGAAGAATGTGAGTTGGCTCTTGATCAGTTGAAGTGGTATCTACAATCGCCAACGCTTCTTGCCAAACCAAAACCAGGAGAAGAGCTCTATCTTTATCTGGCCATTACAAACTGGGTGATCGGGCCTACCCTCACTAAAGAGGAAAGGGGTTCAAAAGCCGCCTACTACGCTAGCAAAGTTCTCTCCCATTACGTAATCGCAGGTATCTTCCCTCGAAAAACTAGCGCTTGCCCTCGTAGTATCGGCCCTAAGCTTCACCATATTTTCACCACATAGATCACCGTACGGGACTTGGACAACCCCTAAAGCAAGTGCTACATTGTCCGTAGACTTCGGGTCGCCTCGGCGAAGTGGGTCATCGAGCCCTGAGAACATGATATCCAAGTTACGAGCCCTCGGCGCTATAAAAGCCCAGGTACTTGCTGATTTTATTGCTGAGCTAACTATTACAGGGGGAGAAAGCACCGAAGCAAAGGATCCACCCGAGGAGGAAAAGACCCAGCACACTCCTTGGGTCCTTCACACGGATGGATCAGCCACTGCAGAAAGCTCCGGAGGAGGGATAGTCCTTCGATCCCCGTCAGGATGGCGCACCTCCACAATCTTGAAATTCAACTTCAAAGCTACTAACAACGAAGCTGAATATGAGGCCGTGATCGCAGGACTACAGCTTGCTCGAGGCCTTGGAGTCCAAAATCTGCAAGTGAACACGGACTCACAGCTGGTGGTGGGCCACATGTCCGAAGGATTTGAGGCCAGAGAAGATAACATGATGAAATATAAAGCAGTAGTAAAGCAACTTTCGGAGAGTTTTCAGAACTTGCAAATCAATAAAGTCCCGAGAGCCGAGAACTCCGAAGCGGATCTGCTCTCTAAGTTGGCCACCTCGGGAACAGACATCAAGCAGCAGGTGAATGTTCAATACTTGGCAGCAAGAACTATTGAGTGCAGACCCCCCGAAGAGCTTATGGAGATTGACGAAGGGCCATGCGCCGATCGACCCAATCTCCTCGGCAAGATCTCCGGATGGTATCCTCCCTTCGGACCCAAAATTGGCCCGAAAGATCACGGTTCGATCAGCCCGCTACAGCATCGTAGGAGGGCATCTCTACAAGAAGTCTTACACTTTGCCTCTCCTTAAATGTTTGCGTCCCTCCTCAAGCTGCTATATGTTCTCCCGGTAGTTCATGAGGGAATCGCGGGGGACCACCTGGGAGGGAGAGCCCTTAGTCACAAAGTTCTCAGGCAAGGGTATTATTGGCCCACAATGGCAAAGGATGCAATTGAATTTGTCCGGAAGTGTGACGCCTGCCAGAGACACTCCAATATCCGTGAGGCGGACGGTAGCGCCTCACCCTCAAGCTGTTAGCGCCAATCCCTTCGCTTTTTATGGGGCGTGGATATCTCGACCATTCTCTGGCGGCAAGGCAAATGAAGTTCTTGATAGCGCCATTGACTATTTCACCAAATGGGTCGGGCCAACCGCTATCCCTCGATCACGCGAGAAGGCATGCCGATCTTTCCTCCTGAAGTCCGTAGTTTGCCGGTTTGGAATTCCAAAGAGCCTTAATCACTTGATAATGGTCGCCAGCTCGCTAATTCTCAGATTCAAGGCCTTCTCGCCAAGAGCTTGGTGTAGAGTAATGTGCTAATTCCCCAGCCACACATCCACGTGCCAATGGTCGTTGAGGTAACCAATCGGACCTCCTCGCATAGCTTGAAAACCGTGAGTCCTCAAAGAATGAGACTACATGGGGTCAAGAGGTTCCAGGGGTATTATGGGCGCATCAACCACAACTCAACCCCAACGGGAGAAACACCCTTTGCTCTAGCGCTTGGGGGTCGGGTTGTTCTTCCACTGAAGTAAGGGTCCCTACTCCTCGAACGCCGATTTTGAACAAGTGAGCAACGTAAGAGAGGCTTCGAAAGCGACTTGATCTCTTGGAGGAAAAAGGACGAGGGCTAACTTGAAGGCGGCTTCTTACCGCCAGAAGGTAAAACGCTTTTATGACACCAAGGTTAAGAAAGCTACCTTTCAGATTGGAGATTTGGTCCTTCGTGAGAATAAGTTCCAAGGCAACAAAAGCAGAATAGGGAAGCTTGCCCCGAACTGGGAGGGTCCTTACATTGTCTCGTGCCGCTGTAAAGCCCTCGGACGCATCAAGTTTCCAAGTAAGATGGATGGAAAGAGGTTGAAGCGTCCGCTTCACCGAAGCACTCAAAGCGGTATTATCAATAAAATTCTATTCTCTCTTAACTTCACTTCCTTGTGCCTAAGGGACCTTTTCTAAAAAAAAAATCTCCTCGAGGGTGAGACCCAAGCGCTTCGATCGCGGGTCCCTCCAAACCTCAACTTCTAACGAGAAAAGTCTTCGCGCTTCAATCGCAAGGCTAAAATCTCTTCGAGGGTGAGACCCAGGCGCCTTGACCGCGGGTCCCTCTAAACCTTTACTCTCAAAAAGAAGAGTCTTTGGCGCTTTGATCGCGAGGATAAAAATCTCTTCGAGGAGAATCCCAAGCGCCTCACCGCTGACTTCAAAAACCTCTTCTCCCAAAATCCAATGACTCTCAAGGCCGATCCGAGACAAACTCCCCACTGGGAGAAAGACCCAAGCGCATCGATCGCGGGCCCCGCTAACCCTTCTCTCCTTAAAACAAAAGGCTTCGCTTCCCAATCATGAGATTAATCAAAACTAAAGAAAACGACTCAAGCGTTTCGATCGCCGGTCCGTATAAGCCTAGCGCTACTAATGAGGGGTTCGATGCCTACCAGAGGACTCAACTCCCGAATCGATCCAAGAGCACACCAAGAAAGCTAAGGCATTCAGATAAGAGGTAAAAAAAAATGAAATTTATATTTCGTGAAGAGAGTTGAATACAAGCGAAGAAGATCAAAAAATCCAGATACAGCTCCACAAAAACAAAATTCCTCTAAGGCAAAAAAAGGAAGGAAGCAGAATTCAGTCCGAAGCGGGAGAACCGCTTGCAGCAACGGAAGGGCCCACGCCTTCTCCCGCTTCCACCG
Source organism: Dioscorea zingiberensis (assembly GCA_026586065.1). Classification (NCBI taxonomy): domain Eukaryota; kingdom Viridiplantae; phylum Streptophyta; class Magnoliopsida; order Dioscoreales; family Dioscoreaceae; genus Dioscorea; species Dioscorea zingiberensis. Next base: position 52,495,047 of record CM048820.1, read on the forward strand.
ATGGAGACCCCTCCTCCCCTCTGAGATTCGGCCGGGCTCAACACCGTGATCTTCCCCTTCGAAATTCCAAGGCGCTCAGAAGAAAGAGAGTGAAAATCCACGCAGAGAGTGTTCAGTACTTCCTCGGGGGCCACCTTCAGGACAAGTTGGCCAAACAGACCGAAGGCCATCTCTCACCGCCTCAACCCAAATTTCAACTCCTCCCGAAGGGACGCAAGAGGAAGCCTTCAATTCTCGGGCCGCCCAAGCCTTCAAGGATAACTCGGCTGAGGACAAAGAACTCCAGGCTTTCTTCCTCTCTTCTTCAGCAGCCTTCTTTGCAGAGTTGGATTGGGCGAGAAGTTTTTCTTTCTGTTTCAACTCTCTAGAAAGGCGACCCACCTCTGGCTCCAACGCCTCAACCCTGCTCTCCAGATCATCCCGCTCTGATGAGAGCGCGTCCAGCTCGCCCCTCAAAGTAGAGATGACCCCTTCGTTCTTCTTCCACATATCTTCATAAGATTGTTTCGAGGCTTTGATTGCCTCCACCCCCTCCTCGAGCTCTTTTACTCTCCCGGTCAAAGCCTTATTCCAATCCCGCAGAGAGTCATTATCTCCGACAAATGTGCCTTCGCGGGTTTGAGCCACGATGAGTTCAAAGAATTTTGAAGCTTCGCCTTAGCTTCTCAAGGGACCCCACCACATTGTAAGGTCTTTCTTTCCGCTTCGAGCCCCTCGGACTGCCGCCGGAGATCCGCTTAGTCTCTCGACCAAGCGGTGGCTCTGACTCATGTAAAGACCCGCCTCGCAAGGAGAAGTCAAGTCGAGATCACCTGTATTCAAATGAAAGAAGCGTAATGGAGAATACTCACGTAAAACCGCCGAGAGCCTCATGTGGGCCGGCTCACACTCATCAAAGTTGGACAGCTTTGTCCTCGATGGAATGAGCTGCGCAGGAGCCTAAGGGAAAATCCTACCGTGACGGATCATGCGATAAAGGAGACCCACCGCAGTGGTCGAACCCAAGAGTCTCCATTCCCTCCGTGACTTGGGTAGAATCCAAGGTTTCCGCCACGGGCCCCTTTCAAATTTCTCGGAGTAACAAATGAGATAGAAATTGGGCTCCGGAGGAGCCTTCCCCAACAAGCCCTTCGGCCAAATATGAATCGTGCCCGCCAACAAACTCCACCCCCTCGTTTTGTGGAGGGAGTTCAACCTCCGGCCATATCTCGTCAAGTAGTGGACCCGAAGGAAGAGCCAGAACAACTGGAGCCGTCTCCTCCGAGCGAGATTTGGTCCTTCGCCGTGCATAAGGGGACCGGGCCTCCTCGAAGCTTCACCCTCATCTCCAATGGGAATTGGAGTGGGAGCCTCCTCAGATCCAGTCACAACAACCTCCGTGGGAAAGGGTCGCTTCTTCATCGCGACTTTCTTCCTCGACTTCTTCGACGGAAGTTGAGGAGGTCCTCGGCAAGAAGCGCTTCCGCCCCTCGACCCTTTGAGCCCGGGACGCCCTGAGCTGGGCAATGAAGTCGGGCCTGACAGCCAGCTTCGGAGCTCTAGCTAACAATCTCAGCAGCCTTTCTCTTCTTCTTCTCCGCAGCTGAAGTCTTCACCTTATTCCCACTCACCCTGGCTCCAAAGAGGGATGTTCAAGGTCAGCCTTTCAGTCGATTGGTTTTCCTGTCAAATAAAAAAAGAAGAAGGAAAACAGTTAAATCGGAACTAAGGTGAGTAAGTAAAAAAAAAAAGAAAGAAAAAATCCAAGGACTATTGGAACGAGCTCTACCGAAGGCTGAGTAGAGACCGCAGTCCCCAAGCACTTCCGGAGTTAAGTAATCATCCACCGGAATCTTAGAGTACTTCTGAAGCTTCCTGAAGTCACCTTCCTCATCGGTGGTGAATTCTTTCTGAGCTAGAGGAATAATCTTGGGGCGACCCCACTTAGTTCGAACCCCTAACCCTTCGCGACTCTTTACAAAGAAGAACTTAGACCTCCAATCCTTGATAGACGAAGGGACTTTTCCTAAATACCTTCTATTGGATCGAGCCCCGAAGTAGTACCAATCCGAATCCCGCTCCTTACTAAGGCCGAAGAGAAGTTTAAACCTGTCTAGCGTGGGCTCTAGACCACTACTAAGGCAAGAAATCACGAACCCGCAGAGACATCTCCACGAATTCGGAGCCAACTGGGATGGGCACACTTCAAATTCATTTAGTATGTCGACAAACAATTGGGGAAAAGGGAGTCTGAGCTCGGCGACTAACGCATCGCGATAAATCGCGATCTCCCCCTCTTTGGAAGGAGTGCGCGCCAGCCCAAGGAGCAGTGGATCCCAGATTCCAGGTCAAGGGACACCGTGATCCTATAATCCAAAGCTAGTTTGTTAATCTTCTTCAAGACGTTCTATTCGATATTCCGCTACGTAACCTAGGAACTTCGCTAGAGTGGACAGCAGTTTCAGGAGAAGGTTCAGGGAGAGGAATTGGAGGTGAACCAGGGGCTGACCTAGACTGAGAGCTGGAGGAGGAACCAGAGGGAGAACCAGCGGGAGAAGGAGATCCCATACCTGAGGCCATTAATGCGGTCTTGACAAAGAAGTTGAGGCGACTGTGCATGCAATACGCAAATCGCCCTTGCAAGAAGCTCGAAACCGGAAGTTCTCAGCAAGAAGACGCATGTGAGAAAGCCGGAAAAAGCGCTCTAAAATAGAGAAAGTGGGGAACCCAAAGCGGCGCTCCCAATCAACGCCAGCTGAAGCCTAATCATCATCAGCCTCGAATCGGGCGCTGACCTCCCATCTCCCAAATCTTCTCCGACGGATCGCATTAAAGCTTCCCGCACAAGCCAAGGAAAGAAGCCATTGATCTACGACACGCTGCCCGTGAGTAGTTGCCGCCACAGCGCCATGATGGCCTCAAACGACACCTAGGAAAAACGCGATGGCCTGCATGCCCGCCAGGAACCATCACATCGCCATCGGGCGACTCACACCCCTACGGTGCGCCTACTCCGAAGCCACCTTAGAGAAGAACACACGAAGCACATACCCGCAAACCATCTTAACAACAGAGGGTAATTCCTGCTGTGGCTACTTCAACCTCGATTTCTTTATTTTCTCAAAAGGCCCTGCACTCATACTTTCATCCGGATCGATAGACTCAGGTGCTTAGCTAGCGCAAGCAAAGCACACCTAAGGGGAGGGGACCATGATAGGGGAAAAAAGAGAGATGACACCCGGCCCACTGATGGCCCCACACGAGGCCCCCTGATGGCTTGACCCATGGAGAGTGGTCCGTCCCACCTCCTCGAACCTCACGGTTCACTCCCTCGAGTCTTAATGCTACCATAGCGAGAGCCAGAGAATCCCTTCGGAGTTCTCACCAAAGTTTCCCAACGCCAAGGGACGCATCCCCCCTTTCACCCCGGTCAATAGGTTGAGAAGCGTAGCGCCCTCGCCTCAGGAACCTGTGAGCCTTTCCAACAATGGCGTCACCATTCCTTCTAGAAGGTCTCGAAAGGATTGAAGCACCAAAAAAGGCACGAAGCATTGGCTCACCCATAACGATTTTCCCGCCAAACCGCTCCACCCACGAGCCTATAAATAGAGGTCACCCTCCTCACTGATAAAGGACAGAAACATTTGGAAGAAAATATCCACTCTGAAAAGCCCTCTCTTTCCCACTGTATCTTGGGGGGAGGATTCGTTCCCCTCCTTGCATTGTAATCGTGGAAGTAATAGTGAATTTGGCTCAAAGCCACCGTGGTTTTTCCCTGTTTGGAGGGTTTTCCACGTAAAAGCTTTCCTCCTTCCTCTTCCCCTCACCTTCTCTAAATTTCTCGCTTGATTTCTCTCGGGTTCCCTACCCCCAATCTCAAACAAATTCAAGTGTTTGTCGAAATCACGGCTCCGGCTAGATTCGGCATCAACATATTCCCTTCATAAATAGTGGATATCATCAAAAGCAGGAAGCCAGTGGAGGGAAATCAGAGCAAGGAGTGGATTTAGCTACATGAAACAGGGAGTAAATCTTTAACATGTGCTATCTATGAAAGGTTTGCCGAAAACTAGGATCCTGAGGCATTACAAAAAGGCTGGAGGAAATTATGGAAGCTGAGGATTGCCCCTAGGTTCAGATGGTCTTATGGACATTCTTCCATGGCGGGCTGCCCACCAAGCAGTACTGTAAAAGCAGCCACTTTTATGGATTTTATAAATTTTTTAAATATCCCTCTAATGGTGTTTAAGTGGATTAGACCTTGCTTGGATTAATATAATTATTGGGGTTTAATCACAAGAATTGTCATTAAAAGAAATATGGGAGTAAAGGGCTTAATTACAATATTAAGGAGAATAGAGGATTTATGTGCAAAAATGCACTCATATTCATGAATTAAGAAAGGGACCTTGAGGTAGTATTATGGGAGGGATGGGCTTAAATGCAAAAGACCTCTCTCTATATTTAACAAGTAAGGTGTTATAATGAAATTTTGAAAGAGATGGAGGGTTCTTTACGAAGAATGCACAAGTACGTGCATGATTCCCAGACTCTCGTTCTCTCTCTCTATATATTGTTTCTTTGATTATCTCTCTCTCTAGCCAGAACTATGACCATATTAGTTGGATTTAAAATGAAATGTGATTGATGGCTGAGATAGCTTGTGAGAAGATTTATAAAGCGATCTTACGGTAGAGGATCAACGCCTGTCATTCGTCCGAATGGAAAAACCCGATCTTGAGGCGTGAACCAGCAGCGTTCCTTTTCACTGCTAATCTTTGACGAGGATCCAAACCTCCACGATCATCGCCGAGCTAAAGAGAAAAGTAGTCAGTAACGAGTCGTGTCGAGGCGCTGTGGTCTAGAACCCTTCCCGGCTTCATGTCAAGCATTAAGAGAGCCTTGAACCCTTGGAAGCTCCTCCACTCGCTGCGAGGTTGTTCTCCGAGAACTTTCCCTTCTCTATGAGTTGAGTCGAGAGAAAGAGAGAGGAGGAGAACGGGGTGAAGGCGAGCTTCTTTCCATCTTGGCTGGGCGGGAGACGCTGGAACGGTTCGAAGGCAGAGAGGAAGCTTCAAACAACCTCAAGCCGTCGCGCCTCGCCTGGACTAGGAGCACGACCCGACAGAGTTGGTGCGGTGGACCTCACGGTGACCACCAGCACTGGATCACTACTTGGGAACGTTGAGAAACCCCCACAGGCATAGTAAGCCCTCTAAAACCCTTCTGTATTTAAATGGAGAAATAATAAGGTTATGAGACATGCATGAAAGTTCCTTGGAGTGTACAGCCAACCATGTATGACTTGAGGATGAACTTGGCATGAATCTAAAATGGTTAGGATAATGCATGAGATAGGATAAGCAGAAGCCTGAGTTTAATATTGCTTAGACAAGCTCTTGGAGCTATGATAATAAGTAACAATTGGAGCCTATCATGCCTTCATTATGAATAACTTAATTCCCAGTTAATGGCATAATTAAGTCCTTTAAATAATAGGATGGCAACCAAGTTTATAAAAGCCCATTAAAAAGGTCATGTGACTTATGAGAAGTAAATGAACCGGGTTAGCAGGCTTGTCAAAGGTAATATGATTAATTCACAAAACCAATGGGTTGATTTCATCTTAGATGAAGGGTTAAGATGAATATTTATAATGGTAAGAAATTGGTGCTACACATGCAAGTTAGAGAGAGAGAGAGAGAGTGCTGGTGTTGAGTATATATATATATAGGGTCATGTTAGTATAGGACCGGCCTTAATACTATTCATTTAAGGTCACCTCCCATTTGGCCACTTGCACAGTATTTTAAGGATTTCCAACCGTATGGGTGGAAAGAACATCGAAAAATAAGCTAGCATGTTAATTTTCATACAATTTGGGTTTCACCCGTTAAGATGAAGACCCTACAAGTTCCCAAATTATATGAAAATTGACATGCTAGCTTACTTTTCGATGTTCTTTCCATCCATACGGTTGGATTTGAAAAAAATACTCTCCAAGTACCTCAAAATGAGGCAACCTTAAATGAATAGTGTTAATGCCGGCCTTATACTAACATGACCCTATATATATATTTGCATGAAATGGGAAGGCTGATTGAATATATATGTATATATTAGGTTTATAAAAGAGAGAGGGAGAGAGAGAGTGTTTGCTTATAAAGGCAGAAATTATACTCCAAGATTCAAATGAAGTTAATTATGGTTTGAAGGGGTAATTAAATATTTTAAAGAGCATATTTATTATTATGTGCTTAGCAAAAATATTAAGCCTAAATCTAATTATCAGAACTCGATGTAGTGCGGGAAGGCGCGTCGAGGGAGATTTGTGACGGAGCCTGGACGCTTTTGACCCAAGTAAGTACCTTGGCCTAGATCTTTTATCATTAGATGTGTTTACATCATTGATGCTTGACATTTATGGTATATACATACATATCTGCTTTTTTGGATGATTATTCTTTAGTATATGAATCCATATCCATGTATGTATGTTTGTTCGATTGTATGGTTGTTTCCACTTGATATGCATTATTCTTGTGGATTCTCCGCGACGCAGTCGCGTTGGAGCGCAGTGGCTCCCCCATTGACATTCGTGGTCGGTGGATACCCTATTTGTGCTTTTCTGTCAGGGGAACGATACTCGGCTATCCTATATGCCCGTCAGTGGGACGATACACTGACCGTGTACGCACATGTATGTGAGAGTAGCGCTACGGACCGAGGATCGGTATCGGCTTAGGCTGATGGCTGCCTGGGGGATGGTTTGCAAGCTTTGCTTCAGTTGCTTGTCATGAGTTAATATGATTGTAGTTAGGGAGTCCCTACCGTTGTATAGTTTTCATTAGGGTAGGTCCAAGACTCCAGGTATTTCTGCCGGTGGGGTTTGTGCTTCCCACGCCGGGTTTGATGGCCATGTTCTTGATTTGCCAATTTATTTGCTTATCTTATATTGAGTTTGACATGACTTTATTATTTCATGGGGGGTACTTACTAGGCTTTCCTTAAAAAAGCTCATGTACTTGTTGATTTTCTTTTTCAGAACCCGAGGAGTAGGATGCGGGTCGTAAGAGTGCCCCGTGGGACTTATGTGGATTTGTTGAGGTCGGTCACCTCTGATCTGCTTGTATGTGAGGATATATTATTCTAGGTTCCCGTGTAGGTGCCAGTTATGTTATGACTGTATGGTCTACGGACCTATAGATTGTATTTTGCTTCCGCTGTGTACTTATGACATTAGGCATGTGTATGTCTTTGGATTATATTTATATTCCGCTATGCATTTTATATGTGATTACTGATCATCGAGACTTCATATCTGGGTAGGTCCAGTCCTTGTTCGGGTACGACCGGTCTGTAGCGTGCTCGTGGGCCTGGGGTTTTGGGGCCGGGGTGTGACAAGTACTTGTTTAACATCCCATTGGAGCCTAATGAACCTTGTATCTAATGTAATATGCATGATGAAGCCATTCATCACTTGTTTTGTGATTACAGGTGAACAAGATCTGTTTGGCATGAAGTCCAAAGCAATGGATACTTAAGGTAATGCAAAATTGAAGAGGAGGACTTGTGTGAAGATAGATGGATGGCTGAAGGGAGGTTTTGAACTCAGGTCATCTCCCGAGAAGAAATTACAGTCATCACTCTTGCAAGTCTGGAAGTCAAGGTGTTGCAAGGTCTTTAACAGAACAACGTATGATCATAAGACAATGGCAAGAAGAAGCATTCATTTGGTTGTGGAATACTTCACACAACAACCACTGGCTGGGGAGATGGCCATCAATGTAAGAAGAATATGGACAAAGGATATCAACTGTCACAAATTATTCATAGACTGTTCGTGGGAGGCAAACACTGGATTAGCAGGCTTAGGGTTTATTCTTGTTTCCACTAGTGGAGGTTTCTGCATTATAGGGAACATGTTAACACACGCAAGATTAGCAACAGAGGAGGGAGATTATTTCATTGAATGCAGGATTGAATGAACTTATTAACATTGGAAGTGAGAAAGCTCAAATTTTCTCGGACAATCTGTAGTTAATCAAGGAACTGAACCAGTGAGAGGCTCCCACCTGGATGGTGTCCAAGGGCGTATGAAATGCGAGAAAGCATCAAGAAGTTAAAGTATTGTGAGGTCAGACACATTCTAAGGAAGCACAATGATGTTGTATTATAAGTTCGCAAGGATGGCGAAGATAGATGGACAAATTTGCATCTTCATAAACCAAATGGAGCTACCTGACTCGATGCAGGAGCAGCTCTGAAATCTTACTGAGTTTTGTGTATAATTAGTAGTCCTAGTACTCTTATAACCAAAAAAACAACCAAACAAAAAAAGTCCAGGGGCGCAAAGTTTTATTAGTGGAGAGCGATGTTTGACTCGATCGATAACTCAATTCAAACTCAATCCAAATTATCGGGTCTTGATGAGGTCCAACTACTTAGTCAATTTGACTGATAAATTATTTCTTACATTTCAAACAAAATAGAAATTTAAAATTCAAGTTTTATTTTTTAAAAAACATAATTAAATAAAATTTAGGTGCTTTCTTGTTTTATTAATTTATGACAAAGTTTACTGCTCAATGAAATTGGACTCATCACGTTGATAAGGAATTGATTTGAATAATTGTCTCAATAAAACAATATATTTTTAGAAACCAATGACTGCATGTTTTACTTTTCATTTATTTTAATTTATAAATATTTTTTTCTTATTTAAAAATATGTTGAATGACCAACTTTCACAAAATGAGGTTGAGGGTTTGAACCACGTCTATGACGAGCTTCTAGTAGCTTGCTCATATTTATAAAAAATATATAAAAATATGTTGAATTAATGTTGGGAGAAAAAAATATTATTATTTAATTATTTAAGCAAATAAACACTAGTTTTACAAACAAGATCAAAACTTTGACTATCCACTTGCATTGTCGCCAATGCATGGTGTCCTTGTGTTCTGTCATTTGTACGGAGTCTTGGAATCTCTTAAATACATTATCAGGCTAATAATGACTTTCATCTCATGACCGAGAGTATGTATGTAGCTCAAATGGGTATGCTTTTGCGTAAAATGTATCTGGCAGATGAAAATGATAATTCTGAGTTGGAATACTACTATTTTTTGTTGAGATATTTTTATTTTCAATATATATATATATATATATATATATATATAATATAATTTTTACCCACTATATTTATAAGGTAATATTATCTTTCCATTTATATAGTCGAGGAGATGTATACATATGACTTTAGAGGATGTACTAGAATCTTATCTTTTATTGAAGCGTTGCCGTCAAGTTTTTGCAGCAAGCGAAATATGAGAAGATGGTAGTGCATGTGGAAATATCGAGATCGTCATCCTTTGATCTACTACTTTCATTAGGTCATCTTTATTTTACTTGTTCTCGATTTGTTATGCTTTATGTTGTTTATGGATATTATATAAATATATATATATATATATATATATATATATATATATATATATATATATATATATATATATTATGATATCTATCTTCATGATCGGTTATTTTTATAAAAGAACACTTAGATCTAAAGTTCTAAAGTTTAAAATGAAGACTAATATTAGTGATTTATCAATCTGCTGTTCATCGGATGTATATGTATAATCGGTCAAAACTGACAAAAACAATAGTGTAAATCGAAATATATATCGTCATAGAGTCATCTCCTACTTTCGTCTGGTGATGTTTTTCTTCTCGATCTATTGCTTTTTCTGTCATCCATGTTTTTTTTACATTTTGTTTCTATTTTATTTGCCCTAACCTATAACAAAGGGTCTAATATTAGAGTCAATTGCTATTTTTAGTCGGTGGTCGTTTCTTACTAAAATTTTATTTATTTATTTATTTATATTTTATATGTTTTATTAAAGAGGGTTTTTGGTTTTATTAAAAAAATATGACTTAGATCTAAAAGTCTAAAATTTATAATAGCAATTAATATTGCTATCGATATATTTGTTGATGAGCAAATTATTTATTCTATTAAAAGCATTGAAAAGAAGTCTAAATCTTTTTTTGGAAAATGCAACAAAGCACTGCAACACCATTTTTTTATTATTGGTCTTTTTCTTACCCATTTTTAATTTTTTTTATTTTTAATTTTTTTTTATCATTTTATCTATTTTATTCTAATATATAATAAGGTTTAGTTGTTTTCATGAGAAATTATTTTAAGAAAAAATAAAATCTAGTGTTGATCATTAAAACATATATATATATATATATATATATATATATCTATATATATGTGTGTGTGTGTGTGTGTGTGTCATATCAGATCATATTGTTGACTCTTTGCATGAGTTAAAATCATTCAAGGTTGCAAAGAAGGAAAAAAAAAACCAAAGAATAGATAAAGAGATGAGCAATATGTCAAATGTAAATAACATGATATTTGATCCTGTAAATCCATTATCATCCTTTTATCTTTATATATGTTATGTCTTTTTTCTTTTTTCCAAATTATTGTCTTTCATTTGTTAGGGTTGTAGCATTGCATACATTTTTATTAGAGCATTACATACATTTTTATTAATAACTTGATTCCTTTTTTCATCTTTTAATAATATTTTGGGTATTTACTTATTTCAATTCAATACTTTAATAAAATTATCTACATTTGCTTTTAATGGAGACATGCAAAAAAAAGTTATTAGACCAAATAGTTCTAATATAGTTGTAATAGTTTGTCACGCCCCGTTCCGGATTCCACGCCCAGCATCGCAGTATGCACCACTGGCCAGATCCAGTAGTAGTCAAGCTCAAACCAACACAAGGCTTAAGGGTAAATCAGCAGATAACAAGCAATAATAAAATCATACTCAAGTCCAATAGAACATAGAGTCATAAGGGTCCATAGGCCCTTTACAGAGTCAGGTCTCTATACGGGTCCTACACATGAACAACTCTCAAAGGAAAAGACAAGGGAGACCCTCAGACCTCGGACCTCCTAGACAATCTCCCCAGCAACCGCCCCTAAACCTCGGGATCTGTAAAAAAAAAAGGAGAAAATGCGTGAGCTTTCGGATGAAAAGCCCAGTAAGTACCCCTGTGGGCCACAAAGACATGGTAAAACAATACATAAAGTAAAGGGACCTCATCCCAAAGAGAATACAACTCTAGGAGTCTACCACAATCAAACACAAGGGTACGAATTCCCTATCAAATGTAAACCCCAAGCTCGAAATGAAGTTTCAAAGACAACTCAAAGATCACCCCCGGTTAGTGTAACCATAACATATAAAACACGACCTCGTCGTAAGTCCCAGAGTACCATCTCTCATAGATGTCAATACCGCCAAATGTGATCATTCCCACTAACGGCTAGGACTACTAGAGCATCGCCCCTCTGGCGCGGCAAGCAGAAATGCCAGGGTGTCCCGTCCCTCATCATTTCCCTATTGGAGCCCCCACACTCCACTTAGTCCGGGCAGTAGACCCCAACAAACAAAGATACCAACATCCCGAAACAAACATACATGCTCAATAGGAATTTAAATCGTAAAGATAGCATGTATGAAATCAATAAAACAACTATCAATATGATATTAGCAAAGCCAAGAAAACTCCAAAGAGTGAGCTCAAGGCAAGTGTACTTACCTCTTGCTGGAATTAGAAACCCTCCTAGTCTCCTCCTGTAGTGTCTTAAGACTTCCCGAGAGTATCTAACAATAGAGTTTCTATTAGAACCAAAATTCTAATAAAACCCTAGGTTTCTAGATGCACATGCATAACTCTTGCTTTCGGTGGGCCTAAGTCCAACTAAACGGGTCTCAAAGTCCATCTACTTGGTTACCGAACCATTTCCTTAATTTCCAAGTCCTTAGTTGACTTTTATCCCACATTTGGTCAACTCTAGTCAAGCTTTGGTCAACTAGTCAACTTTACTTGTATTTGTCGTGGTACAAACCTTAATTGGTCATACCTAGTCTACTTATCTCCCTGGTCCCACTTTGTCGTGTTTAAAACCCTTTTAGATTGAATCTAATCACATAAGGCTAATTGGGTCCACTCTTATGGGTTAGCAAACCCATTAGACTTGGCCTGACCCACCACTATTTGATTTAAAAGGCTATTGACTATACCAGCGGCCTCTCATGGCTTAGTGGTAAGAGCTTGACTATGTTAGTTGGGGGGTTGTGGGTTCAAATCCCCCCTCTAGCATTTTTTCTCTCTTTTTTTAACCTTTTATTTATAACCTGGTTTAATTAACCTTGTCACCCGAATTAGATTAATCACCTAGATACCTAGGTATTAAATTAATTAATAACCCTTGGTGACGGGTTTTTTTAATCAACTTAGGTATCAACTATTTAATTACCTAGATGACAAAATCTCTATTAATCTATTTAATCGCTCTAATTAGATTCTCTACCAATCTAATTAAACAATTTAAATTGATTAATTCACCCATATTTCCCTTTGTTAAATTGAGTTAATAGTTGTAACACTTAATAGATTAAAACTGATTTATCTTAATTGATTGAATAAAACGTTAATCTCTTAATTAATTAGATTAGGGAATTGATTATTATTATTATTATTATTATTATTATTATTATTATTATTATTATTATTATTATTATTATTATTATTTTATCATCCATCTTCTTCCTCTCTCGCTATCTCTCTCTCTCGCCTCTCAACTCCACCGGAGTCAGCCACCGGGCGGAAAGCACACACCCCCACCAGATCAAGGCTTGCAACGCCTCCCACATCACGCCAAATCAACTCCTCCGATGGCGACCGACGCCTGCACCTACTCCAGAGCTTCTCAGTCCTGGTTGAGACCTTCTCCCCCTCCGTCAAGCTTAAGTAAAGGCGGCATGCATATAACTAAGTTCAAAGGGCTATAACAAGGAGGAAAAGACTTACCAAAGGGTCTCCAATGACAAAAACCGCCACCTGAGAGCTCCCCCAGCGGTTGCAAGCGCTCTGTCTTCTACAAGTATGCGTGAGGCTACACCGTGACCAACTACCACCACCTTCTCCTTCCTTTCTTGGCCTCCCTCCGACCAAAACGCCTAAGAATGGGCATGGGCGCTACGAACGCTGGCAAAGACCCCCACAAATTGCCTGAGCTCCTTTTCCACTATGGTTCACTGACCCTTGCATTCGATGCCCCCTCTAAAGTCGTAGCTGCCACCTTTATAAACTGAGGGAGTGAAGAGGAATCGCCATGCAAGGGGCAAGGCCGTTAGCGAGTCCGACCTTCACGCATGTAATGTCTAGGGCGAGACTCACGGTGGCATTTGCGGCCGGTTAAGGGAAAAGGCGGCCTGCCTCGTGATCAAGTTTCCCAGATAGACAGTGAGGATCACTTAGATCCATCCAACGGCTAGGAACACGTCCAGATACCTCGTATCACGCTCACTGCTTGGTCAGACGGTCACGATCTCATCGTGATCAACGGCCAGATCATGCCTTCCTGTCTCGAACTTGTGAAAATTACTAGATGAGCAACCCTTATCAACCCGCACGGTGAGACCACTTTACTGCCATTATCCTCAATGCCTCGGATCCAAACACAATTAGATGGATCTAATTCCAGATCCCACACTTGGCCTTCATTCGCGGGCCATATTATAACACTTCGGGATTTACAACAATCCGAGATCTTTTAATCTCGGGCGGTTGATTCTCCTATATATAGGGTTTTCTCTGGAAAATTATCCAGAGGTCCCTGAAATTTTCTAGGTCACATTTTAGTCCACCATTGAGAGAGAGGACAATTACTATATAGTCCTTAATGCCTTCCAAAATCACCAAAAAGTCCTTCAGACTCCAAACTAACCCTAATTGGGGGTTTTATATCTTTTAGGCTTTATTTTTCCCCACTTAATCCTATCGTTAAACTCTCAAGGAATTTCTTTATTAAATAATTATTTAAGGAAATTAAACACCTTTTTATTTCAAAAATCCTTGGATTTTACATAGTTAAAGCCATTTTTGGTCCCTGAAAACAAGGCCAATATTCATTTCCATCCCAAAAATTTAAAATTTGTTCAATGCGTCCACATCATCATATACTAAAACTTATCACCCACATCATGCAAAATAACGACCTAAACATAATAATAAAAGATTATATGCATTTCATTGGTATTCCACATTACCGCCACGCCAAAGAATAGGGACCAAAATTGCCAAAATACGGAATATATAGGGACCCAAAATGTCAAAATATGCAATACATAGGGACCATATATTGAACAAATTTTGAATTTTGGGATGGAAATGAACATTGGTCCCATTTTCAGGGACCAAAAATGGCTTTAACCCTAGTTTTTATTTCTTCTATTAAATAATATTAACTTAAATATAAATTTCTTTGGTTTAGATTAAAAAAATATTCTTTTTGAGTGAGTTTTTGTTGTACATTCATACATAATTTGTGTAACTATGTTTCCCCTTAGTACGAGGGGATAAGATAAATTATCATTAGAGAGAAAAGTAAGGGTTGTGCTTATATATTTTTTTGAGTAAGATTTTAATTTAAACTTCTGAGACATTTTTTATAGATTAACATGTGGTTTTGGATTGGATAAGTCATCACAAATGATATAAAAGTTTGATTTTATAAATGGTATCGAAGTTTAATCCTCTAAACGGTATCAGAGGTTAATCTAGCTTGATCTTATGAATTGTATCAAAGTTTAATTTTACTAATAGTACAAGAGTTTGATTTTATTGATGGTATCAGAACCAAACAGAGCTTGATTATATTAATGGTACCATATCTTAATTTTACAAAAGTATAATTTTTGTTGATGTGAAAATGAGTTTAACGTGCATTTTTCTTGTTTTCATCACTTCAATATTTTAAATTTTATACTTAAGAAACTATTGCTATATAAAAATTAAAATGTATGTTTCTCATGTTTAGCTTGAAAGATTTAAATAGTAAATTTTTTATAAATTTTTTATGAATTTTTATTTAATAATGTGCTTCCTACTTATTGCTCCAGTTAGAAGGTTGTGGAACAGTTCTGTTAAAACAAGTCCAGTTTTTGACAATGTAAAAAAAGCTTTAGTTTTCTTAGAAGACAATATTCATGGCCTTTCAGTTGAAAATGATATTTGCGATAAAAATTTGGAATTGAAAATGGAAAATAAAATCACTGATGTTGAACCTGGAATGACAATTCAACATAATACCAATATTGAATCTTACTCACAATTCTGTGAAGGAATCGATTTTAGGTGACTATTGTGATTAATTTGTTTCTATTTTAAGTATAAGATACATTCTTTTTGTGATTACTTTTATAAATCACTATTTTTTAATCAATATCACTAATTTCTTTTTATGATTTCACAATCTTTGCAGAGTCGAATCATCCCATACAAACCTTGAGAGCAACACAATGCCACATAATTCCCTTCATATTGGCATCTCACAAGTCATATTTGGAAATGATATAGATGGTATCTCTCTTTTAAATAATGGAAGTGATCAAACCAGTGAGATGCTGAATGAGCTTGGAAAACGAAAGTAAGTTTGATAATATGATTTATGTTTTAAGTACTGATATTGATATAAAGAGATATTTATTTTTCTATTATCATTCTATCCTTGCTAATTATAATTTTTTTGTATTGCACTACAGGCTATATATCCAAGAGGATAACCTAATGGGAAAACATAGTAGCTTGCTAAAAATAAATACGTCTAAGACACCGAGCACTAGTGTCCTGATGAACTAATCTTCTAGCTTCCAACAACTATCAACAAATATGGCATTAGACCAATTCCCTTACTCAAACAACTTCCAGCCATTATCTGGGGCAATTAATCTTATGTATCCCTTCCGTACATGAGCGGCTTTGCCAGTTTCCCTCGTTATCTATGGGCCCAACTCCCTTCTGAAAACAAAGTTCAAACATTGTTTGGGGCTACTTACCATACTCGTGCAACATTCTCTCATGTTGCATAGGGTCAACTCCCTTCAGCATTTTCGGGGGGTGTTAAACATACTCATCCCTTGCCTACACAATCAACTTCCCTCCCGCTGCATGGCACCAACTCCCTTCCTCGATAAAAGTCCAAACATTGCCCGTATAGTGAACCGTGAAATGTCATTTTCTTATGGTATCGACTTCAATATGTCTTCTCAGACACACCTAAGGAAATTGTCATTTTTCTTATCTTAAATTTTGATGAATCCTAAATCTTGGCCGATAGCTTTCCAAGTGTTGATACCGCAAAAATTAAAACCTATTGAATCATCTCGGTGGAACTTCACTTTCTAGTAATGCACCATATCAAACTCAACGCTTTGAAAATATTCCATCAAAAGCAGAATTTTCACAGAGTGTGGGAACGAATATTGCTGATGGCAAATCCCACAAGTTCAATGAAGAGGAAGCAAATAATGGTGAGATGGACATAGAAGTTCTTAATCTAGTTAATAAGGTGACTTCAAAGGTCTTGCCAAGAGAAAGCACGAGTGGAATTATTCCATCTAAGAATGAGAGGTTCTCTCCTCTCTTTAATGGTGTTCTTGTTTTTACTATAATTATTAATAACTCTCATGTTTATGTGAATAAACGATACAATGTTGCAGTGAGGTTAGTCATCCTTCCATGAAGACATCTAATGTTGCTTGTTCATGTAATTAGAAGATAGAGTTTCCTTCTTTATTTGTGTTACATAACAAAACTCATAATCATTTTTATTTTTACTTATCCTGTAACTTATTTGTCTCTTTTCCATTCAAATCAAATATTGATCAACATGAACTAACAAGAGCCGCTAATGCAACTCGGAATGCAAGTCGTAAGTGTCATTCGTTCAGTATATTCAATATCTACTTTCACTAAATTTATTTAATCTTGAACTCATTTTTCCTAGTAGATTTTGCTTGCTCAAACTCCTTTTTGGAAAAGAGTTGAACCTTTATTCTCCCATGTTAACTAAAAGGACATGGACTACATGACTCAACGTGCAAACACAATCTAATCGTGATCTAATACTTTTTTATTTTGCATTGCATGCATAATTCCTTGGCGATTAACTTTCATTTCTAGTAAGTTAAACGAATCAACTTTATAAAGTTTATCCTACATGCCTAATTTTGGACAAAAAAACAATGGTATTCACCGCATCTTGCCTATTTAATTCTTTTAGCTGGAATCTTTGTTTCTAAGAATCATTAATACCCTATTTCTAACTTTCCAACTTTTATTTAGTGTGGTGCCTGATCTACTATGCATTACATATATTTCATAAGGCATGACTAACAAGTGTATGGTATCAGAACAATATGTGCTACTATGAATATGTGGTATTCCAATTGATTTATAATTGCCTATTTAACATTGGTAGTATGTTTTCCTTAGTAGTATTCTACAGATATATTAAATTTGAATATCTTATTTTTAGGGTGAAGATGTTTGTACAAAAATGCCCAAAAAAAATTCTTTAGTTTTAGCAGAAGCAGGAGGAATTCAAACAAACATGAAGGGCAATGGCAAAGCCATTCATTTTGTTTTTTCAGGTGAGACATTATGTGTAAAGAAAATTTCTATGAAATCAAAAACAAAAAAACTAGTTCGCAGAAACATTCCTCTAGTGCAAAGTCTTATTTCTTCCTTTATTGTGGAAGATGAAATGAGAAATCTTAACTATGGCAAATGTAGACACATTTTATCATAATTCAAACAGTTCTCCTTGTGATGTAAATTCTGCAAAATATGATCAAAGAAAACTTAAATTTAAAATGGAAGGTATCCTTGATTATGGAAAATTGTTTTTAAAGCATTTCTCTCTGATAGTTATACTGTGGTCATCGATTACGGAAGTCTAAAATGTCCATAATCTTGCGCTTAGTGATGAAGTGGGGCATGAAATAATACTAGGGAAATTCATATAATGTTCCTTCCTAGTATCACCACAAACTAGTTCAAGAGACAAGTCATATCCGAAATGATATAGATTGTATCTCTCTTAAATAATGGAAGGGATCAAACCAAAGTTGAGATGTCAATGAGCTTGGAAAACAAAAGTAAGTTTGATAATATGATTTATGTTTTAAGTACTGATATTGATATAAAGAGATATTTATTTTTCTATAATCATTCTATCCTTGCTAATTATAATTATTTTGTATTGCACTGCGGGCTATATATCCAAGAGGATAACCTAATGGGAAAACATGTGAGCTTGCTAAAAATAAATACGCCTAAGACACCGAAAGCACTAGTGTCCTGATGAACTCATCTTCTTGCTTCCAACAACTATCAACAAATATGGCATTAGACCAATTCCCTCCCTCAAACAACTTTCAGCCATTATCTGGGGCAATTAATCTTAAGTATCCCTTCCATACAGGATCGGCTTTGCCAGTTTCCCTCATTATCTATGGGCCCAGCTCCCTTCTGAAAACAAAGTTCAAACATTGTTTGGGGCTACTTACCATACTCGTGCAACATTCTCTCATGTTGCATGGGGTCAACTCCCTTCAGCATTGCCGGGGGGTGTTAAACATACTCATCCCTTGCCTACACAATCAACTTCCCTCCTCGCTGTGCATGGCACCAACTTCCTTCCTCTATAAAAGTCCAAACATTGCCTAGTATAGTGAACCGTAAATGTCATTTTCTTATGATATCGACTTCAATATGTCTTCTGTAGAAATTGTCATTTTTTCTTATCTCAAATTTTGATGAATCCTAAATCTTGCTGATAGCTTTCCAAGTGTTGATACCGGTGCAAAATTAAAACCTATTGAATCATCTGGTGGAACTTCACTTTCTAGTAATGCACCATATCAAACTCAACGCTTTGAAAATATTCCATCAAAAGCAGAATTTTCACAGAGTGTGGGAGCGAATATTGCTGATGGCAAATCCCACAAGTTCAATGAAGAGGAAGCAAATAATGGTGAGATGGACATAGAAGTTCTTAATCTAGTTAATAAGGTGACTTCAAAGGTCTTGCCAAGAGAAAGCACGAGTGGAATTATTCCATCTAAGAATGAGAGGTTCTCTCCTCTCTTTAATGGTGTTCTTGTTTTTACTGTAATTATTAATAACTCTCATGTTTATGTGAATAAACGATACAATGTTGCAGTGAGGTTAGTCATCCTTCCATGAAGACATCTAATGTTGCTTGTTCATGTAATTAGAAGATAGAGTTTCCTTCTTTATTTGTGTTACATAACAAAACTCATAATCATTTTTATTTTTACTTATCCTGTAACTTATTTGTCTCTTTTCCATTCAAATCAAATATTGATCAACATGAACTAACAGGAGCCGCTAATGCAACTCGGAATGCAAGTCGTAAGTGTCATTCGTTCAGTATATTCAATATCTACTTTCACTAAATTTATTTAATCTTGAACTCATTTTTCCTAGTAGATTTTGCTTGCTCAAACTCCTTTTGGAAAAGAGTTGAACCTTTATTCTCCCATGTTAACGAAAAGGACATGGACTACATGACTCAACAGGCAAACACAATCTACTGCATCTAATACTTTTTTATTTTGCATTGCATGCATAATTCCTTGCTGATTAACTTTCATTTCTAGTAAGTTAAACGAATCAACTTTATAAAGTTTATCCTACATGCCTAATTTTGGACAAAAAAACAATGGTATTCACCGCGATCTTGCCTATATTTTAATTCTTTTTTAGTTGGAATCTTTGTTTCTAAGAATCATTAATACCCTATTTCTAACTTTCCAACTTTTTATTTAGTGTGGTGCCGATCTACTATGCATTACATATATTTCATAAGGCATGACTAACAAGTGTATGGTATCGTAACAATATGTGCTACTATGAATATGTGGTATTCCAATTGATTTATAATTGCCTATTTAACATTGGTAGTATGTTTTCCTTAGTAGTATTCTACGTATATATTAAATTTGAATATCTTATTTTTAGGGTGAAGATGTTTGTACAAAATGCCCAAAAAAAAATTCTTTTAGTTTTAGGTAAGGTGGAGGAATTCAAACAAACATGAAGGGCAAATGGCAAAGCCATTCATTTTGTTTTTTCAGGTGAGACATTATGTGTAAAGAAAATTTCTATGAAATCAAAACAAAAACTAGTTCGCAGTAAACATTCCTCTAGTGCAAAGTCTTATTTCTTCCTTTATTGTGGAAGATGAAATGAGAAATCTTAACTATGGCAACAATGTGAGACACATTTTATCATAATTCAAACAGCTTCTCCTTGTGATGTAAATTCGCAAAATATGATCAAAGAAAACTTAAATTTAAAATGGAAGGTATCCTTGATTATGGAAAATTGTTTTAAAGCATTTCTCTCCTCGATAGTTATATCGCGGGTCATCGACACTAAGTCTAAATGTCCATAATCTTGCAGCTAGTGATGAAGTGGGGTATGAAATAATACTAGGGAAATTCATATAATGTTCCTTCCTAAAGTATCACCACAAACTAGTTCAAGAGACAAGTCATATCCGAAATGATATAGATTGTATCTCTCTAAATAATGGAAGGGATCAAACCAAAGGAGATGTCAATGAGCTTGGAAAACAAAAAGTAAGTTTGATAATATGATTTATGTTTTAAGTAATCGATATTGATATAAAGAGATATTTATTTTTCTATAATTATTCTATCCTTGCTAATTATAATTATTTTGTATCAGATCAAGGGCTATATATCCAAGAGGATAACCTAATGGGAAAACACAAGAGCTTGCTAAAATAAATACGCCTAAGACACCGAGCACTAGTGTCCCTGAATGAATCCCATCTTCTTGCTTCCAACAACTATCAACAATATGGCATTAGACCAATTCCTCCCTCAAACAACTTTCACCATTATCCTGGCAATTAATCTTAAGTATCCCTTCCATACAGGATCGGCTTTGCCAGCTTCCTCAAGTATCTATGGGCCCAACTCCCTTCCTCAAAACAAAGTTCAAACATTGTTTGGGGCTACTTTACCATACTCGCAACATTCTCTCATGTTGCATGGGGTCAACTCCCTTCAAAGATTGCCTGGGGTGCTAAACATACTCATCCCTTGCCTACACAATCAACTTCCCCTCCTGTTGCATGGCACCAACTTCCTTCCTCTATAAAAGTCCAAACATTGCCTAGTATAGTGAACCGTAAATGTCATTTTCTTATGATATCGACTTCAATATGTCTTCTGGAGAAATTGTCATTTTTTCTTATCTCAAATTTTGATGAATCCTAAATCTTGCTGATAGCTTTCCAAGTGTTGATACCGGTGCAAAATTAAAACCTATTGAATCATCTGGTGGAACTTCACTTTCTAGTAATGCACCATATCAAACTAAACGCTTTGAAAAATATTCCATCAAAAGCGTGCAATTTTCACAGAAAGTGTGGGAGCGTAATATTGCCGATGGCAAATCCCACAAGTTCAATGAAGAGGAAGCAAATAATGGTGAGATGGACATAGAAGTTCTTAATCTAGTTAATAAGGTGACTTCCAAAGGTCTTGCCAAGAGAAAGCACGAGTGGAATTATTCCATCTAAGAATGAGAGGTTCTCTCCTCTCTTTAATGGTGTTCTTGTTTTTACCGTAATTATTAATAACTCTCATGTTTATGTGAATAAATCCATACAATGTTGCAGTTGAGGTTAGTCATCCCTTCCATGAAGACATCTAATGTTGCTTGTTCATGTAATTAGAAGATAGAGTTTCCTTCTTTATTTGTGTTACATAACAAAACTCATAATCATTTTATTTTTACTTATCCCTGTAACTTATTTGTCTCTTTTCCATTCAAATCAAATATTGATCAACATGAATCTAACAGAGCCGCTAATGCAACTCGGAATGCAAGTCAGAAGTGTCATTCGCTCAAGTATATTCAATATCTACTTTCACTAAATTTATTTTAATCTTGAACTCATTTTTCCTAGTAGATTTTGCTTGCTCAAACTCCTTTTGGAAAAGAGTTGAACCTTTATTCTCCCATGTTAACGAAAAGGACATGGACTACATGACTCAAATGTGCAAACACAATCTACCCATCGTGATCTAATACTTCTTTTTTATTTTGCATTGCATGCATAATTCCTTGTCATTAACTTTCATTTCTAGTAAGTTAAACGAATCAACTTTATAAAGTTTATCCTACATGCCTAATTTTGGACAAAAAACAATGGTATTCACCGTGCATTCTTGCCTATTTAATTCTTTTTAGTTGGAATCTTTGTTTCTAAGAATCATTAATAACCCTATTTCTAACTTTCCAACTTTTTATTTAGTGTGGTGCCCGATCTACTATGCATTACATATATTTCATAAGGCATGACTAACAAGTGTATGGTATCGTAACAATATGTGCTACTATGAATATGTGGTATTCCAATTGATTTATAATTGCCTATTTAACATTGGTAGTATGTTTTCCTTAGTAGTATTCTACGTATATATTAAATTTGAATATCTTATTTTTAGGGTGAAGATGTTTGTACAAAATGCCCAAAAAAATTCTTTAGTTTTAAAGGTAAGTGAGGAATTCAAACAAACATGAAGGGTACAATGGCAAAGCCATTCATTTTGTTTTTCAGTGAGACATTATGTGTAAAGAAAATTTCTATGAAATCAAAAACAAAAACTAGTTCAAGTAAACATTCCTCTAGTGCAAAGTCTTATTTCTTCCTTTATTGTGGAAGATGAAATGAGAAATCTTAACTATGGCAACAGAGACACATTTTATCATAATTCAAACAGTTCTCCTTGTGATGTAAATTCTGCAAAATATGATCAAAGAAAACTTAAATTTAAAATGGAAGGTATCCTTGATTATGGAAAATTGTTTTAAAGCATTTCTCTCGATAGTTATATCATGGTCATCGACACGGAAGTCTAAATGTCCATAATCTTGCAAAGTTAGTGATGAAGTGGGCATGAAATAATACTAGGGAAATTCATATAATGTTCCTTCCTAGTATCAGCCTACAAACTAGTTCAAGAGACAAGTCATATCCTGAAATGATATAGATTGTATCTCTCTCTTAAATAATGGAAGGGATCAAAACCAAAGGAGATGTCAATGAGCTTGGAAAACAAAAGTAAGTTTGATAATATGATTTATGTTTTAAGTACTGATATTGATATAAAGAGATATTTATTTTTCTATAATTATTCTATCCTTGCTAATTATAATTATTTTGTATTGCACTGCGGGCTATATATCCAAGAGGATAACCTAATGGGAAACACAGTAGCTTGCTAAAAATAAATACGTCTAAGACACCGAGCACTAGTGTCCTGATGAACTCATCTTCTTGCTTCCAACAACTATCAACAAATATGGCATTAGACCAATTCCCTCCCTCAAACAACTTTCAGCCATTATCTGGGGCAATTAATCTTAAGTATCCCTTCCATACGTGATCGGCTTTGCTTTCCTCAAGTATCTATGGGCCCAACTCCCTTCTGAAAACAAAGTTCAAACATTGTTTGGGGCTACTTACCATACTCGTGCAACATTCTCTCATGTTGCATGGGGTCAACTCCCTTCAGCATTGCCGGGGGGGTGTTAAACATACTCATCCCTTGCCTACACAATCAACTTCCCTCCGCTGCATGGCACCAACTTCCTTCCTCTATAAAAGTCCAAACATTGCCTAGTATAGTGAACTGTGAAATGTCATTTTCTTATGATATCGACTTCAATATGTCTTCTCAGAAATTGTCATTTTTTCTTATCTCAAATTTTGATGAATCCTAAATCTTCTTGATAGCTTTCCAAGTGTTGATACCGTGCAAAAATTAAAACCTATTGAATCATCCGGTGGAACTTCACTTTCTAGTAATGCACCATATCAAACTCAACGCTTTGAAAAATATTCCATCAAAAGCGACTTTTCACAGAGTGTGGGAACTAATATTGCCGATGGCAAATCCCACAAGTTCAATGAAGAGGAAGCAAATAATGGTGAGATGGACATAGAAGTTCTTAATCTAGTTAATAAGGTGACTTCAAAAGGTTTTGCCAAGAGAAAGCACGAAAGTGGAATTATTCCATCTAAGAATGAGAGGTTCTCTCCTCTCTTTAATGGTGTTCTTGTTTTTACTGTAATTATTAATAACTCTCATGTTTATGTGAATAAACGATACAATGTTGCAGTGAGGTTAGTCATCCTTCCATGAAGACATCTAATGTTGCTTGTTCATGTAATTAGAAGATAGAGTTTCCTTCTTTATTTGTGTTACATAACAAAACTCATAATCATTTTTATTTTTACTTATCCTGTAACTTATTTGTCTCTTTTCCATTCAAATCAAATATTGATCAACATGAACTAACAGGAGCCGCTAATGCAACTCGGAATGCAAGTCGTAAGTGTCATTCGTTCAGTATATTCAATATCTACTTTCACTAAATTTATTTAATCTTGAACTCATTTTTCCTAGTAGATTTTGCTTGCTCAAACTCCTTTTGGAAAAGAGTTGAACCTTTATTCTCCCATGTTAACGAAAAGGACATGGACTACATGACTCAACAGGCAAACACAATCTACTGCATCTAATACTTTTTTATTTTGCATTGCATGCATAATTCCTTGCTGATTAACTTTCATTTCTAGTAAGTTAAACGAATCAACTTTATAAAGTTTATCCTACATGCCTAATTTTGGACAAAAAAACAATGGTATTCACCGCATCTTGCCTATTTAATTCTTTTAGTTGGAATCTTTGTTTCTAAGAATCATTAATACCCTATTTCTAACTTTCCAACTTTTATTTAGTGTGGTGCCTGATCTACTATGCATTACATATATTTCATAAGGCATGACTAACAAGTGTATGGTATCAGAACAATATGTGCTACTATGAATATGTGGTATTCCAATTGATTTATAATTGCCTATTTAACATTGGTAGTATGTTTTCCTTAGTAGTATTCTACAGATATATTGAATTTGAATATCTTATTTTTAGGGTGAAGATGTTTGTACAAAAATGCCCAAAAAAAATTCTTTAGTTTTAGCAGAAGCAGGAGGAATTCAAACAAACATGAAGGGCAATGGCAAAGCCATTCATTTTGTTTTTTCAGGTGAGACATTATGTGTAAAGAAAATTTCTATGAAATCAAAAACAAAAAAACTAGTTCGCAGAAACATTCCTCTAGTGCAAAGTCTTATTTCTTCCTTTATTGTGGAAGATGAAATGAGAAATCTTAACTATGGCAAATGTAGAGAGACACATTTTATCATAATTCAAACAGTTCTCCTTGTGATGTAAATTACAAGTAAAATATGATCAAAAGAAAACTTAAATTTAAAATGGAAGGTATCCTTGATTATGGAAAATTGTTTTAAAGCATTTCTCTCTCGATAGTTATATCAGTGGTCATCGATTACGGAAGTCTAAATGTCCATAATCTTGCGCTAGTGATGAAGTGGGGCATGAAATAATACTAGGGGAAATTCATATAATGTTCCTTCCTAGTATCAGCCACAAACTAGTTCAAGAGACAAGTCATATCTGGAAATGATATAGATTGTATCTCTCTCTTAAATAATGGAAGGGATCAAACCAGTGAGATGCTGAATGAGCTTGGAAAACAAAAGTAAGTTTGATAATATGATTTATGTTTTAAGTACTGATATTGATATAAAGAGATATTTATTTTTCTATAATTATTCTATCCTTGCTAATTATAATTATTTTGTATTGCACTGCGGGCTATATATCCAAGAGGATAACCTAATGGGAAAACACAAAGAGTTTGCTAAAAATAAATACGTCTAAGACACCGAGCACTAGTGTCCTGATGAACTCATCTTCTTGCTTCCAACAACTATCAACAAATATGGCATTAGACCAATTCCCTCCCTCAAACAACTTTCAGCCATTATCTGGGGCAATTAATCTTAAGTATCCCTTCCATACAGGATCGGCTTTGCCAGTTTCCCTCGTTATCTATGGGCCCAACTCCCTTCTGAAAACAAAGTTCAAACATTGTTTGGGGCTACTTACCATACTCGTGCAACATTCTCTCATGTTGCATGGGGTCAACTCCCTTCAGCATTGCCGGGGGGGTGTTAAACATACTCATCCCTTGCCTACACAATCAACTTCCCCTCCTGTTGCATGGCACCAACTTCCTTCCTCTATAAAAGTCCAAACATTGCCTAGTATAGTGAACCGTAAATGTCATTTTCTTATGATATCGACTTCAATATGTCTTCTGTAGAAATTGTCATTTTTTCTTATCTCAAATTTTGATGAATCCTAAATCTTGCTGATAGCTTTCCAAGTGTTGATACCGGTGCAAAATTAAAACCTATTGAATCATCTGGTGGAACTTCACTTTCTAGTAATGCACCATATCAAACTCAACGCTTTGAAAATATTCCATCAAAAGCAGAATTTTCACAGAGTGTGTGGGAAACGAATATTGCCGATGGCAAATCCCACAAGTTCAAATGAAGAGGAAGCAAATAATGGTGAGATGGACATAGAAGTTCTTAATCTAGTTAATAAGGTGACTTCAAAGGTCTTGCCAAGAGAAAGCACGAGTGGAATTATTCCATCTAAGAATGAGAGGTTCTCTCCTCTCTTTAATGGTGTTCTTGTTTTTTACCAGTAATTATTAATAACTCTCATGTTTATGTGAATAAACGATACAATGTTGCAAATGAGGTTAGTCATCCTTCCATGAAGACATCTAATGTTGCTTGTTCATGTAATTAGAAGATAGAGTTTCCTTCTTTATTTGTGTTACATAACAAAACTCATAATCATTTTTATTTTTACTTATCCTGTAACTTATTTGTCTCTTTTACATTCAAATCAAATATTGATCAACATGAACTAACAGAGCCGCTAATGCAACCTCGGAATGCAAGTCGTAAGTGTCATTCGCTCAAGATATTCAATATCTACTTTCACTAAATTTATTTAATCTTGAACTCATTTTTCCTAGTAGATTTTGCTTGCTCAAACTCCTTTTGGAAAAGAGTTGAACCTTTATTCTCCCATGTTAACGAAAAGGACATGGACTACATGACTCAACAGGCAAACACAATCTACTGCATCTAATACTTTTTTTATTTTGCATTGCATGCATAATTCCTTGCTGATTAACTTTCATTTCTAGTAAGTTAAACGAATCAACTTTATAAAGTTTATCCTACATGCCTAATTTTGGACAAAAAAACAATGGTATTCACCGCATCTTGCCTATTTAATTCTTTTAGTTGGAATCTTTGTTTCTAAGAATCATTAATACCCTATTTCTAACTTTCCAACTTTTATTTAGTGTGGTGCCTGATCTACTATGCATTACATATATTTCATAAGGCATGACTAACAAGTGTATGGTATCGTAACAATATGTGCTACTATGAATATGTGGTATTCCAATTGATTTATAATTGCCTATTTAACATTGGTAGTATGTTTTCCTTAGTAGTATTCTACGTGATATATTGAATTTGAATATCTTATTTTTAGGGTGAAGATGTTTGTACAAAAATGCCCAAAAAATTCTTTAGTTTTAGCGTAAGGTGAGGAATTCAAACAAACATGAAGGGCAATGGCAAAGCCATTCATTTTGTTTTTTCTGTGTGAGACATTATGTGTAAAGAAAATTTCTATGAAATCAAAACAAAAACTAGTTCGCGTAAAACATTCCTCTAGTGCAAAGTCTTATTTCTTCCTTTATTGTGGAAGATGAAATGAGAAATCTTAACTATGGCAACAGAGACACATTTTATCATAATTCAAACAGTTCTCCTTGTGATGTAAATTCTGCAAAATATGATCAAAGAAAACTTAAATTTAAAATGGAAGGTATCCTTGATTATGGAAAATTGTTTTTAAAGCATTTCTCTCTTATAGTTATACTGTGGTCATCGATTCACGAAGTCTAAAATGTCCATAATCTTGCAGCTTAGTGATGAAGTGGGGCATGAAATAATACTAGGAGAAATTCATATAATGTTCCTTCCTAGTATCAGCCACAAACTAGTTCAAGAGACAAGTCATATCTGGAAATGATATAGATTGTATCTCTCTCTAAATAATGGAAGGGATCAAAACCAAAGTGAGATGTCAATGAGCTTGGAAAACAAAAGTAAGTTTGATAATATATATGATTTATGTTTTAAGTAATCGATATTGATATAAAGAGATATTTATTTTCTATAATTATTCTATCCTTGCTAATTATAATTATTTTGTATTGCATCATGGCTATATATCCAAGAGGATAACCTAATGGGAAAACACATGAGCTTGCTAAAAATAAATCACGCCTAAGACACCGAAAGCACTAGTGTCCCGATGAACTCATCTTCTTGCTTCCAACAACTATCAACAAATATGGCATTAGACCAATTCCCTCCCTCAAACAACTTTCACCATTATCTGGGGCAATTAATCTTAAGTATCCCTTCCATACAGGATCGGCTTTGCCAGTTTCCCTCGTTATCTATGGGCCCAACTCCCTTCTGAAAACAAAGTTCAAACATTGTTTGGGGCTACTTACCATACTCGTGCAACATTCTCTCATGTTGCATGGGGTCAACTCCCTTCAGCATTGCCGGGGGGGTGTTAAACATACTCATCCCTTGCCTACACAATCAACTTCCCCTCCTGTTGCATGGCACCAACTTCCTTCCTCTATAAAAGTCCAAACATTGCCTAGTATAGTGAACCGTAAATGTCATTTTCTTATGATATCGACTTCAATATGTCTTCTGTAGAAATTGTCATTTTTTCTTATCTCAAATTTTGATGAATCCTAAATCTTGCTGATAGCTTTCCAAGTGTTGATACCGGTGCAAAATTAAAACCTATTGAATCATCTGGTGGAACTTCACTTTCTAGTAATGCACCATATCAAACTCAACGCTTTGAAAATATTCCATCAAAAGCAGAATTTTCACAGAGTGTGGGAACGAATATTGCTGATGGCAAATCCCACAAGTTCAATGAAGAGGAAGCAAATAATGGTGAGATGGACATAGAAGTTCTTAATCTAGTTAATAAGGTGACTTCAAAGGTCTCTAAGCAAGAGAAAGCACGAGTGGAATTATTCCATCTAAGAATGAGAGGTTCTCTCCTCTCTTTAATGGTGTTCTTGTTTTTACCGTAATTATTAATAACTCTCATGTTTATGTGAATAAACGATACAATGTTGCAAAGGAGGTTAGTCATCCTTCCATGAAGACATCTAATGTTGCTTGTTCATGTAATTAGAAGATAGAGTTTCCTTCTTTATTTGTGTTACATAACAAAACTCATAATCATTTTTATTTTTACTTATCCTGTAACTTATTTGTCTCTTTTCCATTCAAATCAAATATTGATCAACATGAACTAACAGGAGCCGCTAATGCAACTCGGAATGCAAGTCGTAAGTGTCATTCGTTCAGTATATTCAATATCTACTTTCACTAAATTTATTTAATCTTGAACTCATTTTTCCTAGTAGATTTTGCTTGCTCAAACTCCTTTTGGAAAAGAGTTGAACCTTTATTCTCCCATGTTAACTTAAAAAGGACATGGACTACATGACTCAACAGTAAACACACCCATCGCATCTAATACTTTTTTATTTTGCATTGCATGCATAATTCCTTGCTGATTAACTTTCATTTCTAGTAAGTTAAACGAATCAACTTTATAAAGTTTATCCTACATGCCTAATTTTGGACAAAAAAACAATGGTATTCACCGCATCTTGCCTATTTAATTCTTTTTAGTTGGAATCTTTGTTTCTAAGAATCATTAATACCCTATTTCTAACTTTCCAACTTTTATTTAGTGTGGTGCCTGATCTACTATGCATTACATATATTTCATAAGGCATGACTAACAAGTGTATGGTATCAGAACAATATGTGCTACTATGAATATGTGGTATTCCAATTGATTTATAATTGCCTATTTAACATTGGTAGTATGTTTTCCTTAGTAGTATTCTACAGATATATTGAATTTGAATATCTTATTTTTAGGGTGAAGATGTTTGTACAAAAATGCCCAAAAAAAATTCTTTAGTTTTAGCAGAAGCAGGAGGAATTCAAACAAACATGAAGGGCAATGGCAAAGCCATTCATTTTGTTTTTTCAGGTGAGACATTATGTGTAAAGAAAATTTCTATGAAATCAAAAACAAAAAAACTAGTTCGCAGAAACATTCCTCTAGTGCAAAGTCTTATTTCTTCCTTTATTGTGGAAGATGAAATGAGAAATCTTAACTATGGCAACAGAGACACATTTTATCATAATTCAAACAGTTCTCCTTGTGATGTAAATTCTGCAAAATATGATCAAAGAAAACTTAAATTTAAAATGGAAGGTATCCTTGATTATGGAAAATTGTTTTAAAGCATTTCTCTCTCGATAGTTATAATCATGGTCATCGATTACGGAAGTCTAAATGTCCATAATCTTGCAGTTAGTGATGAAGTGGGGCATGAAATAATACTAGGAGAAATTCATATAATGTTCCTTCCTAGTATCAGCCACAAACTAGTTCAAGAGACAAGTCATATCTGGAAATGATATAGATTGTATCTCTCTCTTAAATAATGGAAGGGATCAAACCAGTGAGATGCTGAATGAGCTTGGAAAACAAAAGTAAGTTTGATAATATGATTTATGTTTTAAGTACTGATATTGATATAAAGAGATATTTATTTTTCTATAATTATTCTATCCTTGCTAATTATAATTATTTTGTATTGCACTGCGGGCTATATATCCAAGAGGATAACCTAATGGGAAAACACAGTAGCTTGCTAAAAATAAATACGTCTAAGACACCGAGCACTAGTGTCCTGATGAACTCATCTTCTTGCTTCCAACAACTATCAACAAATATGGCATTAGACCAATTCCCTCCCTCAAACAACTTTCAGCCATTATCTGGGGCAATTAATCTTAAGTATCCCTTCCATACAGGATCGGCTTTGCCAGTTTCCCTCGTTATCTATGGGCCCAACTCCCTTCTGAAAACAAAGTTCAAACATTGTTTGGGGCTACTTACCATACTCGTGCAACATTCTCTCATGTTGCATGGGGTCAACTCCCTTCAAAGATTCTTAGGGGTGTTAAACATACTCATCCCTTGCCTACACAATCAACTTCCCCTCCTGTTGCATGGCACCAACTTCCTTCCTCTATAAAAGTCCAAACATTGCCTAGTATAGTGAACCGTAAATGTCATTTTCTTATGATATCGACTTCAATATGTCTTCTGGAGAAATTGTCATTTTTTCTTATCTCAAATTTTGATGAATCCTAAATCTTTTAATAGCTTTCCAAGTGTTGATACCGTGCAAAATTAAAACCTATTGAATCATCCGTGGAACTTCACTTTCTAGTAATGCACCATATCAAACTCAACGCTTTGAAAATATTCCATCAAAAGCGAGAATTTTCACAGTGTGGGAACGAATATTCTTGATGGCAAATCCCACAAGTTCAATGAAGAGGAAGCAAATAATGGTGAGATGGACATAGAAGTTCTTAATCTAGTTAATAAGGTGACTTCAAAGGTCTTGCCAAGAGAAAGCACGAAAGTGGAATTATTCCATCTAAGAATGAGAGGTTCTCTCCTCTCTTTAATGGTGTTCTTGTTTTACCGTGAATTATTAATAACTCTCATGTTTATGTGAATAAAGCGATACAATGTTGCTTGATGAGGTTAGTCATCCTTCCATGAAGACATCTAATGTTGCTTGTTCATGTAATTAGAAGATAGAGTTTCCTTCTTTATTTGTGTTACATAACAAAACTCATAATCATTTTTATTTTTACTTATCCTGTAACTTATTTGTCTCTTTTCCATTCAAATCAAATATTGATCAACATGAACTAACAGGAGCCGCTAATGCAACTCGGAATGCAAGTCGTAAGTGTCATTCGTTCAGTATATTCAATATCTACTTTCACTAAATTTATTTAATCTTGAACTCATTTTTCCTAGTAGATTTTGCTTGCTCAAACTCCTTTTGGAAAAGAGTTGAACCTTTATTCTCCCATGTTAACGAAAAGGACATGGACTACATGACTCAACAGGCAAACACACAATCTACTGCATCTAATACTTTTTTATTTTGCATTGCATGCATAATTCCTTGCTGATTAACTTTCATTTCTAGTAAGTTAAACGAATCAACTTTATAAAGTTTATCCTACATGCCTAATTTTGGACAAAAAAACAATGGTATTCACCGCATCTTGCCTATTTAATTCTTTTAGTTGGAATCTTTGTTTCTAAGAATCATTAATACCCTATTTCTAACTTTCCAACTTTTTATTTAGTGTGGTGCCGATCTACTATGCATTACATATATTTCATAAGGCATGACTAACAAGTGTCTGCGTATCGAACAATATGTGCTACTACTATGAATATGTGGTATTCCAATTGATTTATAATTGCCTATTTAACATTGGTAGTATTTTTTCCTTAGTAGTATTCTACAGATATATTGAATTTGAATATCTTATTTTTAGGGTGAAGATGTTTGTACAAAAAGGCCCAAACAAAATTCTTTAGTTTTAGCGTAAGTAGGAGGAATTCAAACAAACACGAAGGCAATGGCAAAGCAATTCATTTTGTTTTTTCTGGTGAGACATTATGTGTAAAGAAAATTTCTATGAAATCAAAAACAAAAAAACTAGTTCGCAGAAACATTCCTCTAGTGCAAAGGCTTATTTCTTCCTTTATTGTGGAAGATGAAATGAAAAATCTTAACTATGGCAATGAGACACATTTTATCATAATTCAAATGCAGCTTCTCCTTGTGATGTAAATTCTCGCAAAAATATGATCAAAGAAAACTTAAATTTAAAATGGAAGGTATCCTTGATTATGGAAAATTGTATTTAAAAGCATTTCTCTCTGATAGTTATATTGTGGTCATCGATTACGGAAGTCTAAATGTCCATAATCTTGCAGTTAGTGATGAAGTGGTGCATGAAATAACACTAGGAGAAATTCATATAATGTTCCTTCCTATTATTGGCCACAAACTAGTTCAAGACACCAACAAAACTTGGGTGTTGATTTTTCTATTGTTCCAAATGTGTGCCACAATAAGGGCATATCAATTGATAATAGGGTCTTAACGAAGCTACATAGTTTAAATAAGTATTCAAAGACCATTGTATGCATCTCACAACTAACACCTAGTAAATTTGTATTTGACCAACTATTGTTCCATATACAATTTATATATTTCTTTATCACATTGGTCTGTTTCCAGACAGAGAAAGTTGAGAAAGAAGATTCTGAGATTGATAAAGATATAGAAGAACTCCAGTTGTGACTTTCCCAACAGGTTGTCTTTACTAAATCATTTTTCTTTTGTAGTTTTGTGGTTTTATAATCTTGTAAGATAGGTGTTATATTTTTAAACTTTTCCAAATTATCTGATTATTTTAGCTCATGTGGATGGAAGTGAAGTTATTATATTAACATAATTCAGGAATGCAAGTATTTCTTATAATGTTATCACTATTGTTTTTTTTATTTTTTTGGAACCAAATTGAATCGAACAATGACAAATAGCAAATAGCTTATGTTATAGATGTGATTATTTTGTTACTTGTGCAACTTTTGCAGATAAATATCATAATTCTTTTTCTTTTTATGCAATAGCACTGATACCATTAGCATTATAGGTGAGTACGAGGAAAAGACAATTCCAAAAATTGGAGAAAGCCATGAAACAATTTTAAAATGGAATTAAGGACAAGTAAGAACTTATAGTTGTCTTCTACTCAAATGTTTTACCAAGAATTAATGATACAAAATCTCTCTTGTTCTGCAGGAACCTTGAACAACATGCCCTGAATAAACTTGTTAAGTCAACGTACAGAAAACTGAAGGTAATTTGTTTTAGTAGTTTTACACAAAAACTTAATTACAATGTAGAAGTATTTATTACACTAGTATCTACATTTATGTTATGAAGTTCAAATGATTATAGTTATATAATATATATAACTATAATTATATATATATATATATATATATATATATATATATATATATATATATATATATATATAAGTGGATAAACCCCGTTCATTGAAAAAAAAAAAATAAGATAGAGGTTCCTGTTTTGTTTCTTATGTCGCGAAATTGTTTTCATTGTGCAAATGCAAATAGTTATCTCATCAATTACTCTCTTAAAATCTTTTTATTTTGAAGTAATTATTGTTTGATAAATGATAAATTTATTACTAGGGTGGTCAAAGAAGACGCGGCTCTATTAATAAAATTGGTGGCAGGAGATTCTCTAAGCAACATGCAATGCCTTTTATGAATCGAACTTTGGCCAGATGCAAAGAATTTGAGGAAATTGGCTGAAGTAGCTTCAGTGAACCGCCTTTCGTGAGATGCTTTTCTCAACACCTCCACGGTGCAACTAGCAAAACCCCATGACATCCCATGAGGGCAAACTAACTTCTCAGGCATTGAGTATGTCACTTACATTGTTATCTAATATTTTTCCATTTATAAATGCATATATCTTCATTTGGCTTAGCATAGTAGGATTTTTTTTTCTAATTTTTACATCGTTATCTATATTTTTCTATTTCTATTGCTCATGTGATTTGTGGCTTACATATAAGACATATGGCAATGTAGTGGCTTCAAGTTCCATGGCAAGTCTGATCGAGAGAAATGGACTCTTGATTGATCAAAGATATTTCAATATAGGGAAGGATTTAAATAGAGATGCAATTTCAAGAAATTCAGTTGATAAGGTTGGTAGTCCATTATCAAATAAGGCAAAACAAAACACAACTTATCCATCGAATTCAGTTGGTGGTATTCTTCAACAGGCTATCAAGCCAACACATGTTGCCCTTCCCACAATGCATGACTCTTCAAAACTAGTGACCAAAGTAAAACGTGTTAAGTTATCACAATGTAGCTCAACTAGGAATGTTACACGAAATGTATCAAAAGTCTTGGAAGATAAAGTGACACTGGATGCAATTGACTCAAGTCAAAATTTAGAGTTGGTGGATGGACTTGATGTTGTGCATTAGGGAATTGGTTCTTGGTTGGGTATTGATGAAGACTCACTTGAAGGTGAGGATCTAGTGGGACTAGACGTTCCCATGGATAACCCTACAAAACTGGATTCATTTCTTTATGAGTTTCAACCCTAATTGATTCACATTCGATTGGATGTACCATGCTTACCTCAACCGTGAGCTTAAACATGAAAATTCATTTCCCTTGTATACCTTCCTTTAGCCATCCTAAAATTCTAATTGATACCATTTGGAAATTTTAAATCTAAGTGTGTATCTCTTTGAAAGAGGAAATGTAAATGTTTATTCTTCATTTCTCTTGTGCCCGTTCTTTCATGCATGAACATTGTACTTCTCTTTGACATTTCTTCCTCAATTGTAAAATTATTCAAATTTTCAAAGATTTTAAAATAGAAAACTCAAAATTTTCATTGATTGTCATATTTAATATGTTTTTCAATTTTATTAATTATTTATTTGACTATTTTTGGATTTTATAGTAATTGCTTATTTGGGATATGTTAGTTTCAATATTTGGTGTGACCATTATTCTCTTAAAACGACTAGTTTATGAGTAAAAGTTGGATGAGGTTTTTTGGATA
Organism: Dioscorea zingiberensis; assembly: GCA_026586065.1. Taxonomy (NCBI): domain Eukaryota; kingdom Viridiplantae; phylum Streptophyta; class Magnoliopsida; order Dioscoreales; family Dioscoreaceae; genus Dioscorea; species Dioscorea zingiberensis. The sequence continues at coordinate 52,530,657 of CM048820.1, forward strand.
CTTTATTTTATTTCCTTAAGATCTTCTCCTTTATTTTTCTTTTTATTTCATGACTTTGATACCACTTTAGAAGACATTGCATCACATCTCTTCATAATCGACTACAAATTTTTTCCATAAGGGCTCATTCAACTCAACAAGCCATAGTTTTATGAGAGATTACACAGGCTGAATCCTTGAGAAATAGTTTCGGAAAAAACCCTTACACAAAAGACGAGAATATGCCTTAAAACAGAGATACCATCGCACACGCACAGTTTCGATACAATTATTTGTTAGTTTTATTCTATAAATTTTATTATTATTCTCTACTTTTTACAAGAAAAAATTATAAAAAACAATAATTTGTAAGTATAAATTTTAGTATTAATATTTATTTAATTTTGTAGTTACAATTAAGCTTATTTAACATGCATAAATTTGTTCTCATAAAAATTTGAACAAATTGTGATATTTTTTGGTTGCTTTAATTTACTGTTTTTTGCTTGATTATTGTAGTGGATTATCTCCACTATGTGTGTTTGTTGTAGTGATGAAGTTTTTGCTCGATTTACCGTCGTAACTATGTTCATTTAGATATGGAGTTAAGTTCTGTGGTTCCATGGTTAAAGTTTACCCAATGGAAGGGCTACTAGTATGTGCAAAGTTTACATTAATACTCTTCTAATAACTATCTCATACTTTGTTTACAAAATTACTCAAAAAGCTTACCTTTTTTTTTTTTTTTTTTTTCCTCAAAGCATGCATGAATGTGAACTTTCCTAATTTTCTTCTTTCATCATAATTTAAAGTTTTTACGAATTCTTTCTTACATTTTTTTGGTATTCTAAATATGCTAAAAACTTAGGCATGATGGTATACCAATTGTCATAAGGAAAATTGGCTAACATGCTCATTTTCAAACTAAGAGATTTAGGGATCGTAAATAATCGCCAAATAAAAAGTGGTTTGTTCATGTTTATAAAAAAAATATACCAATTAATATAAATTAATTTTATACTTTACAATGAGGATTAATTGAACTTAAGCTTTCAGTTGTCTGGTCAATACTTACCACGGCTTTAGAGGAATATAAGCATCCACAAATGGAGAACTTATGGAAGGTTTTTTATTTGTCCCATTATGAGTAATTGGGTGGTCACTACTTGTGCTTGGGCTCGTTCCATCTTTTTTATTTTAATAAAATAGATAAACCACATTTTATTTATGAAGATAATAGGTGTTACAACAGAAGTCCTATGATTACAAATTCATATTAGGAGAAACATGGACCTATTGTAAACCATGTCTTCACGTCCTCTATCCTCCTTCCTAGGCTTCATAGCCTCTGGATCCCTGGGGAGTGCTCAGTGCGAAGTCCATGCTTCTTTTGACCAGGGATTGGGCCTCTTGTAGCCTTCGCTTCTTTGACGAAGGTGTTGGATCAAACCAAGATAGTGACATCCTCTTGGGTCTTCTGTGCATAGGCAGTCCATACTCGGGTCCACACCTCAATCTTGAAGTAGCTTGCGAGGCTATTGCAAGTTGAATGTTCCATCTACAAAAGCATGACAAGACATTCATCGCCCTCGGGTCCCCATTTCTGCTTCTGGGGAAGTCACGACCCCTCTCACAGGTTCGTCATATCACTGATGGTAGCGAAGCCACCTGCTCAGACTGGGTCTGCGCCACCCCATGTTGACATGATAAAGGATGTACCTTACAAGCTCAAGGATATACCCAACTGCAGAAGGTTATAAACAACGGGGAAAAGGGGGGAAATCTTAGAACAATGCACCAACCAAACTAATGCGCAGACAAAGATGAGGGGGGAACGAAAAACCACGAACAGACAGGCACAAGCGAGCCCTACTTTAGTGGGTAACCACCAAGACCACTATTAGAACACAGATCTCTCACAACAGACAGTCAACAAGCATTTTCAGTTGGTGACGTAGAAGAATACATATCTTTACCTCCAATCGATTTACTCCGACAAGTAAACCAAAGTCCTTCAATGAGCTTCGACTCCCTGCTTGGCCATGATGTAGCAAGTCAATGGATGTCCGCTAGTGTTGAAGGCATGGCCGTGATGAAGCTTCAGGAAAGAGAAACAACTGAATGGGAAAGTGGGGCTTCATTGCTAGGGATTGACCTTCAAAAGATCCCCATCACTGTACATCAATAGCGATTAGCGTTAATAATTTTAATTAAAAATATGATGGCATGTGTTTTCCTGCTTACATCACTATTTTATCTTAGATCACTGAATTAGTTTAGCCAAATACGGGATGAGATGGTCACTCGTACAACCCATCCAATTTGGGGCATTTTGATCATATGTCATGGTGGATGGAATATCAATTCCACCATTATATTACTCATATGACACATGCTTTAGCCCATTAAATCTCCATTAACATACGGACGGGAAGTACTATGTATTGGAACATGTGCTATTCCAATTCCACCTAGACAATTATTTTATCAAACACCACCTTTGGGTCACCTCCCTTAGAGCACTTACACCCCTCCCCCTCAATTGCCCGGGCAAGAATTGCCCGGGCAAGAATTGCCATGGCAATTCACCCATCCAAAAAAAACTTACACCCCTCCCCCTCAATTGCCCGGGCAATTACTATTCATAAATATTTTTTTATATTTTTAATTGGTTAAATGTTAGTTTTTATTTGTAATAAATTCAATTATCATCCAAAATAATACTTCCACCCCAAACCTTCAATTACCCTGGCAATCACTATTCATTAAATATAAATATTTTTTTTATTTTTAATTAGTTAAATGTTAGTTTTTATTTGTAATTAACTATATTTTATTTGTATTGCAATTAAGAACATTAATTAAAACAAAACAAGTAGATTAATTAAAATAAAATATATTAATTATAATTTTAAAGAAGTATATTAATTAAATATGACCAATTAAGAAGATATTTGTTTATCATTAAATTATGTGGTTAAAAATGAAATTTAGATTTTCAATTATCCACCTAATTCCCAACCGGAATTATCAACATACAGTCAGAAATTGATTTATAATATTCAATTATTTACACAATTATCCATATAAAAAAAATAAACTAATTAATAAATTTAAGATTAGAAAGTAAAAATTTTGAAAACAAAGTTGTCAAATATTTTAGATTTTTATCATAAAACTTGCTACAAATATCAAATTTTGAATAACTTCTAAAAAATATTTAAAAGATAAAAAATTCATCTTATTTAATATTAAATGAATTTAATTTTATAAAACTAAATAAAAATATTATTTTATAATATTTGAATAGGCTAAGGAGTTAAAAGAAAAAAAAACAAATAACAAACAAGAGATCTTTGCATTTTAAAAATTTAAAAAATAACATTGGGCCCCACCCACACCGCTATTTGCGCCTGCAAAGGTTGCCCAGGCGCGTGGGTCCCACTGATTGCCCGTCTGATTCAAGACACGCTATCAATCTTTTTTTTTTTTCTAAAGTGCTATTCTAGCACTTTGCCAGCCCTTCCACCCGCGCGGTGGAAGTGCTCTTAGGTGCCCAGGATTACATTGTGGTGGATTACTTATGTGAGACTTGCATCTTCATAGTTATTAGCGTCTATATATAAAAAAGTTTAACCTGCAAGAAATATGTAGAATTTGAGTCACCTAGTTAACAGACAAACTGAGTCTTGTATGTCAAAAAAAACATATCCGGATAAACAAGAGTATTCAAAATCTTTTTTATCTAAAGAATGTCATATCATATGTCCACCATTAGGCATTAGAATAATAAATAATTTACTTTATATAAATATCCGCAGGGAGCTTGAGTAAAATATTTAACGTAATTAGTTTTAAATTAAGCTCAAGCTATTCGAATTTGTTTTGCTGGTAAAGTTCTAAACCAAGTTGTTAATAAATATTATATTTTAAATTAAAAATTGATCATCAAATTAATTATTAATTAAATCTTATTGAAAATCAAATCCTAACAATTATTTCAAAACATCAATTAATAATTATTTTGATTTATTAATTAAATCTTGTTAAAAATATGAAATCCTAACTCCTTGTTTTTCTTTTTCTTTTTTTTTTTCTTTATCAAAAAAAAAAAACTCCTTGTTTTGTTAGAGGTTTGAGGACAACCTGAACCAAAAGCCACGGTTTATTACAATTTTTAAATGTAAGCCGAAAATAAATTATTTATTATAGTTCGCAAAAATGCTTCATAAATCCAATCTCTAATTTTTTTTTTTTCCAATTTTTTTAGTTTATACACCCAAACCATTTTTAGAAATTGTTCACAAAATTTTGAGATTAAGTCGGTGAGCGTATCTCGCACCAGAGATTCATAACAACCTTCTCTCCCTTCAAAACACTAGTTTTTATCCAGAAATAGAATGGACTAAAAGAGTACCACCATGACTTCAAGTCTGATCAGTCAAAGGCATAAAAGCAATAGAGGCAATGCTGAAGATTAATGGAAATAAGGAGAGAAAGAAGACAATAATCAGGTAAGTCATCGACCATAGTTTTTCTGACATTATTATATCGTCATTGTTTTACAGAAGCATGCTAACATCAAGTGTATGTATGCTCTTTGCTAGGTTTCTCACAAGCAATCATCATGGAAAGCAACACCCAGTTTATGCAGCAAAGGAGATCACACAAAAACAAAATGGAAGAGCATGGAAGAGATTCAGGTTCAGAAGATACAGAATGTAATTATGTAAGTAAATAGTAGTATATGGCTGATAATCTAGATCTCAGATTGTTGTTTTTTTAGGTTTCAGTAAGTTCTTTGATAGCTTTCAAACAAGCAATCACCAGGAAAATTAACAGCCAGTATCAGAAGGAAAGTGAATAGTTTATGAAGAATAAATACCTGGGAGATTCCTAGTGTTTGTGACTCTAGTTAACTCTGCAAGCATATAGGCAGGTGAATGATAAGGTAAAAACAAGGATCTGACACTAGATCTCAGTGTATTCTATGCTAGTTCAAAAGAAGCAGTCACTAGAGTGAATAAGACCTAGTTTATGCAGCAAAACATATAGCAAAAGGTAAGTGACTACCTGGAGGTGATTTACTCTCTAAACTCATATTACTTTGTAGAGGAAAAGAGAAGAGGTGTTGATGATGTTTTCTCTCCTCCTTTTATCATCTTCCAATTTTTTTTCTCTTCTACCCTTTTCCTCTATGTTTTATCAATTCAAAACATCCCAAAATGGAGGAAAAGGAAAGAAAAGATTGGAGTTAAAAAAAGAGGAAATCACATTAATGCATTTTCTTTCTTGTTTCTCCCTTACCACGATACAGGAAATAGCTCTCCTTCATATTTTCATCCCATTTCCTCTAAATTCCATCAATGCAAACAGGATTAAAGAACATATTTGAAGAGATAAAGGCAAATGGTAATAGAAGAAGTTAAATATTTGCTGGAATCCATAACTACAAACATTAAACAGGAATTGATAACTCATGAAAGTAAAATGATGATAGGGCAGCATGATATCCAGGGTTAAGCATGGGTTTAGCCTTGAAAGTGCACAGAACCAACTACATGAGAAACAGAATTCAGTATGTTACCATCATTTATACAATATGATGTAAAAATAACCAATAGTTGACATTTATGAGAAACAGAATTCACATTTAATGTGATTGCAGATTTAAACTCTAGATCATCTTGGACTATTTCACTGTAACCTGTTTGGTTTTCTTTTTTTATTTAAAGCCAGGGCAAGTTTAAAACATTACCAGGGGCAAAATGCTGCTCAATTGAACATTAGGAAAGGTTTATTCCTTAAAAACCTGTCTAGGAAAAGACGGATAATATTAACAGCAAAATTGAAAGCCAAGCAATCATATGATTTGAATTAGAATACTACTTATAGGAAAGGAGATACATACCAAAGTTCACAACATCTACTGCACACATTAAAAGCATAAAAACAGAATGGACAAATAATGATGTACTGGACCAAAACATTATGGAGTGCAAGAACAGGAGCAACATCATTATAATAGACTGAATTATTAGGTGTGAGGAAACTTGATTATTAGAGATTCGTGTGGCTAAATATGATGTAGAAGATTCTTAGATTCAGTTGACAACATAGACCCCCAGAGATTTCTTTCCCACGTTACATTGAGGCATAGGCTCTTTTACGTTCCAAACGAGATTATGATGCCATGTGAACATCACATTAATAGCTTTCCTAGCAGTATAAGGATGTGAGGACAGATTACTTTCAACCTAGGCTACATGATAGACTTAGATTTAGCAAGTTACAATCTACAAGAAAATAGAAACATGGAGCTTTATGAGGAGAACATTAAATGGAAATTCTTCGGCAATTCTTCTTTCTGAATAGTGACCTAAATTTGTTAGCTAGGAAGCCAAATCCTACATTACATTGATAGGGAAGCTAACTTTACATTATTTTCAGTAACTCCACTTGAAAAATATACATGCTATTAACTCAATAGAATTTGGCTGTATAAACAAATGTAACATCAAAGGAAGCTAAAGTTTGCGTGTTAGATAACAAGATTGTATGCAGTTCAGTAATACAGTATGATATTCAACAAGATAAATCCTCAGACTCGCTTAAAGGGTAAAGCAATTGTCAAATCAAAGAACAAGTCCTTGTATTTCCTTGGATAAAACAAAATATACTTGCATGTTACAATTGCAGCTTGGCTGCTAGAGTTTGAAGCAACAAACACATTCATACATAAAGTTGCTGTCTTGAGCTTGGACATCAATTAAGCAAACATAAAAACAACACTAAAAAGGTTGATATATTTCTAGCAAAGTCCCTACACCCAAACACCAAAAACTTATCTGATAAACAGATAAATAACAATATAACATTATATAAACTTATATTGCCTAAACAACAAAAAGAAAAGTAGAGAACAACATATAAGTTAACTAAAACAAAAGAACAGAAACAGAAGGAATTCATCAAGAAGCATTAGCATTCCCAACCTTAGTTTCCTTGAAGGAAGGATGAAGCAAACCTAGATCATCCTTGATGTCAAGCGGGTCACTAGTCTCATTGCGGATCCTCTTCACCCTCCTGCTCGCTAGAGTCTTATGCTCAAACCCATACATCTGCAGGATTTGATTGTCCCCAAAGTTGAACGCGCGGTCCATTTGCTTCAAGCAGCGCTCCACGGGATAATCCCCAAACTTCCCGCAAGGCTTGCAACCAACGAAGTGAGTGACAAGAGGCCACCGATGGTCGCCAAGCCCTGGGTGGTAGTTCTCGATCATCTCCTCAGTAGCGATCCACCAAAATACCCCAGTAACCATGGAGGTAGTAGGCACTCTCAAGGTAGACCTTGTCGGCCCACTTGTCGCGCTGGGTGACGAGAAGGTACACCATGGCGGACTGGTCGTCGGCCTCGAAGACCGGCCGGTCCTTCAAGAAGCTGGTGAGGACCTTGCCGGCCTCGATCCGAGTGGGGCCTTTAGGTCCCATCGGAGCCCACGCGTCGAGGAGATCAAGCGACCACTGGCAGTTGCGGAGCAAGAAACTGCCAGTGTTGAGCCCGATCCAGTTCTTATCATCATACACCATTTCATTCCATCCATGCAGAACAAGATTGTAGGGTGAGTAGCGATCCCAAGGGAGCTCGAAGGCCATGTCGGTGAACATGGCGTCAGAGTCCATCCACCAGAGGAACTCAACATCAGGATGTGCGAGAAGAAGAGTGCGGATCAAGGGGAGCTTGGCCCAAAACCCGGCCATCTCAGCGTCGAGGAGGGCCATGTTGTAGAAGATCTCAATGCCGTGGACGCGGCAGTAGTCGATCTTGTTCTTGATAGACTTCAAGAGGTAGTGATCTCCGACGGGGTTCTCGCATGGCTTGGGGGAGGACCCGGTGACGAGAAGAACGCGGGGCTTGGAGGGGGCCAAGAAGTTGGGGCGATCGGGGTGACGGCGGAGCCAAGCGGAGCGCTGAGAGTCCCAGTTGGAGATCTTGGGCCCGAGAGAGTAGGGATCGGAGGGGTCACGGGGAGGGGGGTCATTGTCCTTGTCGGCGGCACGATGGTCAGGAAGAGGTTTGGATTCCTCGACGAGGGAGCGGTGGGGGAGGCGGGGGCGGGACTGGAGGGCGTGGCGGAGGTCGTCGAGGTCCTGGTTGGGGGTGCCGAACTTGCCGGCGCCAATGGTGCCTCGGAGGACAAGGAGGGTGAGGAAGAGACAGATGACGGTTAGCCTCACATTGCGCGCTGCTCGCTGGATCTGCCGTGTCCTCCGCTCTCCAATCCACCGAGCCAGGTCCAGCCTCGCCATTGTTGAACCTCTCAAGCTCTCTCTCTCTCTCTCTCCCTCTCGGAGAAGGGGTTTCGTTTGTGAGGGATGTAAGAAAAGGAAGGGGGTGGTTGGTTGGCCCTGTCGGGAGCAAGGGGTGTTGTGAGGACGGATGGCACGTGAGACTCACGTGCCGGTGGCTGCCAGCTGGAGACAGCTAGGTGGCTGGAGCCCGGTTTTTGGTTCTTCTCTTGGCCTTCCAGTTTAGGATCTATACTTTTTTGTTTTGAATTTGCCGGGGGGGTTTTTGTATGTATACGCACACGTCGTCACATGATAATTTTATAAGTGCTTTTTATACATTTTTTAGATTTTTATAATTATAATAAGAACTTAATTGAAGGAGAAAAGAAACTTTTTAAATAGTTTTGATTTCACTATTTGATGATGCTGTATCATTTCCTTATATATATATATATATATATATATTGACACCACAATGCATTCCTTGTCTCTCTAATGATTTCATAAGTTGGTCAAGATGAACGACTTCCAGAGCACTACTTTTGTAATTCAGATATGATTACTTGTAACAAACAAGTCAGGAAACCAGAGGCTGTTTGGGAAAAACTGGCAAAAACACATCGTGTTGACATGTTGCAAAGAGTTGAATGAGACCAAAGATGGTTTATACATTTCTATTTGGACCACAACCTAGGTCCACTTCTAATAAAGAATACAGATGAACCTGGAGTAGTGTTTGGCTTAACATATAGTTTATGCTTGCTTTGCATTCGCGGCCGCCACGGAGAAGTGTCCTGCAACAAAATTCAAGAAATTAATACAGGTCATGACCGCGAGTTGTAAGAGAGGAATTTGAGCAGCTAGCAAGCAAAGATGAAAATGGAGCATCAATTCTATTTCTTTATATTGTAATACGAAAGTGTAAATGATGCAACAAGCACACTAGCATGTTATCATAGTTTCTATTGAAGATGAGAACACCAAGAACAAAAGTATAATCTAATTTATTTCCTTAATGAATGCATAACTTCATTGAGATTTCTTTTTCCTCTGTTGTCTTTCACCTCTCGTGAATGAGGACTAACAATTGACTAGAAGAGGTTGAAAGACATGATCAAGAAAGCTCAACTTCATGAGATATGAACATTAAATGTCTAACAATAAATGAGATTAATGGGAGCAATTTAAGAAAATTAAGTGCTCATCCTTCAGAGTTCAATGTACTATTACAATGGCATCGTAAATGAACTTTAACACTAAAGCTGCATGTAGCTGATACTGCAACTTGAGTGGGTCAAACTGCCCAACTAGATTAATATCTTGAGTGATTGATATAACTGCATTAAATAAGATTTGCAAACCTTATATTTTGCTACTGAGCAGCTGCACAATCATACTTAAATCAAAATCAGAGTGTTCCTGCAGAAGGATATAGCTGAACCCATGCAAATTCCTCTTTGTATGCTATACTTGCCTCACATGAGGCTTGACATGTGAATACAACAACCGTTGCCCAATCAAGAGAGTCCGGATCATTTTTCACATCAAAATAATAAAGCAACTGAGGCATTATCTGCAAAGAAAGAAAAAAATAAAGTGAATCAGAGATATCAATGATTTGGGAAAACTATAGAATATTACATAAGAGAGATAGACAAGAGGTGGAAATGACTTCGAAAGTGCGAGACCAGGTGAAGTTTAGAAACAAAAAATAGTAAAACAGGATGTCCAAGCTTCTGAGAGGTGCCATGTTCAAATCTAGAATGTTATCAAGCTAAAATATAAATAACTAGCATGGGCCCGAACAGAAAGCTCTATACCCATGAAGGTCGGTGAACTAAGTCATTGTCTCATTACATTCATACGGAACTTACTTGGCAATAGTCGTTACAGATGCATGTGTAAAGCTGACATGAACTAGACAATTTGAGAGAACAAAGAACAGGGCTTTCGAATGACCTGAAACTCGTAACATAGAGGGCCTTTACAGTAGTTGCACTTGGGGATGTCCGCCTTAGATGGACGACCAATTAATAGTGGCCATAATGGCTTTGCCATCAAATCTCGACAATATCTGACGAAATTGAAAATAAGAACATAATAAAAAGCGTCAAAGCCAATTGAAACAAACTGATTCTACTGTTTACACTCTATATACTTGTGATTAAAAATAGTACATAAGAAAGATTCACACAGAAGCAAGCAAACTATATTCCCAATCAAATAAACTTTCTCGGTTTTAAAGAAGATACCATGCATTATAAACAATTCTGATATCAGTATCATATTTACCGAGAAATAAATGATTTACATTAAATAAACTTTAAACTCTACACCAGTGTTAACTACAAAAAAAAAAAAGGGGTACCAAAAGAAACTATGTTTCAGTGCAAAAGATGTAGCTAAAGGAATTTGCAAGCTATCAGATGGATACCTAGAGCAAAACAGAATAAGCCTTCAGTGAAAAATATTTTATAATATGAAAATGATAGCTAAAACAGCTCAACAAATGGGGCAAAGAAATTTACTCTCAAAAGCTTTGAAAAAACAAAACTGTAATATCAGGATATATTGTAGTACTCTCACACCTCAAAACCTGCTCAGGGGCCCTAGCAATCCGTTCTTGGAAGGATGCCCATTTCTTTTTATCATCATTAGCCTGCATTTATACAACAAGTCAGCGAGAAAAAGAAACCAAAAATGTAACCATTCCTCTCCCATAAAAGCAAGAATTCAGCATAAAAAATGGAAACATACCTCAAACTTATCTAACAAGGATTGAAATGATTCATCTGTTTTATTGTTCGCAGGAACTATAGATGTCCCCAAGCCATTATCTTCAGACATGTTTGAATCATAAATACATTCCTCCTCAATTAGGATCTCATATTCACACCATAAAGTTCTGCAAGCAACTGGAATGATAAAAAAACATGTTAACTACAGAAAGTTTCAAACACAATTCAAAAGAAATAGGCAAAATAGTATTTACCCTTTTCTAAAGCTGCCAACTTTTCTCCACTGTTACCATGACCCGGCCCTGAAGATTGGGAAGAGATAATTATTTGGCGGCAGTCATTTTTATGCCCAGATCGCCAATGCATGGCCTGAAAGAAACTGTTTTCAGAATGCTGTAAACATACAGGCTAGGATATAATTAAAAAACAAAAACCTTGTGAATACCTGATGTTTCTCAGAGCAATAACGTGCTTTCCTGCAACTACTACAAACCTTCTCTCCTTTCCACGTGCCACACCAAGAACATAGAACAGCTGAACAACAAACAATTAGCTACTCTAAATATAACTCTACCAGCAAAAATCTTTGAAATGAAATTTAAATTACAACTAAGATGAGAAATATAAAGAGGTGCCACTTCTCACCACAGCTCCAAAGTTTTCATCCATGAGATTTAAATACAATAAAAATATGATTTTGCAGAATTTAGATGCTTAAAAACCCAAAAGAGAAACATATGAAACATGATAATCTCTACCAAGATGTTCACAATAATTGCCAATTCCAATAAACATCAGTACCTTAAGTTCCAACCAAAATCATCTATACATCATCACAAAGAACACAATCAGCAGAGAATATCAAATGAAAACCCAAAACATTACCTCCAGTGCTCAATGGTTTATCAGTGCCGTCGTGCTTAGGAGGCTCGCTTGAATAGAAATGATTGCTCCGAGGTAACTGGCATCGGAACACCTTCACACTTCAAATTAAACAAATTCGCACAAATCAAAACATGAGCTTTTAATTAACTAAAATCTCCAAACTCTCAAAACAAAATAAGAAAAGATGAAACCTTCTGCGAAGCTTCTCTTCTCCATGCTTCCACTGCTCGTGCTGGTCCCTGAGAAGGCATGCCATGGACGGGCACATAAACACAAACAGTGTGCGATGGAATGTTGACTCTTTCTCCGATATCGGCGCATAAATCTATCAAAAATCCGAATCCAAACCCAATTAAAGCAAATCTACGGACTGAAGTACAAGGAGAAAAAGGTGGAAGATGAACGAGAACCTGGAGAAGGAACTGGAGGGGATCGCCGCAGAATCCGCAGGTTCGGGAACTCTCCGGTGGCAAGTCCACCGGATCCAACCATGCCTACAAATTCATAAAATCACAAAAATGCGCAAAAAAAGGATGAAATCCGAGGTTTACAGGGTTAAGAGAGGATTACAGGGACGCCACCAGCCTTGCTGGGGAAGAGATGGCGGAGAACGGAGCGAGGGTTCTTCGGCTTCTCGGCGAAGCCGAGAGTGACTCCCTCCTCATCGTCGTCCTCCTCCTCGTCTTCATCGATCTCGATCTCCTGGGGCTCATCTTGATCTTCTTCGTCATCGTCTAGAGGCGTGATTCGAAGGGAGTTGAGACCTTGGAGCTGATAATCCATGCCCGAGTTCGCCATTGATGGAATCGAAGAAACCAACCAAGGCCAGAGGCGGGCTAAAACCCTAAACTGAACCTTTCTTTTTCCTTTTTTTCCCGAATAAACATTTTTTTAATTTATTTATGAGATTTTATTACAAGGAAAAAGGCCCTAAACTAAATAAATTTTTATATATATAATTTTTTATTTATTATCTATTTGTACTCTAAAATATTAGAATATTCGAAAAAAACGTTTATGTCTAAAATTAATAAAATTATGATATTTTATTATTAAAATAATATATATATCACTTAAATTTCTAAAAGTAACTTTGAAGTGATTTAACTTTATTAATCATATGATTGGCAATATTTTAGAAGACAAATAAACAATTATAGATAATTTATATTAAATAATTGAACACATAATAAAATTTAAAAATTAAATTATAGTTACAGTTTGAACTTTAGGACATTTGACTCACAACTTGAACAAACACAAATATTTTTGAATAAATAAATTTAGCTAACTATATTGTTTGGGTTTTTTTTCTTGGCCATTTCCCTTGATCGGTCTTTATGAATTAATCAATCTTCTAAGAAAGAAGAGAACCAATGGAGAAAAAAAAAAAAAAAAAAGGAGAGATAGCATATCTAAGATTTTAGAGGTTGGATCTTAGGTGCGTCTTTCTTGGCCTGATATGCTAAATCTTAATATTCTTAGAATTCATCCTCCATTGTTGAATAACCAGGTGGTTGGGCTTCTCTCTCATCGATCCTCTGTCACATGTTTACATTTATTTGCCCATAACAATATATATATATAATTATGGGTAAAATACTCATCCAATAGGATTTTGACATGTGGCATGGAAAATGGGGCATGACATGGTTAGGAGAGAAGTTTCTAAAGACCCAGATGTCCAACAAAGGCATGGGTCCCAAGGGGGAGAGGGGAGATGAAGGAATGAAGCTCTCCATGAAGCAAGCTAGCTAGGGACAAAGCTCTTCGCTTCTCCATGTATGAAGCTACACTACAAGAAATGTACCCTATAGCGGCGGATTTATCCGCCGCTATAGGATACTTATCCGCCTCTATAAGTACATAGCGGCGGATAAAAGCTGTGCCACTAAATCTCCCGTCGGTGAAAGTTAAGCGGCGGATTTGTACACTTTTAGCGGCGGATATATCCGCCGCTAAAGATAACTTATAGCGGCGGATATAGGACTTATAGAGGCGGATATATCCGCCGCTAAAAGTCTTGTATCAGCTGTTAAGACCTATAGCGGCGGATATATCCGCCGCTATAGGGTCAGCTGTGAACCTATAGCGGCGGATATATCCTCCGCTATAGGGTTTATATTCAGCTGTTGAGACTTATAGCGGCGGATATTTATAATAATAATAATTATTATTATTATTATTATTATTATTATTATTATTATTATTATAATAATTATAATTATACAAATGACCCTAATAATATCTGAAAAGACCAAATTTATTGATAATAAAAACAAACTTTATTTAATTAAGAAATACATTCACATTCCAATAGTACTCACTTTATCAACACTAATAATATCTGAAAAGACCAAATTTAGTAACCAGAGAGTTCAAGATCACTCATGTCATTCCCTTCAGACTCAATGTCAAGATTCAATCCAGTGACGATCACCGTAGCATCTGCAAAATTGGCTGCTTTCATCACCGCCGATGAGGTCATTGTTCTTTTCACATTCCAATATCCCTTCACTTTATATGACTCCTTTACCACCGAAAAATCCCCGACCAAGTGGGTTGTATGGTACTATACCAATTCCAAGCTCTCTGCATAATAAAGAGAAATTCATGTTACAAGCTCAAACATTAATAAGAGAAATAAATAAGTAAATCTTTGAGCTTGATTTTGACATTGTTATCAAATATTTTGCTTACATTAAAAGGCAGGGGAATACAGGAAAATAACACCTACAAACATGGTAGTACCTGGTTATAAGTTTGAACATGATCTCTCCAAAGGGAACTAGTCATTAGAACACTCTTAAGGTTGCTATAACTTCAAAGGAGGTTGCCAAGGGGGTGCTTTAGCAAATTTTCAGAGAAATCTAGCTAGTCATTAGTAAAAAGATCAACTTTTTACTAGTTAGTCTCTTGGCTACAAAAAGTCTATCATTAAAGCCATAATTTTCAGAGAACTCTAGCAGGTGTAATCTTTAATGGTTTGAAGTCTGAACTAAGTGTGAACTAATCACAGTAAATCTAGCTACCACGAAAAATATAGATATATTCTTTCTTACAACTATTGCTCTGGAAGACTCACTGTAATAATTAATAAAGGATGGTCCATGAAAAAAAAAAAATTGTATCCAAAAATTGCTCAAAAGAAGGTAGAAAGACATTAAGATAAAAGAAGAAAACTAAGACAGGATACTGAAACCAATAGAAAATAACTAGAAAAGATATAAAGAAACCCCTGATTGTTCTACTGAACTATCCAAACTAATGCAGCAGAGTTGAGAAAACAACAGAGAAGTCAAATCCAAATAGAATAAAATATTTGACATTGGGGGACCATTGATTAAGACTCAAAACCAGAAGAGTCAAGCTCCAAAACACCACAAAAATCACATGTTTATAATAAACAAATCAAAGGACCGTCTCCACAAGTCACCCTCTTTTTTATCTTCCTGCAAATTGAAGTGCTAAAAACAAAAGCTCATCGGCCAAGCATCAAAGCAACTTAGGACTAATAATTTGAAGCAACTAAACTTAGGATCAACGATATTCTTGAACCACTCAAAATAATTTTCTTGTAGTGACACTTTAACTGGTAAATATAATTTCCAGAACCAAAATCAAAATCAAGAGGAGGAACTATCCAACAAAGGATTCATACCTTCATAAATACATCAAAATCCTCATCAGGCTTTATTCTTGCATTCTTCTTTCTCCTTGACGTTCCATAAGCATATCTGATAGGGAGTTCAAGCATCAGAGAAAATTGAAAGAAAATATAATAACATTGACCATTAAAGCAAAGTTTATGCATGCATTTATTAACAGCCAATATTTGGAAATTTGAAAACAACGGCTATCATAAATAAATGAGGTTCATCCACCTATTTTTAAAAAAAAGAAATTTGAAAACAACTTTAATTTAAAAGAAAAAAGAAAAGAGCAGAAACAATTAAAGGTGTGGTCTTCAATACCTTGAGATTACAATCACAGAAAATCATGTTCTTCAGCAAAATTACTAAAATTAGCAATTCGAGGGCTTTCTCAGTGAGTTATCAACCTACAACAATGTAAAAGGTGAAGCAATTAGACATGCATCTGATATCTGGGATTTTCAAGATTTTTATGGTACATACATACACAATGATGTGTACAATTGTCACATTTTTCATACATTCAGCTATTGAATGTAAAAACTCAACAATGTAAAAGGTTTTTATGGTAAAAACTCAGCAATTCATCCTATATTAAAAATGAAAAATATATTTTTCATACATGTGTCTAATTGCTTCACCTTTTACTTACAAGATTTTCAAGATTTTTATGGTACATACATTCAGCTATTGCAGTAGCCTGCTTCCGAAACTTCGCAGCACGATCTTGTAATTCAGAATTCCAGTCTTTAATAATCTGCAATTCAAAGTAATAAGAATTAGACCAAGAAAACAAAATGAATTAAGCAAAGTTTGTGAAATAGCATCTGCAGACAATCTACAATGATGTGCCATCTAAAGCATTTTAAGAAAAAAAAAAAGCAAACTATAGGAAAAAATTTCATCATTTGGGACTTAATTCCATGCAGACAATTACCTCCTCAACAGTTTTCCCTGCAATTTTTTATGGTAATTTAGGGCCTTGAGATGCCACTGCACTACTTGATGCAGTAGAAGTTCTATGTACACAAAACGGGGAAAAAAAAGTCACAGGATGAATACTAACTGATATTAAACAATCAACAAACTTTTGAACGCAGAACCTGGCTCACTCACAGATGTGGCAGGGGTCACACCTGTATCAGAAAAAAAAAAAAATACATGGTCAAATGCAGATAATTGATAAATTTAGCAATATATGGTTGCTTGTGATTAGCCCAAACAATGATATACTCCCAACTTCCAGACAATATTCCTGGAAAAATGATGTACATCCTAAACTACGTTGTGAAACTGATGCAATTTTCAATTAAGATCGATGCAAAACACAAGCCCATATAAGATCGATCATAATTTACAAGAATTTCATCCTGTTCTGGAAGGCTTATTCACATAAACAAGGAAGATATCACACCAAACAAATAGAGAAACAAAGAAATGAATGAAAAACAAAATCATAGCTCATCAAAACCCAACAAAAAAGGCATCTCAGATCATTTGGACCATCAGGACACACACCAAGGCAATCAAAACCACGAATCGAGCAACAAAACAACAATGCCAAAGAACAAAAGATGGATCAAAAAGCAGAAGAAAGCATCACTCACCGGCGACAACCGCAGAGCTCTTTCCGATATGGGGAGGCCGATAGAACTGAGGATTGGCGAGGAGATTCTGTACTGCTCCTCGCTGAAGAAATTCACCGAAAATCGAATGAGGATTTGTGAACAATAGTAGACTAGGAAATAAAATTAGACTTCGAGAAAGCTTCTGAAATCCATCAATGAGAGGAATCAGGAACCCTAGCCGATGGGAGGAAGGGAGAAGAGAAATTAGGAAATCCCTCATAGTAGAAAAGGATCGAGATCGAGGACCCTAACCTGATGAAGATCGCCGGACGTCGAGAGGAGGATGTGGAGTCGACGGGCTAGCTCGCCGGGCTGAGGAATCCAGTTATCGCCTTCGCCGGGCAAGATCGCGCGCAGGTTTTCGAGGTATATAGAGGAAAAAGAACAGGATCGATGGAGTCGCCGGGCAATAGCGCGCGCTGAAGGGTTTTCGTTTTCGCGGTTGGGATGGCCTTATAGCGGCGGAAAATATTATCCGCCGCTACACATTGATTAGCTTCATTAATTAATTACTAATATGAGCTGTAATTAGATACACTATTGAGGCGGAAATAATTAACCGCCGCTACAAATTAGTTTATAGCAAAGGATAAAAAACTCCGCTGCTATAGACTTGACGTTGTTCCGCTGTTATTACTACTATAGTGGCAGATAAATCTATCCCCCGCTATAAAATATAGTCCTCCGCCAACTATCTTCTATTGCGACAGATTTTAGGACCCGTCGCAATATCTATACGAATTAGCGGCAGATATAAGAATCCGCCGCTAATATCCGCCGCAACAGGTCCAATTTCTTGTAGTGCTAGCTAGGTATGAGGTTCTTCTCCTCTCCATATATGAAGCTCTCCATGAAGCTAGCTAGGGAGGAGGCTCTTCTCTTCTCCATATACGAAGCTCTCCATGAAGCTAGAGAGGAATGAGCGAGGCTTTGCTCTTCTCCATGTATGAAGCTCTCCATGAAGTTAGCTAGGTACGAGGTTCTCCTCCTCTCCACTTATGAAGCTCTCCATGAAGCTAGTTAGGTATGAGACTCTTCTCTTCTCCATATATGGAGCTCTCCATGAAGCTAGTGAGGGAGGAGACTCTCTTCTCATTTCCATGGATGAAGCTAGCTAGGTATGAGGCTTTTCTCTACTTCATGTATGAAGCTCTCCGTGAAGTTAGCTAGGGATGAGGCTCTTCTCTTATCCATGTATGAAGTTAGCTAGGTATGAGGTTCTTCGCCTCTCCATGTATGAAGCTCTCCATGAAGCTAGCTAGGTATGGGGTTCTTCTCTTCTCCATGTATAAAGCTTTCTATGAAACTAGCTAGGTATGAGGTTCTTCTCTTTTCCATGTATGAAACTCTCCATGAAGCTAGCTAAGGAGGAGACTCTTCTTCTCTATGTATGAAGCTCTCAGTTAAGCTAGCTAGGTAGGAGGTTCTTTTTCTCTCCATGTATGAAGCTCTCTATGAAGCTAGCTAGGTATGAGGTCCTTCTCCTCTCCATATATGAAGCTCTCCATAAAGCTAGCTAGGTATGAGGTTCTTCTCCTCTCCATGTACGAAGCTCTCCATAAAGCTAGCGAGGGAGGAGACACTTCTTTTCTCCATGTATGAATCTCTCCATGAAGCTAGCTAGGTAGGAAGTTCTTTTCCTCTCCATGTATGAAGCTCTCCATAAAGCTAGCTAGGTATGATTTTTTCTCCTTTTCATGTATGAAGCTCTCTATGAAGTTAGCTAGGTAGGAGGCTCTTCTCTTCTCCATGAAGCTTGTTCTCTATGAAGCCAACTAGGAGGAGGCTCTTCTCTTCTCCATATATGAATTCTCTATGAAGCTAACTCTCCATGAAGCTAGGTAGGTAGGAGGTTTTTCTCATCTCCATGTATGAAGCAGCTCTTCATAAAGCTAGGTGAAAAATCCACCAATTTATGGTATAATTAAACTCTTAATTATGGTCTTAATTATTTTTAAGTTAATTAAGGGCCTAGTTGGGAATTAATTATATGGTTTGACTCTAAGGGGGCGTTTGGTTGGGGGTAATGTTTTCACATTCCCAGGAATGAGTCGGTAATGTGAAAACATTACCACGTTTGGCAAAGGTGGTAGTAGGAATAAGTTGGTAATCCACATTACCAACTTACTCCACATTACCACATTGGTGGTAATATGGATTACCACCAAAATAGGTGTCTATCCACATTACCAAGTTGATGGTAAGATCCTCATTTTGCCCTCCATCCTATTATTATTATTATTATTATTATTATTATTATTATTATTATTATTATTATTATTATTATTATTATTATTTATTATTACTAATTACTATTATAATAATAATTATTATTATTACTATTATTATTATTATTTGATATTTTATCAAAATGTTAGATGCAAGTTTATTTTAGAAAAATGTGCTATAATTAATTTTTGATATTAAAATTTAATTAATTTTAATTATATTTTATTTTTATTTTAATTTAAATTTACTCAAAATTTTATATAGAATGGTATTTTGGGAAATTTGGAACATTACTAAGTTGATTACCTTGACCAACCAAACATGAACCAAACATGGTCATATCACATTACCACAACATTCCCAGGCATATAGCATTCCCGACTCCATTCCCAGGCATATCACATTACCGTAGTCATATCTCATATCTCGAACCAAACGCCCCCTAATATATATATATATATATATATATATATATATATATATATATATATATATATATATATATGAATTATAGGTCCATGGTAATCGCTTGTCGTGGACCCTCCCACTATTAACTACAACCACCCCAACACACACCCCAGGGATCATTTGTGAAAGTGGGCATTGTTTCAAGGATGAATAGTTAATTATTACTATATATATATATATAATGCTCGACTATGAGGTCGGTAGGATTCTTGATATTCATTTGATGCTCCAATTTGGCCCATTTGCACAGTGTTTTGAGGAAATCCAACGTATGGATGGAAAGAACATCGAAAAATAAGCTAGCATGTCAATTTTCATACAATTTGGGAACTTATAAGGCCTTCATCTTAACGGGTGAAATTTTGAACCGATAAGATTTCTATAAATTTTCACCCGTTAAGATGAAGACCCTACAAGTTCCCAAATTGTATGAAAATTGACATGCTAGCTTATTTTCGATGTTCTTTCCATCCATATGGTTGTAAATCCTTTAAACATGCTCTAGGTGGCCAAATGGGAGGCGACCGCAAATGAACAATAAATCCAGCCGACCTTACCTTATCATGCCCGTGTATATATATATATATATATATATATATATATATATATATATATATATATATATAAAGAAATGCATAGGAGTATGTTATATGTTGTATATTGTATATTATATATTATATAATATAATATAACATGATATATATATATATATATATATATATAATACACATGTCTTAGATGGGACATGCATTGGATGCATGATTGACTTCATAGAGACTTTCAATGCAGCGTGAAAGTGAAAAATAAATAAATAATAAATAAATAAAAAAATGCATGATTCATAGGTACATACTATATATATATATATATGGAGGTGTTATGGTCGGACCGGCCGCACTTGCTGCCCCTATATATATATACGACATGATACTATGCGGCCGACCGGAACATTGTTCCGATAAGGTGGCCTCCTATTTTAGCCCTTGGAGCATGTTTTAAGGATTTCCAACCATATGGTTGGAAAGAACATCGAAAAATAAGCTAACATGTTAATTTTCATACAATTTGGGAACTTGTAGGGTCTTCATCTTAACGGGTGAAAATTTATAGAAATCCTATTCGTTCAGAATTTCACTGATTAAGATAAAAACCCTACAAGTTCCCAAATTGTATGAAAATTGATATGCTAGCTTATTTTTTGATGTTCTTCCATCCATACGGTTGGATTTCCCCAAAATACTGTGCAAGTGGGTCAAATGGAGGCGACCGCACTTGCACAGTGATAAGGCCGGCCGCATAGTATCATGCCCGTATATATAGAGGTGGGATTAGGCCAAGCCGGGCCTGGTTTTTGCTGGGACCGAAAAAAGTCCGCTAGGGACCGGGCTCTGGACTTTTGGGACCATTCGAGGGCCCAGTAAAATCGGGTCTGGTCGGGTTTTTACACCCTCGGGTTTGGGTCGGGCTCGGTCCGAGTCGGGTTAAGCCTAATCAATTTTTTATTAAAAAAAACAAAATTTTGAAAAAAAAAAAATTAATCATAATGTACAATGTACAACATCAGAGAGCCCTTTTTTCTCCCATTTTTATTTTTGACATTCAATTAATTGTCACTCGTGCATTAATGTTTCCAATCACACACACACAAAAAAAAAGGAAACAAAGAAAGATTTCATTTCACTAGCTCTTAGTCTTAGCTGCTAGCCTGCTTGCCTGCTACAGTACTTGTTGATCAGTAACCTTCAAATCAATGGATGCAGTCATGTAGTTGAGTTGAGTCCCAAGCATCCAAACCAGAAGCTCTTTGCAACTCTCATTTGAATGAAAAACCAGAGCATGAACAAATGAGAATTTATAAGCAACACATGCAAGTGAGAAGCAAATGATCACATCATCACATACCTTTCTCTGCTTCTTCTTCTCTTTGATATCTTCTCTCACATTCTTTTATCACTTGCATGCAACAACACATACCAACCATTGCCAACCAACTCAGAAACATGAATTTATAAGCAACACATGCAAGTGAGATTGAGAAGCAACACATGCTTTCAATACTGAAAAACTAGCCACAGTAAAAGATTTCAAGAGGTTTAGAGAAATTACATTCTTTATAGAATGTAAAACAAATAAATCTTGTAATTGTCCAAAGAAATAAAAAAAAAAAAGCTTATCCTCATTAGAAAGATTCCCATAATTTCGCCTTAGAGCTTCAAGAAACAATTTATCACTATGATCCTGAATTACTGTTGGGATACAAATTTGAAAAAT
The DNA here is from genome assembly GCA_026586065.1 of Dioscorea zingiberensis. Classification (NCBI taxonomy): domain Eukaryota; kingdom Viridiplantae; phylum Streptophyta; class Magnoliopsida; order Dioscoreales; family Dioscoreaceae; genus Dioscorea; species Dioscorea zingiberensis. The sequence goes on from CM048820.1 coordinate 52,552,800, forward strand.
TATAAACTGAGTGCATATGGAACAGTCAGGAAATATGCATTTTAACACACAATAGAACCATACATTGGTCAAAGACTTAAAGAGTTCTTGTCTGAAGCTGAGAAAAGGTGTGATTTAAAAAAATGCACAGAAAATAAAAGAGATGATTCAATAACAAAAACACATCAATGTACCAAGAGTTTTTTCATATTAGGAGTCTGAAGCAACTCGTATGCATGTTCGCAGTAGTTATTTGTGAGAACTGAGAATTATGCATAGTGATCCCGCCTATACAGAGAATGTGAGAGTTGATAAGAATACAATCACAATCCTGCTAATTTTGAACAAATCAATTACAACAGTGGGATAAAACCAATTACCTCATTGTCTGTATTGAGAACATCCTGCCCTGTGACAAGTACAGTGAATTGGTTTGACATTATCAGACCTTATAAATCAACCTGATTCCAGATTAATATAACAAGTTATTACATGATATAGCTTTCACGTATACAAGTAAATGCTATGAACACTTTAGTGCAGCCATAAATAAACATCTCCCAGCAAAAAGATACTTGCCAGTTGCCTGTATTACATAATCACTGAAATCCTACTCCCCAAATGCTGGAATCTGGCAGAACTTTTTCATATCCTAAAAGGCTGAAACCATAGAAAATAACCAATGAGAATGAGACTCTTAATTATAACATATAATAGATAGAGAGAATGAGAGAATGCATGAGTACTAACTAACCTTAACCTAGCTAATGCAGCAATGCTAGATTAACAAAACCAAGAGGATTCATCTCCTGTGCCATCAGAAATTCAGAAGCACAGAAATTAGTGCATTCAAGTATAAATTAAACCTAGCTAATGCATTGAAGTAGAAATTAGTGCATTCAATTGAGCATAAGAGCAAATGGAGTAACAATTGAAAGCATTGTGAAATTCTAAATTATTACAAATCTCTAAATTTATCCACCATAAACAAGTGACAAGTCTAGGAACCAAAAACACATAATAATCTCCAAACAAGCATAAGAGCAAACAAAATAAATCAATTCGAAATTATGAATAACAGTCCAAGAAAGCATAAACTAAACAAAATAAACAAGTAGAACACTCTGTCACTCTCAATAACACTCATGTTGAAGTGGAGATGGCGTTGTTGAGCTCATTCCAATTAAATTTGAGCTTGAAACTACACTTCTCGGCTCCACCGTAGGAATTTCTAACAAACATGACAAAATGAAGTCAATACTCAAAAATAATGTGTAGGAACTCAAAAATAAGTAATTGATCATTTGATTGAAAGATAAAGATTAATAAAATAAAATCATACCATTTTCTGTTTCTTCGCATTCTTTGTAGAATTCTTCTTCTTCTTTTGTTGGCTCTTTGTAAAAGTTGAAATCTTCGGTCTTGATCCAATCATTTGCCCACACAAGTGCCTCCACCATCTTCGGAGTCAAAGAGGACATAAAATTATTAACCGTCCTTTCTCCCAAACTAAATGCATTTTTCGAAGCAACCGTAGAGCAAGGCATCGCCAATACATCCCTAGAAATCTTTGCCAAGATTGGGTACTTCGATGCATTTACTTTCCACCACAGGAGCAAATTGAAAGAAGGATTGTTACCACCCTTACAAGGATCACACAAGTATGCATCAACTTCTTTATTGATTTAAATGATTTGTTCAGCTTGTTGTTGTTGCAAGTAAGCTGCTCTCATTGCTGCTCTAGTATCATGCATGCTCATTAGATTCTCCCAAATTCCCTTCTTGAACTTGTTCACTTGCATTGTTTTGAGGTACTACAGGCTCAAAAGCTTTGTATGCTTCATAAAAGCGCATTAAAATTTGTTTTACTATAGCTGTGATTTCTTCAACTTTATCCTTTGGTACCCCAATTTGTCCAAAAAGAATTTTTTGGTACCCAAATTTCCATCTAGGATCAAGAACATTACCAATCACAAACAAAGCATTCACTTTCTCAAAAGAACCCAAATACTTATCAAACTTAAATAACATTAAAGCTGTCACCCTTCTCATTGCAGGATTGTTGTGATCATTCATTGATTTCTTTATCTAAACTTGCATTGTAACCATCTCCTCAAACACAACATGAGAGGTAGGGGTCTTAAATGCACTAAGCCTCAAAGTGGCATCATAAAACTTTTTCAAGAAATGGACAAAAGCCCTAGCACTTTCCCAATCATCTGCTAGAGGAGGCCCCTTCCTCAAGTAAACCCCATTCTTGTCTTTCTCTAAAATGAAATCACTCTATGGCTTATGCTCCTCAGCCATCCTATCAAATACTTTAAAGAATTTCAGCCCTGCTTCTATAGCATTTTGTAGGTAGGATTCCACCTAGTGCACACATCCATACCAACATTTGCGGATTTATCAAACCCTTCAAGGACCGCAAATTTTCTAAAGCTCTCCAACCTTGCTGGTGAAGATTTGATATACTTAACTGCATTACGAATGCTAACAACCTCTTTACTTAACTCAGTGAGTCCATCTTGCACAATAAGATTAAGGACATGACAACAACATCTAACATGCAAGTACTCACCATCTAGCAGTAAAGTATTCAAAGACTTCATCCTCTTTAACATATAACAAAAATATCATTTGCAAATGCATTGTCAACAGTTATAGTGAATATCTTCTTGATCCCCCAAGAATTCAAACATTTCTCTACAACCCTCCCAATACCGTCACCCTTATGACTTGTAATTTGAGTAAAGTTCAAAATCCTCTTATGCAAGTTCCAATCATTGTCCACAAAGTGAGCAATAAGAACCATATAATTGATGTTCTAAATAAAATTCCAAGTATCGGTGGTTATTGTAAAATCCACGAATTTTATTAGGGAAAAATATTTAAAATATTTCCTTAACGCGATTAGTGTAAATGTGGGATTAAATGAATTATTTAAATGGAAATTTAAATTATTATGGGGTCTGCAGGGACCTAATAGTAATTTTGAAAGACATAAGGACCTTACAGAAGTTTTCCTCTCTCACAGATTTGGACCTAAGTATAAATATAAAAGAATCAGGGACCTCTCATAAAATTTCGTGAGAGAAAACCCTATCAGAGAGAATGAACGGCTGAGATTAAATGATCTCAGACTGTAGCAAATCGCGAGGCATTATAAGGGTTTACAGAGAGCCACGTGGCGAGCCCAGATGAAATCCATCTGGTCGTGGGACGGATACGAGGCAGAGGAGAGGGTTTTTTGTGGGAGTAAACCCATGGTGCGGGCGAGTGTGAACCATTCATCTTGTGGTTGACCATATCGCGAGACAAAGGATTGACATCTGACCATCGATCTCAAAGATATCTCGACGGTTAATCTGGAAGAATGCTGGATACGAGGGAACCAGATTAAATCATAGCCTTTGATCCTAATGGAATGATCACAGCCCTTTATCCTCGAAACCGGATCCCGAGGCAGAACTCACCCTTCTCCTTGTTCGTTGGAGCAGACCGCGCGCCCTCGCCCGGCCGTTATGCGCATGAAGTTCTGGACACGCTACGCGCATTAAAGGTGGCGTTTTCGGCGTTTGGGGTGGTCTCCCAAGCCCTATAAAAGGGCGTGACACCCACCGTCCCGACTCACCGGACTTCGAAGCTCGTTCTATTCTCCTATGAGGGTGACGGACGGGCGGTGAAGGGAAGGAGCTCTCAAAGAAGCTCTCGCCGAGGAATCCAGAGAGTCGGGGACCAAGGACACGGCTCACGGGAAAGGAAGGGCGCCACTGTGACAACGCTGAGGAGGAGAAGGAACCTTTACCGCCAGCCTCGTCAGTGGAGAGACAGGAGGCGTTCTGCGGCGACACCAACACCCTCGCCGCCGACAAACCCTCGGTAAGCATCTAAAAACTCAGAGAGTATTTTAGAGTCGCTCTCGCGAGCATACGGCCGACGCGGTGAGAGCTCGCCGGAGAGGGAAGCAAAATTCCCTGGCCGAAATTTGTTAGTTTTTCTCACTGACGATGAAGGCGTATATGCCAGAGGGCCGGGCATGGTCGTGGAACTCTGCGTCCGGGACCGAAAGCATGGGTAGGTGCTTTCGAGCTCACGCGGAGAAGGTTGATGATGGTGGCCTTCGTCACGAGAAGAAGAAGAAGTGAAAAAAAAAAAATAAAAAAAAAAATATATATATATATATAACATTAATCGTTTAATTAAATATCTATATACTTAGGGGTGTGACACTCATTTAAATATTTTTCTTTCCTCTCTTTTAAATGAGAACATTAGTTGATTAACTTGGTATAGTTTTATTGATTTGTATAACATTAGTAGTGTGACAATTAAAGTATTTAATTGTTTACTATTGATAGAATAATTTTTTTTTTAAAAAAAAAGCTTTGGTAGTGTGACAAAATCAAGTTGATTATTTAGTATAATCAAGTGAGTTATAAAAGGAAATATTGGTGATAATGAATAATTGATCATTTGAAACTTTATAAAATGTCACATGAAATTGATTTAATTAACTAATGTAGTGGGAATGCTTAATTAGTTAATTAAGCTAATCTAGTTAATTAGATTAGTGTGGACATTGGAGTTAGTAAATGAACTCGGGTTGGACTAAACCACTTTGGGCTTGGGTCTAACCTAGCTATCAAGTCGGATTAATCATCATGATTAAAGAAATAAGGTTGAGTTAGTTTACTTAGTCAAATTAAATTGGTTTAAGATGATTTGGGTCCAAATTGAGTTGGCTCAGTCGATTGGAGAAATACTAGTCATCTTGATCAATTTAAAAATGTGGGCTTGGCTTGTAAACTAAACAAAGAATTTAACTAAGAGAGTTAATCAAGATAAAGTAGGTCAACCTATTGAGCCAAGTTGACTAATGAGGTTAATTAGATTAATTAACCTAAGGTACCTAAGTTAAACCATGGACTAATTTGAGTAGGAATTGGGTCCAATGGCTTAAAGGCCCAAGGAGCTGGGCTCAAATAAATAAAACTTTGTTCTTAAGAATAAGAAATAGGGGAACCGAAGGGAACAAGACCCTAAGCAGAGGGAAGGACCTTAAACCCTAGGGTCATAAATTACCCTAATGACTAAAATACCCCTTTCTCAATTAAAAAGGGCTAAGTCAAGCTAGATTTCTTATTGGGCTTAGTAATGGGCCCAATTCAACTTGAATGACTAGGGATGACTAAATAAGGTCCGGACTCGACAAGTAGACTAGCGTTGACTAGGTTAGACCAAAGTAAATCTACAAGTCGACTAAGGGACACTGAAACGGGGATAAGGGCTGATAACCCGAGAGATGGTCCAAAGGACCCGTTAGTGGGCCTAAGCCCAATAAGAATGTAAGGCATGCATGCACACCTAAGGACATAGAAATAATATGGGAATACTGTTTCTAATAGAACCTCTGCATGCCAGATACTCTCGGGAAGTTGTTGGCCCCCTAAAGGAAGCTAGAAGGACATCTAGTACCAACCAGAGGTAAGTTCGCTTGCCTAGTTTCCACCAGGTAACGGGATTTCTTGAACTTGCTATGTAATCTTGATACATGCACTGTTGTTGCCATACATGCTGTTCTTAATTGTTCTTGAATCCTGTTAAGCGTGTATGCTTGTTTACGGGACGTTGGTGTCCCTATTTGCTATGTTCTCACCGCTCGGGACTCAATTGGAGCTAGGTAAGCTCAATTTTTGGGATCGTTCAGGGATAGGACCCCGACTTTCCCCATACTCTACCGGAGAAACAAATCTACGGAGGTCTCACCCGCCGCTAAGGCATGGTACACCAATCGGCCGTTAACACGAAGAAGAGGTAGTTCTACCGATCTTTTGACTGGAGAGTCAAACGCACCATCTAGGTCGTAATAATATCCAAAAATTTGGACATACCGCCGGGAGTAAACTCCGAAGTTCTCTTAGAACTCACTCACGGAGCCCGAGGGCTTTTGTAGCGTGAGTCGTACCTTTGACTTGTTTGTGGTAGACTCCTAGGACTTTGTAGTTGATTCTATGATCCTGTTGACTGTCATTTTTATTTTGATGACACTGTGACCTGCAGGGGTACTTACTGAGCTTTCCCTTCGAAAGCTCACGTGTTTTCTCTTTTCCTCCTTTTACAGATTCCGAGGTTTAGAGGGGGAAGAAGCTTGAAGAGAGGGACTCCGGGAGATCAAGGTTTATAGGAGTCTCAGTTATCTTTATTTCTATAAACTTTGTTATTTGTAGGACCCGTATAGGGACCAGACTTCTATAGGGCCTATGGACCCTAATGACTCTATGTTCTTATGAACTTGGGTTTGTGTTTATTTATGGATTGTTATCTGCTTATCACATTATTAGGCCTTGTATTAGAGTTGAGTTTATCTCTTCTTTAATACGGCGGTCTCAAACGTCTTTCGAGGCTCAAGGTCCCGGATCCGAGGCGTTCTGATTATAGAAACTCTAAGATTATTATCTACTATCATAGACATAATCTTGGCCTTCTCCAATTGAAACAAATCCCAGACACCACGAGTAACACTTTTCATATTCATTGGTTTCCATTTAGGGTTTAAAGAGTGAACAAATCTCCTAAACCCTTTACCCTTCACATGAGAAAAAGGCAATTTATCTTCTAGTATCATCCTCACACATTCATAGTCACTAACCTCTTTCTTGTATGTGTATGGCTTTGGTGAGCCCTCGGTATCAAGGGTGAGAAGCTGCTGTCCTTTGCCAATAATTTTTGCCTCTGGTGGAGCTCGTGGACAATGCTTTTGAAGGTGTCTCATAATCGTAGAAGTCCCATTCCCCACCGGTGCAACAGTAGCCTTTTCTTGCAATAATTACATCTTGCATCCTCGAGTACATCTCTGTCTCCCACTCTTTTTGTTATTTTCTCCATATGATTCCAAACCTCAGATCTTTTTCTTTTTGTTGGCAAAGGTGGGAGACTTCCAGTAGAGCCTGTAGAGGCATAGTTAGAGCTTGAATTTGCACCTTGTGATTGTTGTGAGGACATCTACAAAACATACAAACCAAAATATAAACATATTATGAACCTCATAAATCGAAATATCAACATATGAAACTATGAAAGGCTTAAAATTTTGAGTACCAGAAAACAGAGAAAGAAAAAAAAAACAGAAGGTCAATATCACAACAAACTCAGACAGTCAGACTGTTTAACTTCTCCATATTCCAGTCCAGAGTCTAGCCTCCCTTTTCAACTGTACAAGAATCAAGTATACCAAAAAAAATCTAAGCTTGGAGCTATTAAAGAAAGAATTTCGCAACAACTACACAGAAAAAAAAGGGCAAAAAGCCATTTTTGGTCCCTAACCTATGGTATATTGTTCATTTTGGTCCCTGTACTATAAAAATGTTCAATACGGTCCCTGAACTATGGGGTTGTTGGCAATTACGGTCCCTGTTGGTGACGTGGCAGTCATCTTTAAATACGATCGTTTTTTTATTTGTGACATGGCAGCCTACATGGCGAATTTGCTGACGTGGTATAAAAAATAATTTTTTGAAATATTAAAACAGGCTTACTGGTGACTCATCATGCCACGTGGCACATAAAAATAAAAAAAATCCAAAAAACCAGAAAAAACCAGGAAAAAAATCTGATTTTTTTCCTATATATTTTGTACCTTAATCACATTGGCAACATGGAAAATTGTTTTTAAAAATAAAAAAATCATAAAAATCAGTAGAAAAAAATAACAGTGTAAGCAACCTAGAAAAAATATGGTTTTTTTTCACAAAATTAATTACTTTTAAATAAAAATAGATATTTTTATCACAAAATTAGTGATTTTAATATAAAATTAATTTGCTATTTAAGTAATAAATTAAAAAATATAAGTCTTGTGACATTATTAATTAATAGATTAAATTAATGAGTTGCTACTTAACACCTAATGTGGTATTATTTATTAAAATTAATTGAAAGTATGGTTACGTTATTAATAAACATTATAATGCTGACTTATATAAATTAAAGTTTTTCTTACTTTGCCTGTTTATTAATAATGGATATTTTTATCACTAATTTTGTGATAAAAATATCCATTTTATTTAAAAAATAATATTTAAAAAAATTTAATTTTGTGAAAAAGATTTTTTTTCAGGTTGCTTACACTGTTATTTTTTTTCCTGATTTTTATGATTTTTTTTATTTTTAAAACCAATTTTTCAGGTTGTTAATGTGATTAATGTACAAAATATATAGGAAAAAAATTCCATATTTTTTCTTATTTTTTCTGATTTTTTCAGATTTTTTTTATTTTTATGTGCCACGTCAGCATACTGATGTGGCATGATGTGTCACCAGTAAGCCTGTTTTAATATTTCAAAAAATTATTTTTTATGCCACGTCATCGCGCCACATCAAGAAAGACCCGCCACGTAGGCTGCCACGTCACAATAAAAAAATGATCGTATTTAAAGATGACTGCCATGTCAGTAGCAAGGACCGTAATTGCTAAAAGCCCCATAGTTGAGGGACCGTATTGAACATTTTTATAATACAGGGACCAAAATGAACAATATACCATAGGTTAGGGACCAAAAATGGCTTTTCGACAAAAAAAAATAAAGAAAGAACCATTCTGATGAACACTGAGTTTCTCATTCTTAAAAAGAAAGGAAGAGAAGAGATAAACAAATCAAGATTCAGAAATAATCATATATGTAAATCAAACCACCCTAATAATCAAACGATGAAGCAAAACAAAGCAAGAAGAGAGAGAGAGAGAGAGAGAAGCAAAGAAGAAGCATGCTATTTGATGAAACCTTTGATCAACACTAAAGATAGGTAATAAAGCAAGAACCATTCCGATGAAACCTTTGATCAACACTGCAGTTCCTCATTCTAAAGAAATAAAAGAAGATAAGAGATAAACACATCAAGATCTAAAAATAATCATATATCTCCCTAATAATCAAAGAGAGAGAGAGAGAGAGAGAGAGAGAGAGAGAGAGAGAGAGAGAGAGAGAGAGAGAGAGGCCATAGAACAACAGAAACAGAGAAGAAGCATGCTATTTAACACATAAAAGGATTTATTGAATCAAAATTGAGAGTGCTATGTGAAATGAAAATCAAAGAAGGGATTGGCTTTGAGAAATACCTGTTCTTCTCTTCTCTCAAGGCAAAATCTGAGAAATGAGAATCTCCATGCTTTCCCATCATCCCGTCGTCTTGCCGTCCGCTCGCCTTCAAATTTTCAGTGTTTTGAGAGTCCAGAGAATCAGAGAAGAGATTGGATTTGCCGATTTGGAATTAGGGATAGACCGAAGCGGCTAGGGTTTTAATTTTTTTATGTTTTTTTTTTAATTTCGGGTTTTAACCGGTCCGGGCCGGGTTTTGAAAAGTAGAGCTCGGACTTGGGACCGAATCCCACGGGCCGGGTCGGGTTTTGGGCCCAGATCGGTGACATCATTTTTTAAAACCTGGCCCATTAAAATTTTCTGGGCCGGGTTCGGTTCGGTTTTTCCCTCCCCTATATATATATATATATAGGCTAAGAATTCATGACTGATAGGAAAGCTACATTAATTATATATATAAAATATAGAATATCCATCTCATGTGACTTGTTTGAGGGGTTAATTGCACCCATGGTCACAAAACTACTCGGGTATAAAGCTATGGCCACAAAACTTTTTTTGGTATTAGAAAAACCATAAAACTTTGCTCCAGTTGCATATAAAGCCAAAATGGGTGAATCTCAGGCAAAACTGCCGACGTATGATTGATACATGGATATATTTGTTTATAAAATGCCATGTCAGCGACACATTTTTTTGGTGGCCATAGAAATAGAAGGATTTACTTTCGTCGATTGATTGGATCGCCTTCCGTTGGATGGATCTTGAGGGCCGAAGTCGTCATAGGAGCAGAGGATGTCGTCGGATCCGAAATCGAACATCCTCCCGCCCGATCCAGAACGGCTTGAAGAACTCCCAGAAGCCATTAACACCAAGAGAAAGAAAGAGAGTGAAGAGAAGTGGATCTAGGGTTTATTTCGTCGGAGATTCACCTATTTTGGCTTTACATGCAACTGAAGCAAAGTTTTATATCTTTTCTGATACGAAAAAAAAGTTTTGTGACCATAGTGTTATAACCCGAGTAGTTTTGTGGCCATGGGTGCAATTTACCCCTTGTTTGAGAGAAAGGCTTTAAATACATGATTTGATGAAGTTGATAGATGCAACACATTTCAATTAAAATATAAAAGGTCTCTTCATGCATAAGGTTAATTGAGAAAGGGGCCCATATGAAAACCATTAAACATAATACTATGTAAAAGCCATCCAATGGAGGCGCGTGGGAGTGGGGAGAGAGAAACAAATCCTTTTCCTCTCTCCAGACATTGTAACCACTGATCACGTGTCAGAAATGGCATGGCCGTATGTAGGCCTACAATACTCCGCCGAATTTCCTGTTCCGGACAACAAGACAAGGCAGCGACTCATGTGATCAACTGACCATCCCTCGAGCCCCTCGACTCTAGGAACAACCAGTAAGAAAAGGCGAAGATCACTTTGAAGGAGAAGAGTGCTCATAAACTCACCTTCAGCTGCAACCCCTTCAACGCCCGAGCTTAGTGAGGTAGAAAGAGAGAGGGGAAGGCATAGAGAATACCGACAGGCCAGAGTTGATGCACCTTCCGTCGTGAGGTGCAACCGTAGACCAAGGAAGGAGGAGAGATCACTTCGAAGCACTAGCTCCTTTGCGCGGCGAGCACGTGATGGTCAGTACCCCTCCCCAGTTCTCTGTTTGGACATGCAAAGAGCCACTATCTTCTGGTAAGCTCTCAACTCATAGTGAATCAGTATAGAGTCTCGATGAATATATGCATGGACGAGTGGGCATTAGTTTGTGTGAAAACTAAAATCTGTGAACATGTTATTAGGAGCAGAGGACTCATATGCCATGAATTACAATGCATGCATGGGTTGAATGAAGGATTAGTAGATCATATTGGTTAATAAAGAACCATAATAGGAATCTGGAGGATTTCATGGGTGTTGTATAGTTGCATGCATGGATTATAAATGAGCACATGTGGATACGTATTGCATGATGTGTGAAGGGCTTAAGCTTGCTAAAACCAAAGGAAGTGAAGATGCTAACAATGAGAGAAAAGTGACCATGACCTTAATGAAATAGTGGGTGTGCATGAGCAAGTAGTTGGCTAACATCACCTATTAGATATAATGAAAAAAACAAAATGTAAAAGTAATGCATGAAATGTTTTTAAGAAATCAGATTATGGAGGTTTTATATATATATATATATATCAAATAGGTATAAGTAATGGACATAGTTTATGGGTCCCATAGGGTCAGTCTTGCATGAGATAAGATCATGATAAAAAGGGTATTAGCTAGTGGCATGTGTGTAAGTATGTAGAGATAGTAGAGAGAGGAAGTAGGAGTGGAGGCTGTGGGCTTGCAGGGGCATTGGGCCGGATGTGGACTTGGCTTTCATGGTGAGCGATTATACTACCTAGATGACTTGAGCAGGTCATGGGCTCATGGGCCATATCAAGACATGGTGGCCTATGGCCCAAGTGGGGGTTTAGTCGAGTTATTAAATCTTACATTTCACATATATTTATACGAGATATGTTTAATGGTTGAATCTTGAAGTAACGCGTTGAGGGTCACATCGAGAGAGTCATCGGAAGGTTGATAGACACTCTACTCTCACAGGTAAGTGCCTTTGGCCCCCTCCTTACCATGTTGATTCTTAATCTCATACTTGCACGCTTCATTGGTTGGTTGGTTCCTTGGTTTGTTGAGGCCATGTATGCTTATTTGATGCCTTGGATTATTGTTTCCTTGATTTCATGCTTACTTGACTTGTTGGAGTATTACCTTATTGATTCCATGCTTGTGCATGTGTGTGTGGTTGTATGATGTTTCTTTTCCACTCGATATGTATTACTATTGTGGATTCTTCCTCCCGGATTAGTGGAGCATGGGGGTTCCCGTGGAGCGTTCGGGACTGCGGACACCCTGGTGTTCTAATGGTTCCATGCTAGGGGGAGGATACTCTGGCCGTCCACCTGTCAGTGGGATGATACATCATGGCCGTGTCGACACGTATGAGGGTAGCGTTGCCGATTTTCGACCAAGGGTTGATACCAGCTCAGGCTGACGGCTGACCGGGGGATACTTTGAGGGTCTTCTTTGGATTGCTCCTTCAGGGCTTTGAGGCCGTAGTGGTGACTAGGAGTCCCTACAGTTGTTTGCCTTTGTGGTAGGCCTGAGACTCCTAGGTGTTGGTTGGCGCGGGGTGTAGCCCCACTTGCTTGGTTTAGTCATGTTATTTATTTGCTTTACTTGCTTATCTCCTTCTTATACATAGCTTTCTTATGATCCTTGCGGGGGTGCTTACTGGGCTTTCCTTCCTAAAGCTTATACACTTGTTCACACTCTTTTTTAGATCTCACGGAGTAGCAGACTTAAGCCAGCGGAGCTACGTGCGAGGCATAGGGATTATTGCTGAGGTTGGCGACCTCTGATTTCATTATTATGAGTGAGGACACTTTTGATTTGTTCCATGTGGAACAGTTATGTACTTGACATTATAGGGTACATGTACCCTTAGGATCTATCTTTCGCTAATATTACTCTAACTTTATATTATGTTTTATTATTCCGCTGCACATGTGTTATTGTTGTATGATTACCTAGGCCTTGTAGTTGAGTAAAGCTCATCTCTACTTGGGTATGGTCGGTCTGCTCATGTGCCCGAGGCCCAGAATTTTGGGGTCGGGGCGTGACACTAGCTCTCCATGAAGCTAGCTAGGTAGGTGGCTCTTATCTTCTCTATGTATGAAGCTCTCCATGAAGCTAGCGAGGGAGGAGGCTCTTCTCTTCTTCATATATGAAGCTAGTTAGGTATGAGGCTCTTCTCTTCTCCATGTATGAAGTCTTGCATGAAGGCAAAGGTTGTAGGATCTTCATGGCCTTTCTTATGGTCTTCTGATGGCCCAGCTCATGACCAAGTTCCTCCAAACTCATATAAGACCTTCATGATGTATGCATATCCATCTATACGGCTATCTCCGTGGGCATCTCTCCTTGGCCATCTTCAGGGCCCTTTCATGATGGTCTTTCTCCCTTGAAGACCTCTCTCCCATGCATGATGGTCTTTCTCCAATGATGGTCTCTTATTAAAGTTTGTTAGATAGATATTAGGTTTTGTTAGAGAGTTTGCTATGGTCTTGATATAATTGATTAACTGTATAGTTTAATTTGTTTTTGCTTTCTGTTAGCTTAGCTATTATATACAGAACATAGCTTCTCTTGTAAGGGATATAGAAGATTAAAGTGAGAATCAAATCTCTTTCTCCATTTTTCTTTGTATTGGTTTTCCATTTCCTCTACTCTCAGACGGGCTTTGATATCTCTCTCCCTTTAAGGTCTCTTCATGGTGAAGCTCCATCCTTTGATGGCTCCTCTCTTATGAAGATGAAGGTCCAAGCTTAATTTGATGGATCCTCCATGTCTCCAAGCTCCTCAAACCGGCCAAGTGAGCCTCTCCACCTTCATAAGTGTTCTTTTACCTCTATGAGAGCTTCTCTTCCTCCATGATGTATGCATAGCCATCTCCATGGCCAAGTTAATGGCACTTCTTCATGGCTTTCTTCATGTCTCCGTGGCCAAACAAGCTTCATGGCCCTTCTTCATGGCTTTCTCCATGTCTCTATGGCCAAGCAAGCTTCATGGCCCTTCTTTATAGCTTTCTCCACATCTCCATGGCCAAGCAAGCTTCATGGCCCTTTTTCATGGCTTTCTCCATGTCTTCGCATTGGCTAAGCAAGCTTCTTCATGGCTCATCTTCATGGCTTTATCGATGTTTCCATGGCCAAACAAGTTTCATAGCCCTTCTTCATGGTTCTCATGTCTTCATGGCCAAGCAAGCTTCATGGCTTTCTCAATGACCACAATTGGGACACTGCATGAATAAACATAGTTGGTGTTCTTCAAGCTTGACATCAATGAGGTTAGTAGTAGCGCTAAATTGATCTCTATTCATGGTTGCTCTTCATCCTTGAGTCAGGAGCTCTTGATTCCATGGGTTTGATCCATTTAAGAGGTGTAGAGATCTCCTTGCATAGTTACCTCTGCAAAGCCCTCTGTGGTCCTTGAGAACTTTGACTGCTCCCTTGCTATTGTTGTTGTTTGTACTGGTCCTCCTTTTAGTGTCACATAGCCTTGTAATCGGCTTCTGTCTAGTGGATTTCTCCAATGGTTTTTTTCTTGGATTTACAAGGTTTTCCACATAAATTTGGTGTTTCTACAACTATAAATCATAAACGTTGGGCATAGATCGGGGCTAATTTCCAGGAGATACCAATTTTTACACCAACAATATATTTGAAGTCAAATTATATTATATAATTATTAGACAAGGAGTCGAATGTGATTTCTAGTTACATGACATCACATTAATCTCCAAATTTTTAGTTAAAGTGCTCAAAACTCCAATTGTTTGGCATGGCGTATCACAAAATTCTAAATATATGATTTTTTTTGTCATTAAGCTCTAAAAAGATAAAGGGGGCGTTTGGATTAGCTTCTAGAAAGGCTAGAAGCACTTTTTTATACGTTAAGCCCTTCTGGGTTGAAATAATGTTGTTTGGATTAGCTTCTCTGCAGAAGCAAAAGCTACAAAAAAAGCAGAAAAACTGCTTTTTTCAAAAGCTGCACATGTGATGCTCCTGAAAAAAGCAGTTTTCAAGAAGCAATTTTGGGGTTATATAATTACTTAATTGCCCTTATGAAATAGAGAAATGACATAGGTTTATTAGGGTTTCTCTTTTGCATCTCCATTCCCAATTCCCATCTTTGCAGCCTCCCAAGACCTTCCCTCCTGGCCGCCTCCTCATCCTCGGCAAGCATCGATTCGGAGAGTAGTGGAGCTCCTTCAGATTTTTGCATCTACATTAAGGTGAGCTTGATTTTTAGGATTTTTTTTGTCTTCTAGATTTTAGGGATCTCCATGGTTTGGAGAGTAGTAGAGCTCCTTCAAATACAGAGTAATTATCAACATCCACTTCTTTTAATTTGTTTTGCTTATATAAATGCATAATCACAATCTCCTCAAATACAGAGTAATTATTAGGATTTCTAGATGATCATTGAATAATTTTAACATTCCTTTGCACTTGTAAATATTTCCCTTGTGAGGAGGATTCTCATTTAATCTAGTCTGCATTGCCACTACTTTGTTCTGTTATTTTGTAACTTCATTTGTTTTGGGACCAAGTTTTTTTTCCCTGCATTCTTAGACTTGGTTTAGAAAATTAATATAACACTTCAATGGAATTCATGATGTATTATTTGAGGAATTCTATCACATGACAAAAGCCAATGTTGAGTTGACAAAAATTATAGTTTTAATTTATCAACTTGATTTAACATAACCTTGTCTTAGCCACAAAAATTAATAAAAAAAGCACTATGTCAGTGAACTCAAGTGGACGCTGCAAAAAGTCCACTATGTTCATAACTGTAGCTTATTTCTGCAGAAACATTGAGTGTTTTTTTTCATTATTTATTGAATGAGGAATTCTATTTCATGAGAAAATATAATGTTGCAGTGAACTCAAGGAGATACTGTTCACGGTGCATCCCATTGTCATTGCTTTGGAAGCCTTTAATTAAGGTACGAAAATTGCACTCATGTCCTTGTTCCTTCTCAATTTTTTTTTTAAAAAAGATGCTTCTAGATTTTAGGGATCTCCATGGTTTGGAGAGTAGTTGATAAAAATGATAATTTTCATAGTTGGAATTTCAGTGGTGAATGTTGTTGTTTGTTTGTGTTCAAATATTGTTGTGTACTAATTATTGTTGTGTTCAAATATTGTTTGTGTTCAAATATTTTACTTCTATTATTGATTTTAGGGATCTCCATGGTTTGGAGAGTAGTTTATATTATTGAATCATCTATAGATTTTGTATATATATATGTTTTTTTTGTTGTTGCTATTTTTGATTATAAGTTAATGCAGTGTATTAAGGGCACACGTTCATAACACTCATTGAACATAGCTTCGAAACTACCACCCAAAAGACTTGTGCAAGGGACAAATATAGGTGATGGGAATATGGTGGCATGTGAAAATATTTCAAAAGCTAGATGGGATGACACAAACACTGAATTGTTCTTAAAGATTTGTGTTGAAGAGGTCTAGGCTGGTAATAAGCCACACACACACTTCACTAAAGAAGGTTGGAAAAACATGGTCTCAAAGTTTGTTGTGAGAACAGGGCTGAGTTACAATTACAAGCAACTGAAAAACAAATGGGACTCACTCAAGAAAGAGTTTTCTCTATGGGCAAAGTTAGTAGAGCACCAGACAGGCCTTGGTTGGGACTCTACTAAGAGGACAGTTTTGGCAAGTGATGAGTGGTGGGAAAGAAAAGAACAAGTAAGCCTATGAACTTCTTGGATAATCATATTTTCATTTATTCATTATATAAATTTTTTTATTTGAGAATATTCTAACACATTGTCTTCGTTTTATTGTTTTGTTTGAAACAAGAAAACACCGAATATTTGAAATGGAGAAATGAGGGTCCAAAGTTCTTGGATCTAATGGAGATCTGCTTCAAAGATGTGGTGGCTTACAGCTACATGGCATTGGTACCATATACGACATCTACCGAGCAATGAAGTCTCTAACCAAATGTGTACACTTTCGGATGAATGAAGTAGAAGTGGATGCGATAATTTTGATGATGACGGACAAATTTCAACAATATAACGATACTCCAAGGGGAGAAACTCGTACAACACAAGTTAAAAAGAGACAAACAATGTCACGTAGGGAAATGAAAAAAAAGTGCAAATGAGAAATTACAGGAATCTTTTGACCGTCTGATCACTAGGATGGATAATATGTCCCGTACAAGTAATGCAAGAGTTGAGAATGATGATCGTTGTAGCATAAACAAATGTATGGAATTATTGGACACGGTGCCGGGGCTTGAACGAGGAAGCCCACAATGCTTTTGGTTTATGGGTTGAACTTGATTGTTATGTATTTGCTTTATGTGTTGAACTTATGCATTGAACATTGTGTTAAACTTTTGATGGCTTTGCTTTATGTGTTGAACATTGTGTTATGTGTTGAACTTGTTTTTTGTGCCATTAGATATGTTGAACTTGTTTGTTACGTATTTGCTTTGTGTTGAACCTTTTTTTTTATGTGTTGAACATTGCATTAAACATTTGCTATGGTTTATCTAGGGTATAACTCTAGAATGGAATTGTTGTCCGATTCAGATAAAGAATCAAATGACACAATGTATGCGAATCCCGGGAGGAGTAGTTAGCTATTTTGATATAGAGAGGGATGAGTACATTGGAAGAATGTATGCAGCGCAAACGGTACAAAGATCAATATATGAAATCAATGTCAAGTGTGAGAAGAGAACATTTTCATTAATCGCCATAGGTGGGTTAATGAAATAATGGATGGATCGGACACTCATTTCTTCGAGCAAGTCCGAATGAGAAAACCTATATTTAGGAGATTGGTGGTTGAGCTTACTCAAAATTATGGACTAGAACACACGAGAAGTGTCACTGTAGAAGAATCAGTGATAATGTTCTTATATGTACTTAGACAAGGAGCAACTTATAGGAATATGGAGGAGAGGTTTCAACATTCTGGTGAGACAGTGCATCGACAGTTTCATCGAGTGCTAAAAGCTGTTCACAAACTTGGAAATGATATTATTAGACCGGTAGATAGGAATTTTAGAGTTGTGGATGAGTACATTCGGGGTGACGAGAGATATTGGCCTTACTTCAAAGATTGCATTGGAGCAATAGATGGAACACATGTGACCATTCAAGTCCCAACTGACAAACAAATCCCATTTATGAATAGAAAAGGGTACACATCAACAAACATTCTAACTATATGTGACTTCAATATGTGTTTCACATTCGCGCTTATTGGTTGGGAGGGATAGGCGCATGACATATGAATACTAATAGAGGCTTTAAGAAATTTATCTTTGAAGTTTCCTTATCCACCAGAAGGTTCCCACTTGAAATTAAATTTAGTATATATTTAATGTTTTCTTCTTATTATTTTTTTATTATGCTTTTGTAGGAAAGTACTACCTTGTGGATTCTGGATATCCTACAATGAAAGATTTTATGGGGCCATACAAGAGTGCAAGATATCATATTCCACAATTTAGGATGTCTCCTGCCTTTAGGTCTCCAAATAAAATATTCAACTATCATCACTCCAGTTTGAGGAGTGTTATAGAAAGAACATTTGGGGTTTGCAAGGCAAGATGGCGGATCCTACGAAATATAACCAAGTACACGCTAAAGGTACACTTCCAGATTATATGGTCATGTTTTGCTCTCCACAATTTTATTTGAAGAATGGGGAATAATGATTTGGATGCCCTTGAGAGCATTGAAGACAAACCAATTTCAAGAAGGAGAACGGGGCTTTAAAGATGATGATGGTGAAAGTTCACTCGTTTGGCAACAACCAACCTAAGAAGATACCCAACAAATGATCACGATTAAGAACACTATTCGGGACCAACTCACCCACATCTCTCGTTGATATGATTTTGTAGTTTTTTTTTTTAAATTGTTGTTATTGCCGTTGAAGTTGTTGAACAATATTTATGTTCTTGTTGTTATGTTTTGTTGTAACTTTTTGTTCTTGTTGTTAATTGTTGTTATGGATGTTGTGATATGGAAAAATATTAATATTGTCATGGTTAATTGTTTTTGTAATAGTAGTGACAATGTTGTGATGTTGAAATATCTCTTGTTCTTTCTCATATTTTCATTTGTGAACATTGAATTTAATGAACGGGGCTGATTTTTTAATTTGATGTTTGCCAAGTTTGCTTTGAGTGCATTGTATAGTAGCCTGAATTTGGCATCCAATTGTACTTATTACTGTCATGTTGTCTATATGCTTCAATTAAATGTAATTCAATATCATACATTCTGTTTGAATGTTCATTCTGTTTTTTTTTTTTAGAATTCTGAAGTTATGGGCACGTGAGGGACTTCTTTTTTCAAGGAAATTGGGAAACCATTCCATTTATTTTCTTTTATAAAATTTGGTGATAATAATAATAATAATAATAATAATAATATGGTGATAATAATCATTATACTCATAATAATAATAATAATAGTAATATATATGATAATAATAATAATCATAGTACTAGTTTTAGTAATACTACTACTATTAATAAAAAAAAATAATAATAATAATAATAATAAAGTAATAATATATGATAATAATAATAGTAGTAGTAGTAGTAATAATAATAATAATAATAATAATAATAACAACAACAACAATAATTATTATTATTTTTATAATTATAACATGTGAGAAGCACTCTATAACATGTTAAAACATGATAATATTATTTATGTCATGTGACAAATGTATAATAATTGAGATATATTATAATAATTCACTGAATGTCCATTTTAATAATTTATCACTGAAAAAGTCATTTTGGGAATACACATCCAAATAACTTCCCAAATATAAAAGTGCTTCTGAATTAACATATCTAAACACAAAAAATACAGAAGCACTTAACTTCTTATGAAAAGCATTTCGTTTAGAAGTCCTTCTAGGATTTTGAAAAAAAAAACACTTTTTTTAGAAGCCAATTCAAGGCCAAAATCCCACATTTGGTCAATATAATATAAAACAAAAATTGGTCAAAGAATATTGGTTTGGTTCTACATGCAAGTTCAGTTATGTTTGAATTGGTATTGAGAGAAAAAAAAATGTTTGGTTCATAAAAATTTAAACAATTTCAGACACCACCACAAAAAAATATATATATAAAAAAAGACATGTTTGATTTACCATTTTTAAAGAATTTTTATGAATTTTCATATGTTCATTTTTGCTTACTTTTTCTTTTAGCCCCACATTTTTATTCTTTCCATACTCTCTCATATAATGTATAATTATTTTTCCAACTCTAAATATCATTTATTCTTATGTGTCTATATTTTTTTATTTTTAACATTTATTAATGTACAATAAAAAATTATAGTTATTATTATAAAAAATAACACAAGGAAATAACTTATATTAAAACCAGATGTGAATTTAATTTTTAAAAAACAACTTTTAAATTATTAGACTTTAGATACAAGTTTGGCCGTCGATGACTCCAATCAGATGCCTCGAGATAAGTATTCAAAGATCCATCAGTACTCAGTCACCAGTTATGGGTTCTTTCTAGGGTTTAAGAAACACAGAGTCCCCAGCGCGCGGGAACGAGAGCCTCCGCCACCGCCGTTCGCCGCTGGCCGTAGCTCTCTATTTCTGCTCATCTTCCACAATTTCCCCTCTATTTTCTATGCTGATAATCTAATCTGTGTAATTTTTCTGTGCTGCAGATCATGAGCTCTCCAAACATTAAAGACCTTCTCACAACCTTCAGCCCAACTTACGGTTTGTTTGCCATCGCTTCCGGCGACGGAAGAATCAAAGTGATCTTCTACAACCGCTAAAGATAAAAATCGAGGTTTTTTCAATGGGTTTTAATTGTATTTTATGTTCTTTTTTTTTGGTAGATATGGGATACGACGAAGGGCCACTTGCAGACGGAGTTCGCAGACCTTGCACCATCTGACAATGGATTGGGCATTGGTGCCGAGTCGAAAAGGGGCATCTTTCGCTGGATTATAAGTGCTTGCACTGGGTTCAGCTGGAGGAGAAGGTTGTTTTGATTTATCAGCATTAAAAAGTTTTTTTAAATTTTTTTGTTGAACCTGAGACTTAAGGTTTAGGTGTTTTGCATGACTTTGATTTACCTCTCAGAAGAAAAAGAAGATTAGAAGTTCTTTGTTAGTGTTGGGGACTGGTAGTGGTGATGTGCTGGCGCTTGATGTGTCCCTTGGTCAGTTGAGATGGAAGGTTTCTGACTGTCATCCTGGGTGAGACTTTTTTTTTTGGGTTGGAGCCTTCATTTAATTTCATTCAGTGAATGAATGCCGATGCTGCAATAATATAACAATGATACGGATTTGCATATTGCTTCACAACAAGCATTATTCGCTCCAGGAATTGTTTACGACAGTCTTTTCTGTTGGACTGCATAAGAAGAACAAGTTGAACCACTTACTTTGTTTCCCTTGCAGTGGTCTTTCTTTCAGATTCTTTGTGCGAGTGTTGTTCTACATGATTGTATTGTTCTTCATCAACTAAATGATCTGTCAGAAGAGTTCTTTTATTTTAAAGTTTGTAGTTTGATCTTGCTCAAGTTATTTAGCTACCTTATCTTTGATAATTGACAGGGGTGTCAATGCTGTTTCCTATTCTAGACATCAGTCATGCGTCTACACAGCAGGTTCTGATGGTATGGTTTGCCAGATTGATTTTTCTAATGGGAGTGTTCTGGGAAAATTTAGAGCGTCTACAAAGGCGATTTCCTCTCTATCAATATCTAAAGGTATCCTACTTGAATTTTTCTCTTGTGCCATTTTAATTTAGGACTTAATGTAGTTATTTTATCTTCAAGCCTTGGCCTTAAGTTTCCAACCCAAATTAATTTCAGTCATAAATATAAAATTTGGATTTTGGCAGCTGGTCTCATCCTAGAACCTAAGGGAAATGTATATGTTGGACTCCAGAGCTTGAGCTCAAATTTAGAGAAGCCAATCATTCTTCATTTTTACTTTTTAGTGTATTTTTAAGGCTTAATTCCAGGATATTTGTCTTGGCCTCATGACACTCTGCTAGAGAGCTAATTTGTAGTGTTGAATCTGTGGCAATAACCAATTTTATTCTAACTATAATATCAATTTGTTTATGTATTGGCATTTAAAAATATGTATTCTAAACATTTGAGAGATTTAAAAATATATATTCTAAACATGAGAGAGCAATTGAGAATTAGGGATTTACTATTCACCACCTAACTATTTGGATCAAATAGTGGCTTCTTTTAGATATTGGACACTTTATATTTTGAATTCAAATGTCAGAATGACTGTCACATAAATATCGAGTATTGCAATGTCTTAGTTTCTTTTGTGTTTTCATGCATTTCAATAGGTTGAGGAGTTACTTTGGTTGATGCCAAGATATTAGGAATGTGATTTCTCACCAATGAATTTGAGATAGCAAATCCCAAATCCCATGTTTTTCCTTATTCGTTTCTTACCATTATTTTATCTTTCTCAAACTTGATGCTAAACCATGATCAGGGTTCTTTAGGCTATGCAAACAAAATACCGAGGGATATTATTCTTTAGTTATGGATAAATGTAATTTGTGGATTTTTATCTGTCTTTTGGCTTTAATTGTATATGGTTTTAAATGTGCTACCGATTGCATTACGGATCTTATATTTGGTCCACTTGTGCCGCTGCATGGCCAGTCAATTGGTTGAATATGTAATCAAGCAAGGATGAGTATGATTTATCTCATTCTTAGTTGGTACGAACTATTAAGATTCTAGTATTTGCTTTATATTTTATGCATCATAACTATTGTCTAATGTTTGGTAAATGAAGATTATTAGTTAGTTAAAACACTGTATAATTATAGTTCTAAAGATAACAAATATATATATATATGATAGGGGTGAAAATGGTAAGACACGTGGTTTTCATCCGAATTGCCACGTGTCAGAACCATGGTATAGTCTCTTTATGGATCATGGACTCTCTCAACCTCCAGATCGGCCAATGTTCGGCACCATAAAAGGAAGACTTCTAGAGGCTTCCTAGGGTTTAGTCGTCAGTGGTTCAGCAGCATACGGTTTGTAGAAAGACATCCATTCTTCGGTCCTTCACAGTACATCCGTTCTTCGGTCCTTCACAGTACATCCATTCTTCAGTCTTTCATAATTCGCCTGTTCTTCAGTCTTTCATAATTCGTTTGTTCTTCGGTCTTCCACAGTGAGCTCATTCTTCAATTTAAGGCGGTTGATCGAGAGTTCAATCACTCTAAGTCTCGCTTATTACTCAACACTTCATAAAAGAAGGATTCCGAAGAACTTTCAAATACTCGATAGCCTTCTAGAAGAATATCTATATGTTATCCGGCTGACCTTCTAGAAGAACTTTCAGCTATTATCTTGTTGGCCTTATTACAATCGCTGTGTTGCTTTCACTGGTGCCACCGGGTCAGCTTAGTCAAGGCGTCGAAATGGAAACCTGGAGCCGACCTAGCTAACATGTGGAAAAATACAAAATTTGCGCCCAAGCTACCGAAGCCTATAAAAGGCAAATGAGAGAGATCATTTGGACATCTGAACTTTGAGACGCCGAAGCTCTGCCTCTCTGAAGACCTGAATCCCTTTCTTCATTCCATTTGAGATTTTTTTCATTTCCTTCTCTCCCTATTGCTCTAAATCTCTGTAAACATGGCTATGATAGTGGATTTCTTCTCTCCCATGGTTTTTCCCCTAATTTTGAGGGGTTTTTTCACGTAAATTTGGCCTCATTTGCTCTCCTTTTGTTTTTTACTTGATTTCCTCCTGATCTAGCCCAAACACAATCAAACAAATTTAACCGTTGGATCAGATTCGGGATCAAAACCATTCACTGAACCAACAATATATGTTGATGCTAAAATCGGATTTGCCTCAAGATCAAGCCTAATCTCGCATCAACAGTTAAATTTGTTTGATTTTAGGGACAAAATCACAAGAATGAGAAGAAGATTATCTAAGCATGCAAGAGGAGGCAAGATTTACGTGGAAAAACCCATGAAATCGGGGAAAAACCACGATGCTCATGAGCAAATTCACTATGTGTTGGGGATTTTACAATGACTTGGAGCCATGAGAGTATAAGAGAGAAATCACAATGGTGAAAGAGAGGAGAGAGAGAGAGAGTAGCAGGGTGTATCATTCTCCCCATGTCCAAAGTTCCTGAAATGATATTCTTCTCCCCTATTTATAGTTTGAGGTTGCTTGGCGTCCAAGTTTCACCAGCTAGATGCTAGTCGAATGCCAACTGTATTGCCACCTGGATGTTAGCTGGATTGCTAGCTGGAAGTCTTCTAGAGGGTTCGCCAACCTTCTTGAGAATTCTCTAAGTATCTCTTGTACGTTTTGATTAAGGGTTCTAGATGTTTTTAGATGTTCTTCATTTGCAAGTTCGATTTAGTGGAAGACCATTTTGGAAGATCATTTCGGAAGAGCCTTGTAGAAGAGTGTTTTGGTAGAGAATACATTGGCTGAGTAGAGCATGCAGTGGAGACTTGGCCGAACAATGGAGACTTAGTCGAACTGTGGAGACTTGGCTGAACTATGGAGACTTGGCTGAACAATGGAGACTTGGCCGAACTGTGGGGACTTGGTCGAATAATGGAGACTTGGCCGAACTATGGAGACTTGGCCAAACAATGGAGACTTGACCGAACTGTGGTAATGGAGTTCAGAGTAGTCTTGGCCGAACAACAGAGTGCAGAGTAATCTTGGCCGAACAATGAACTTGGAGTTCTGCCTCTTATGTTGGGCGGATGATGGGTTGTGGTTCTTCCATGTGTTTGTCTAATGAGAGACCACATGTCATTCCATTTTTACCCCTATATATATATATATATATAGTAGTGATAGGATGAGGCCGGCTGCTTTTACGGCCGCCTCATCCTATCACTATTAATATGTATTATATATATATAAAATATATATATTATATTTTTTATAATCTATTTATATATGTATTGATTTATCTATATATTTTAGATAATATTTAGATATGTTTTTTATAAATTTTAAATTATCTTATCATCACAATACATATATATATATATACATATTATCTATAAAAATTATATATACATATCTAAATATTATCTAAAATATATAGATAAATCAATACATATATAAATAGATTATAAAAATATAATATATATATTTTATATATATATAATACATATTAATAGTGATAGGATGAAGCGGCCGCAAGTGCAACCGGCCTCATCCTATCACTACTATATATATATATTTGTTATCTTTAGAACTATAATTTACTTCAAATAAGCATCTCAAGAACACTGAAAATGAATTTATTGGATGTCCGCTTGGGAAGCAACTGATTGTACTTAAAGAGCATTGGGCCTTTTGTGATGCAAATGAAGAGTCTTAAGTTATGATTCTTAGCTTTGAAATCTATCTCATAAATGCTAAATTTTTAGCATTTGGATACTAGGAATGTTCTTTTTGAGTAGTCACGACCTCTTCTACCTGGTCTATTTTCTCCTTTTCGAACAATTTATATCAATTAATTTCTTTAGGCAATGTTAATGCATTTTATGTGCATTTTAAAGATAAAAAAATTCGAAGACCTTCTGAAACTAATGTACTTTCAATTCTTCTATGCTTTTATTTGTCAGATGGGAAGATAATGGCCACAGCTGCCGGACAGTTGAAGCTTTTCAATTGCTCAGATCACAAGAAGATCCAGAAGTATTCTGGGCACTCGGTAAGTCAAATCAATTCTAAATCAGGGAAGACTATATTTTCCTCCTTAACTGTTTTTAAGTTTTCTGTTCAATCTCTTTTGTCCTTGTGTGAGGTTTTATTATTCTTATTTCTTATTCTTATTCTTATTCTTATTCTTCTTCTTCTTATTATTATTTTTCTATTATTTTTTAGCGTGTGTTTGTGTGTTACATTCTCTATCAATCAAGTTATCAACAAGGAAAAACCAAATTTATTGTGTAGGTTGCTGTCCAATGCATGATTTTCAGTGAAGATGGGACATACATTATATCCTCTGGAGTTGGTGAGAAATATGTGGCCCTGTGGAGAACAGATGCTGGTAAAAAGCAGTATGCTAGCTGTGTTCTATCAATGGAGCAGCCGGCTGTCTTTTTGGATAGCAAGGTTTCAGACTCTGTAGGTGCAGGTTTATATGTTTTAGCCATTTCTGAGTTGGGTGTATGTTATGTCTGGTATGGAAGTAATATTGAGGATCTGCGGAATAGTAAACCTACAAAGATCTCATTATCTATTGAATCTGCCTTCCCAAAGAATAGTAAGGGTGCTGTATATGCTGCAAAGTTTCAAGGCATTGCAGAAGCTAGTAATTGTCAAATGCTTGTTGCATATGGTTCCTTGGTAAAGCCATTGTTCCAGAAGGTTCTGTTGCAAAATGGTGTTGATGTGAACTTGAACACCTCTCAAGATGGGATTCTCTTGTCAGGGGCTCAATCTCACATTTCCCAGCAAGGGAATATAATTCAAACAAGAGGTATGTCATAACATAGCAGAAGTTTCACTAAAATGACTTCATTGACTTGTTGGAAAGAATCTGAACCTATGAATGTTATATTTGATGTGAACTTTTAGATTTAAAAGAAGGCTAAATTATATCAATACTTTATTTGGTTTATTTTTTACATGCCTTATATTTGAACTTCTAAAAACTTGATCTGCATCATTGTATTAGTTCTTTTCATGGATTTTTTTAATTTTTTTTTAATTTTTTATGTATTGCATATACAGTGACGACACTTGACCGAGCAAATGCGGAAGATGCTGTACATCCGCTTCCAAAACTGTATCAGCAAGAAAAGAAGAGAAAACATAGCATGCGGCATACAACTGCAGCTGTTGAAAATGCAATGGTTGATTCCATTGCCAATGACAAGAAAACCTGGTCTTCAGATGATGGTGTGCCTATTTTTCTAGTCTGTCTGTTATGATGGTTTTTATGGGCATCATTCTATTTGGTTCATGAGATATTGTTTTTTGAACTTCATACTCAATTTTGTGTCATACTGAATTTGGTGTTGAAACTGAAGGAGGAAATCTGTAAGTTACAGCAACCTCTGATTGCAGGATTATCTTTTAGCACATTCTGGTGGTTAGTGACGGAAATAACTTTTTAAGATAGGGATTGATAAGTACCACAAAAATTTGAAAATCAATATCATATATGATTTCATTATTTTTTAGCTTCTTTCTTTCTTAATTACGATGCTGATTTCCAAGGCTTTAGGTTAAGTAAATTAGCTATATTTTCTTCTGTAATTCACTAGTTGTTGTACACATTGCAGGTAACATGCAAATTGAAGAAGATAATGGTACATGTCTTGAAGAAAGGTTAAGAGCAGTGGGAATTGTCGGTAAGAAAGATGACATCAGCAGAGAATGTCACCCAGGGAGCACTTGTAAAACTTCTATTGATGCCAAAATATCCAATGGTGCCCACCTTTTGATTGGTGGTAACATCCCAGCAAAGAAGGTTTGTTTCTCCTGATAATAGGTAAATTATAACATTGTCTAGATGATTTGCTGGAACTTCTCCTTCTGGAAAGGATGCTTTCAGATCTTGTAAAGAATAATTCACTAACAAATTAACTGGTTGTTGCTGATGGCATGTGTACTTTTTCACCAGATAAGGGCACATATCTTATCCATGAACCCTAATGATGCTTACAAGTTCCTGGAATTCTTGGCATCCACCTGGAAAGCAAGGTTTGATCATTTCCTACTTTACTAAACAAGAGGCCCAGGTCTAGTCTCATATATATATACTTGCAGTTTTGAGAATGTGGACTATAGGTTAAATAGGAGCAATAAAATGCACCATTATACACTCGCAACGTGAAATATGTTTGGTAGAGGGCTGTTTAGAACTTGTAACATTGTGACTAATATATTCTCTATAGCAAATATTAAAACCAAATAACATTTTATTCACTCATTTGTATATAACAGTCACTAGCTTTTCAATTTTTTTGCTAATTATTAAGACTTAGATCATTTTACCATGTTATTACTGATTAATTTTGTTATATATTTTTGGATGGTCTTTGTTTGAAAATTGCATAGATAAATCATATGGCAACTTAACAATTTGCTTTTACATTTCCTGGTCCTTTTTTTTTAATCTTTTTTTTTTTCTAAGAAAGCATTTCGTAAACGGATGTTTCTTTGAAATTGCATGTTCAACCTACAAAATTTTGGTATCTCAGTGTAGCCTTGAATGACATTGACACTGCTATTTGCTGGCCACTACTTCTGATTCTGGCAGTATATATTTTATTGCTTTCTTTTATATATTGTCTGTATTATGGGAACATACTTTTCTGTATCTGATTTAAACTAATATCTTGAATTTTAGTCTGAATAGAAACATTATATTTCTTGTGACAGCCCTGCCAGTTCAAAGGACGTACTTCCTTGGATTTATTGTATTTTGGTGAACCACAGTCGCTTTATTCTTGCTCAGGAATCTTCTTCCCAGCTGCTCGATGCACTACAGAAGGTATTCTTTTAAGCCCATTGCTGGTTATCAGACAAATGATTAATTCACGCATGGGTGTCATCTTGTTAATATTGCAAGATTATTTGTTATTGCTTGGATTTTGTTCTGCAACCCACCCTAACAGTGCTTCATTCCGAGAATAGCTTCTCAAATATTCTGTAGAAAGTGTTGCAATTGATGCATGATAGTTACGTAGTATACTACCTTATGAAGGATGTTTGCTTTTCTTTACTGCCTAAAGTCCCTTGAATTCTGCAGTTTTTGTGATTTCTTTTTTTGATACCATGTTTGGAATGTTACCCTGACATTGAGCAAGCCTTAGCCTGTTAAAATTTTAAAGGATTTACCACCATTAATTTGATAAATAACTTGAACCTCAAATCCCTGTAATGTTGAAGCCCATCCTATTTTGTTTGTCCTGGAGAACTCATCTTTGCATTAATTTATGATTTTGCTTCTTTGGCAAGAAGTCTTTCTCTATCCATTTTTCTGCATAATTGTGTTTTCCTTCCATTTTAAAATCAAATAGAATCAATTCTTCATGTGTTCCATATTTTTGACATATCATAGCACATAAATAGAGCAGTTCCATGTCCAAGGCTCTCTCCAACATGAGTCTGGGAGTGTTGATCGTAGTCTTAGTTGAGCATGCAGAGTGGCTTTTACTTCTTGTTGCATTATAAATTAAATTGCTCTCTTATTTGACAAAACTTTGTGGGTTCCAATATCGCCTGCCATTTTCCTCCTGATATTTGCTTCTCATGTAATCCTACTGTTTTTTTTCCTCTCAGATGGCTAGTTTGAAATGTTCAGCTCTTCAGCCCTTACTAAAGCTATCAGGCTGTGTTCAACTCATCATGGCACAGGTTAGAAATTTTTTACTAGAC
The DNA here is from genome assembly GCA_026586065.1 of Dioscorea zingiberensis. Lineage (NCBI taxonomy): Eukaryota > Viridiplantae > Streptophyta > Magnoliopsida > Dioscoreales > Dioscoreaceae > Dioscorea > Dioscorea zingiberensis. Next base: position 52,581,938 of record CM048820.1, read on the forward strand.
TTTGGTTTAATATGACCGCTCTTGATTGATGCATATCATCCTACAGATTAATAAGGCCGGGGACAGCACTCAACCGTTGGAAAGTGACCACCAGGATGGTAGAAGTGAGCATGAAGATGAAGATGAGGACGAAGATATTGATGAACTAGTTTATGGGGAAGATGAAGATGAATCCCAAAACAGTAGTGATGATAATGATGATAATGGTGATGATTAATTTCAATCACAAAAGGTTATTATCCTTCCCATTTTTACCATCGTTTTCTTAAAAGTAATTATATGGTTGATTCTTTTTCTAAGCATGCTTAGTCTGTCATTGGAATTTGGAGTAGATATGCCAATAAATTTGGATGCAATTCCTTGCTATTGGAAGATGATGTGATGATTATAAGGCTGAATTTCTGCATGGCAACCCTACTAGAGGATTTAAGTGATAGAAAATGGGAAAGTAACAAGCATTTTGCTATAACCTGCTGTGATAATCTTATTTTGAAATGTTCTTACTCAAGCTGCCTATTACTGATGCATAAATCTATCTTCTAATAGCACCTTTGAAAAGAAGGGTGCTGCATTGGTAGTCATAAACTGCATGATTCGGTATTATACCACCAACCTAATTATTGAGTTCAACACTATTTATCGAACAATTCTCTCTCTAGTTTTTCTCCATTACATGCTTCAAAATCACAAATCTTTGATTGTGAATTTCTGACAAAAGCTTCATTTATTTTTGGCAAATGTTGCTGATATCAACCCAAGTAGCAGTGATTATCATTCTTTGCAAAAATATTTTGCTCTGTACCATTGAATCAAGTAAAATGCAATCACATTTCAGCTTCTACTTTGTTGTAATAACTTCTAGATCTTCGATTGTTTTCAGCTCCTACATGTTTATTGGCTCGTCAGAAACTTGAATTTTCTTTGCCTATGTTAGATTGCTGGCTCAGTCTTCAACTCTCGATCATTTTTTGCGATTTATTTGGCATCTCAAATGATGAAATGAAGACTCTAAATCTCTCAAGTGATTGATGCATGTATTTAACGAAATGTTGCCACAAAAAGGCTTGGAAGTTATGGTATTTATGAGCTTTGTACTTGTAAAAACAAACTTACATAGGAAATGTCAACTTCCTATAAAAATTTTGGCACCTACTTTTCCATAGCAAAAACTCAAGCATTTATGCACATAGGGAGGGCTTCATGGATTCTTAAATTTGATGTCAGACTTTGTAGTTTCTGTAGACTTTATAGAAAAGAGCTTTCTTTTAACTTTACTAGGTCATTGTCACCAACTTGTCATGTCTCCAAGGTTGAGAATTGTGGTGGTATTTCATTGTCTTGTATGGTTGTGGAGCTTATTAAAAGAGTTGGCCAGTGATGAGGGGGACCAACAGGACAATGAAAGGGTGGGTCGTCATATGCATGCTTTCTTAAGTAGAGCAGAGAAAGTGCTTTTTACTTGGAGAAATAACACCCACTCCTTAAGCACCTCCCATGTGCCCTGCAGGAGAAATGTGTGGCTGGTCACTTATAGCAAGACATTAGGGTTGCCCTTTTTTTCTTCTATTTTATTTTTGTTTATATATATAAAGTAAATTATGTTCTTAAACAGAATGATTTTGATTGAAAATAAAATAATCAAAAAATTCAGAACAGGATTCTAATCAGAAGATGTTGATTGAATTTCGACAAATTGAAATCATGGATAAATTTTTATTAATCCAAAGTTGTTAGTTTTATAAGAACATAAAACCAAAACTCGCCAACCCTGATGTACACTTTCACAAATAACCCCCCCGAAAGTAATCAAAATCAGATCAAAGCCCTGATCATCTCCCCCATGCGGTGCCACGTGCCCTCTTTGTTCCATCCGACGGTCCTCGTCGCGCATCAGCGCTTGCATCTCCATCTACTATCTCGGCGAACATCCGCTGCAAGTCCTCTAAGCTATCCGGCTTCTGCATTTACAAAAACACCCCCAAATAATATATATTTAGGTACATTCTTATGGATTTTTCCACACTTGCCCTCAAAAAGATCCAATTTTGTTCTCTGAAAAGAAATATAGAAAAATTCAGGGAGGCAACTGAAATAAAGAAAATACCTCCGACTTCACGCTGTTCATCATGGAGATCATCTCTTGCATGAAATCACAGAAATCCTGACCGTCCAAAATTTAAAATAAAATTTAAAATCAATAAAACTTTTTTTCATATAAAATTAAAATAAAGAAATAACTACGAACCTACCTGGTCATCGTCTTCAAAAGGGTCGAGGACGCCGGCGTCGTAAAGCGAGCGCTTACCCTCATCCGAGAGAACTGCAGGCACAACATACCGCAGCCGTCAACGTCCGTCACCCAAACCCCAAAGAGAAACTAACGGCCGTCAAGAACTTACCGGAATATGCCTCCTGGATTCGCTGGAACCGCCGTTTGGCTTCCACCGCGCCGCTAGGGTTCCTCGCAAACCTATCCGGGTGCCATTTCTGAAAACACCCCTCGATTAAAAAAAAATTACAAAAAGACACGATCTTGAGAACTATCTTGAGAGATCCGAGAAAGTACCAGTGCGAGCTTGCGGTATGCGGTGCGGATCTCGGAGGAGGAGGCGGAGCGGCGGATCCCGAGGCGGGAGTAGTAGCATGAGCCGTCGGGAGCGGCCCCGGCGGGATCCATCGGAGGCTTGAGAGAGAAAGAGATCAAAGGGGAAGTCGAGAAGAACGAGAGGTGCCTCAATGGGGGTGCATTTTTATTTATATAATTTAAAAGGGGGGGAAAAGAAAAAATATCTCGTGGCGGGCTTTGCTTCCAGGGAGTTCGTTGAAGAAGGTTCCAGATATTCGGAATCCTTCGGAGAAGATATTTTCTTTGCGTTCGAACTCTCGCCACTGATGTTTATGGGTTTTACGGGTTTGCCATTGGATTGCTCCCAACTGGAGACACATGTGAGAATCACGTGCGTTGGATTTATTATTTATTTATTTGATTATTAATTCCGTCGATAACTTTTTCGGTATAAATAAATTTAGATGTGCCATTAATTAATGTGATTTGAAATCTCATGGATTAAAATAAATAAGTGAAATTGAGAAGTTAGTGATTAAATTAAAACGTGAGAGATTACATAGCTTGCAAAGTTTGAAAAAAAGGTTCTGGCAGGTTCATCAAAAAATGTTGATAAGGTTGTTGAGTTTTTATAGAAGTTGCTTGATCCATCTTTCTATTTTAATGCAATTGTTGACTTGAAAGCGGGTTCAGAGTTGGAGGACAAGAATAGTTCAACACCAACTCTTCTCTGCTTGGTAGTTAGTTTTTTAAATGTTTTTTTTGTTTTAATAAACTAATAACAATAAGATATTTAGTTATTTTTATAATAAAAATAATAACATCAACTGGTGATGAATTAAAAGTCCCCCAAGTTTGCGAAATGAACAAAAAATTCCTCTAAAGTTTGACTTTCCCAAACCATCCTTCCTTTTATAACTAATGAATTATAAGTCCCTCCATCCACTAACTCTGTTAACTTTTATATTTTCTAACCAAAATGCCCCTGCTGGCACAATGCTGATTATGATGACATGATGGTTTTATTTTCCGACCAAAATAAAAGAGGCGAACTTACCAAAATGCCCCATCTAATGAAGTGGCAATTTGGGCAATTCCACTCCCAGAGGCAGTGCATCTTCTCAAACGGTGGAGAGAGAACTTCATCTTCTTAAGCGGACTTCTCCCCAACGCGTTGATTTCCACGGCCCGGCTGCGCCTTACGACTTAAGCCCTACGTCGTGTTTTTTCGAAAACTTCTGACCACCGTGACACCGCCTCTGCCGAGAACCTCCCTCTCGCCGTTTGTCGCCGCTCCTCGGAGATCAAAGCCACTACTGTAAGCTATTGCTGCATTTTTTAGGGTTTAGGCTCTGGTTATGTGGTTTATCCATGATTTTCTGAGTTTCTGCTTATTTATTATGCTTTGTATGCACTTGCGCGATGGAAGAATTCACACATTGGTGAGTGATTTTGGGGTTTAGGGTTTAGGGAATTTGTAAGAAAAAAATGTATGGTTTACGGTTTTAATTTCCTTGTCTTTCTGATTTTAGGGTTTAGGGTAGATGATATGTTTGTTATTCAATCGTTACGAATTATATGTACGAGTATTCCCAGTGTTTCCATTTAATAAACAGTTTTTTCATTTATTCTTCTCAGTTCCCACTTAATCGTTGTAGAATCCACTGTAATAACTCTCTTTTGATGCAGGATATGGAAATATGACGGCGAACCTTGTCAACGGTAGGTGCTACTTGGTGCCTATAGTGGAGACAATTGTCGAGTTGAAGCCCCAAATGACTAATAGGCATTGTGCACTCATTCGGACGACACCTTTTGCTGATTTGATAGAGATTGAACCTGTTCTGCAGGAAAGGGACATGCTCGATGCCTTATTACATAGGTTTGATGAGCACACTAACCAATTTAGAATTGGAGAGAGCATGCTACCCTTCATACCTAAAGACGTTACTCTCATCCTTGGCCTGCGCTGTGATAGGGAAGGGGTTGTATTCAAGAAACAGAAAACACAATCAACCTTCAAAGACAAATATCTAGGCAAAGTATACGACAGACATAAAGATGCCATCAGAAAAAATCTTCTCAGACTCGTTCGCAAGAAAGGAGGGGAAGAACAAAACTTCGTCAAGCTGCTGGTGGCATACCTCCTCGGTTCAGTGCTCTTCCCTAACTCCTCGTGTGCGGTTCCCAATTGGATTGCATACTATGCGGACAACTTAGTCGCACTAAACCGCTATGCATGGGCGCAAGCCACTCACAAGTGGCTTATGGATGACGTCCCTAAGACGGCGCCTTGGCGTGTCAATCCGATCGGGTCTTCGGAGAAGGGAACACAAACTGAGTATTTGAGAGGGTGAACTGTCACCCTCAACATATGGTTTTATGAGGTCACCGGGACAGGGAAGAAGGTGCGATTTGGCAGGACACCAAGGATTCTGAACTATGGGGAGAATAACTTCAAAAAGCAAGCGTCCCTTGGTCCTCTTCTGAATTCACTCAATGGAAAAGAGGTACTCCACATTCTACTTAATCTTTGTCAGGTTTTACTTTAAGTTTTGTAGTTTCCGCTTAATATATTGCGTTTGTGTGGTACATAATGTGTTTTCGTTTAATATAAAGCGTTCCCGTTTAACATACATCATTTGATTGTTCACAGTATTCAGAACTCGTCCCTGACACACCAGAGGAAGAAGTCAATATACAGGCCTTGAGGCAGGAAGAACAACGTTCACATCCAGAACGAAAATTAGGAATACATGCTACTGGAACCCCATCCCTTGGCAAGGGGAAGATGAATAATGAGGCAAAAAGGGTGCGGGAACACACCCCATCAAGAAGCCCCCCGCGTAATACCCGCAGCCGTTCTTCCATTGCCAGTCCCCCGAGAAGGCCAATGGATGATGGCGTTACAACCTGTATTGAGAAGCAGTATAAGATGATGGTAAAGGACATTGGCCGCATCATGTTCCGACTTGACCAACTTGAGCTGGAGAGACACAGCCTACGGTATCGCGCAGGCTCGCCATACGGAGAAAAATGAGGCGGCAAAAACTAAAGCGGAGGAGGCCACATTATCATCCCTACCTTGAAGAAGCGGGACGAAGAGAACCGTTGTCATGCCCCCGCCCGGTCTCGGCGTCGTGTGACCCGTTCTCGATGCACCGCCAGATCTCTACATTTGCGAGGCCGCTCTCTCAAAAGACATTCCGCGTAAGATGAATGTCCGCAAGGGCGTGATCAAAGCTTATACAACCCGAAGAAGTTATAATGCATACAACCGTGTTAGCGATTTTGATGGCGACCGCGGTTCTTAGCAGCGTTGTTGAATCGCTGCAAAAAATGAAGAATGAAGAGCCCGTATTTCTTGTACCCACCGCTGACATTGAGGCACAATTGACCATCGACGAGCGACCGTCGACACCCGATGCAGAACCACACACTACCACCGAGGCATGCGCATCTATCGGTACGCTTACCGCGGCAACATCGACCGACGAGCAACCATCGACCATCGAGCAACTACCGACCACGCCAGACGATGAATTTTTTTGTGTCGTCCACAAAGATCCATCAGCTGACCACATTGCTCAACTCACAACTGCCACTGAGTCAAAAACGACTACCGACGCGGAACTGCAATATGATGAATATACAAATTTACCGGTCACGGTCAGTGAATCGCAGACATCCTGCCTGGATAAAAAAAATGTAGCAAGTGAATTGCCGACATCCTGCCCGGAATCTAATGCACCAACGGATTAGGTCACCGATCAGGAGACTGGAGACGTGATCCTTGCAGAGGCCTACATGGAGTACGAGGACCCGAAGCCAGTGAGGACAAACTTTATGGCCAAGAATAAACGCCCTGCCGGTTACATGAAATTTGAACAACATTGAAGCTGACAATTGGCATGTATCCGAGGCTACGAAATTGACAAGTAAGTCCTTCGTTTGCTTTTTGCAAATATTTTCCATTTCCGTGTATTTATTTTGTTTTCTGTTTAATAATTATATTTCCCTTTTAATAGTTTCACTTTTTGCTTAATATTAATATTTTTTGTTTAATATTTATATTTCCTGTTTAACAGTTTCACTTTTTGCTTAAGGTTAATAGTTTTCGCGTAATATTTCGAGTTTCCATTTAATTCAACGGTTTCCCGTTTAACATGACGCTAGGACAATCGTATAGAAAAATGAATTGTCTTTCACCACGCGGGACCATTTATACACGTTGCTCGAGGGGAAGAATTTGGTTCCCTACGATGTCTTCGATGCGTTTGTCCTGATCCTCCTTGAAGCCATGAGCTCGATTCCATATCCATACAAGAAGCGGGCCACAGTTACTAGGATGCTGGCGCTTCTCATGTCGAAGAGAATGGATTCCAGAAATTCGGCCTTGGCGCTGATGAAGGACGCTGTGTGAGCGTTCCACCAAGTGCAGTTGGTCCTTATGCCCATCATTCTCAATAGGCACTATCATCTTCTTGTCATCGACAGGGAAAATAAGGAGTATGTGCATTACACGTCAACGAAAAGCCCTATATATGACGCCGACGCAAAGGCAATGGTAATATTCCTCGCTTGATTTATACTTTTTTGTATTGGTTTTCTCTAAGTGGTTCTTATTCTGATAACAACGGGCACTATTTGATTCATGCCTCCAAATTGAGCTTGGGGAGAGCGAAACGACGGTGTACCCATTTAGAACTGAAAGCAAGTTCCCGCAGCAAAGGGCGGGGAACCTCGACTGCCCTGTATATATTATGAGGTTCATTGAACAAATTCTTGATGCTGAGAAACTCCACCTCCCCAGCATGGACGTACCTATATTGCGTTTACGCTACGTCACACGCATAGTGATGGACGGCATAAAGCACGGCGCGTCTGAATCGGGCAAGAAAGAAGAGACGCAGTGACAAAGATTGTACACGTTTAACAAATTTTGTACCCGTTAACTATTATGGTTTTCTCCTGTTGGACAACATTTACGTTTAACAATCATATTACATATAAATAGACCTGCTTTTGATCGATGTCGGTCATTGCATGATCTCCCATGTGGCCGAACCTCAGCGGCAAATGGCGGTCTGCGAATCCACGCCGCGACAAATTCACGCGATTCTATCCTCTTCCGTCTTAGGCGACGGTGGCCTCTTCTGCATGGCGGCCGCGGAGGTAGTTCACGGTTTGCATCAGTCGGTTTGTCATTGTCCGGAACGGGATAAATAGCTTCGATATATGCCATCCGGTAAGCTTCAACTGTGAAGTACTCGTCGATATACCAATGAATACTGGTGTCTGTCAGCATTATAGCAACGTATGCATGTTTGCAAGGTAGACCGTATACCTGCCACCTTCGACATGAACATGTCCTTGAAACCAGACTGATGGAGTTGTTGTTTTATTCGACAACCTCGAAATAATCACCATCGGATCGTCCAACAAGTAGGTTACGGCTTTCTTCAACAATGTCCTCAAGCTTCTTGTGTATGACAGGGCATAAGTGGGTACATATCATGTTCATGAGGGAGAACCTTTATTCGATAATGTCCTCATCGTAGAGAATGCTCACGGCGGGTACACATCATGTTCATGAGCTTGAACCTTTATTCGATAAAGCAAGACAATAGTGACGATGCAAGAACAACGGATATTAATTAGAAACTTGTCATGTTAAATAGAAACGCTAGAAAATAAGTAGAAACACAACCTATATATTAAATGAAAACCTGAAAAAATAAGCAAGAACATCTTATATTAAATAGGAACGTTATATACTAAACGGAAACCTGGTATATTAAGCGGTAATAACGGAATCGAAGTATAACAAAGTATTTTAATTGAAAGATGACACTATAAATAGAACCTTGCTTACCTTATGGAATCTACCATATTCGTCACGGGGAGGTTGCGTGTCTCCTTGATCCAGGCATTGAATGACTCTGCCACATTGGAATACATCTCTCCCCATCTTTCACCCTTGAATATATAGTTAGACCAGTGGGAAACATCGGATTTCTGAAGTAGCCAGCGATGTGCGTCAACCGATGCGGCTAGCAAATCGTTGACTACGTCGTCATATTCCCTGGAGGTACATGCGTATGCAATTCTTGTAATGATGGACCAACACTCCTCCTTCAGTGCTTTCCCAAGTCTAACATTCCCCTTCATGAAGTTCGATTCCAAGAGTCGTAAGCAATATGTATGCGGGGCAGTGGGGAAAACCTTTGCGACGGCGCTGATGAGGCCCTTCGACCTGTCCGACATGAATGTAATAATCTTCTCATAGTCATCATCCCCATACAACGCATCTCCTAGCTTTGACAGGAACCACTTCCAGTTAGCGTCGGTTTTATTGTTAACAATAGCGAACGTAACATGAAAAAAGCCCTCGTTCCTATCTTTACCCGTCGCTCCCAACAAAGTGCCCCCGTATTTCCCAAGCAAGTGAGTTCCATCAACAAACAACAATGGCCTGCAACCTTACTTGAAACCAACAACACAGGCACGGAAGGAAAAAAAAAACGCGTCTAAACAGCTCACATTCCTTCTCTACAATGGCAACGCTATCAGGGTTCGTCTCCACCACCTTGTTTGCGTACCATAATAACAAGTCATAGCTCACCACCTGACTCCCATGGAGAGTATCCATGGCCACCTCTTTCCCCAACCAAGCCTGTTTATACGACAGATTAACACCATGATCACGCAACATATCCGTTGAATATCAATAGGTCTATACAGGAGGCGGTCCTTCAACTTCGTACTCACCGCCAAGACGGTCACCCATTTCTTCATGCCGGATCTGACCGCCAGAATCTACACCCGCGCCCGCGATACATGTGTGGGATGCATGCGTCTTGATTGTAAATGTTCCAAGATTACATTCTCTCACGCGTGGACACGCCACTCGCGCAGCCCCCACGGCGGCGACATTGAGTCACCCTTTGCTTGTCGTTCTTTATGAAAGTAAAGTCAAAATTCCGTCTTATAGCGAAATTGCGAAGTGAATCCTTGAAGTGGTCACTGTCACGAAACCGGTCACCTACTTTCAGCGACAGAATTTCATTCTCCATAGTACAAATGGCTAAGGCCCTTGAATATCCTTGTTGGGATGCCGATAAGTTATCCGAGAATGAATCCCTCCTGTTGGTTCATATATCACCAGTGAGAAAATAATAACTAAAACAGAAATGTATTATATTAAGCAGGAAGATAGAATGGTAATTGGAAACAACGGAAAATAAACGGAGACCATGTGTTACACGAAAACTACAAATGTTAAGCGGAATTAGAAGAAACTAAGCGAAAACCCATATATTTGTATGGAAACACGAGATACACATAATACAAGAAATTTCAAATGGAGGATTGACAAGCTGACGGGTTGGTTTGTTCAATCAAGGGAAGGAATTATTTACGACGATAATGATGAACCAGAGGGCACGTCCAGCGGGTCTTGAACAGTTTCGACAATGAGGTTGACGGCGGCGCTGTTGAACATGTGGTATATGTGGCACATACGTTGAAAGTCGACCTCGGTATCAATTGGGCAAACTGTTCTGTTCAGATCCGGGGTGACAAACTTCACCCTTACACTGGAAAGTTCAAGATCCCATCGCTGGCATATCTCTGCTAGTACTGACTCCCAAGAGCTCAAGACGGTAAACTGCAACACTCGTCCCTTCCCCTTATATTTGGCAACTGCGCAGAAGGTTTCCATTGCCAACATGCAGCAGGAGTACACTGGCATGATTTTAAACTATACAAGATATGGAAAACCTTTTTCGGAAAAATGAGAAAAGGAACTCACGTCACGGCGAAGGTGTATGTTTCTTCGACTAGCCTTGTGCGGTGACTCATCGAGAAACAGATGGTCGCAGAGCTTGTCTCACCGGTTCACCGAAGAGACAAATTTCTCTCTCGCGGCCGGATAGAAACAAAGGGAACAGAAACAGAGTAGAGACAAAGTTCTATCTTGCGGTCAGATGGAAACAAAGGGAGCAGAATGGATTGAGGAAGAAGAAGGTCTGAAAAGCTGTCAAAAAGGTACAAAAGTTAGTGGAAAGATGGCCAAAAAAATGAGGATGTGATGGCTTGTGTGCTAGTTTCAAAATTCATGACATTTATGGCGTAGGAAACCACTTCACCATTAGGAGGGCAATTGTGGCATTTTATAAAAATATGACTGACGGAGTAGCCTTGAGGGACTGGAAAGTCAGTTTGCCAAAAAGGAGGAACTGTCTGGCAAATACTTATGTCAGAGGGACTGTCTGGGAACTTTGCAAACTTTCAGGGACCTAAAAATAATTTTCCCTAACATCAAATAAGGTCTTTAATAGATAATAAATTTTTAAGGGTAAATTTAAAAAAAAATTATATGATTTCACAGATTTGTAAAATAGGGAAAATATTTTATTTTTTTTCTTATAAAAACTTGTGGTTAATTTCTCCAGTTAAAAAAAAAGGGAAAAACCGTTTACTCCCGTTAACAGCGTTAATCCCTACTTAGTTGGCAGGAGCATTTTTGTCAAAATTTTTTTATTGTGATCTCTAAAATGGATGGAGATTTGAAAAAAAAAAAATCTAATTTATGACAATTTTCATACAAAATATGACGAAATGCCCTGCTAACTAAGCAAAAGTTAACACCGTTAGCAGGAGTTAATGGGTTTTCCCTTTTTTGTTAACTAGAGAAATCATAAGTTTTTATAAAAAAAAATAAAGCACTTTCCTCCTTTGCAAATCTGTGAAACTACATGGATTTTTTTTTAAAATTTATCTTTTTTTAATTGAGAAATAAAGGATTTAATTTAATCCACACAACTGTATAGTATTTGGTTAAGTCTGAATTATGTTTTTTTTTTTTTTTTCAAATTTGGAGTTCAGTAGTGAATGCCTTGGGCCATGGCCCATGTTTGGTTGGGATCTCTCCCTTGGCCTTGGGCTATATATATATATATATATATATATATATATATATATATATATATATATAGACGTGAAAGGAAATTATTTATAGGTCCATGGCACTGTTTCCGGGGACCTTAAAGTCAAACACACACACAACACTAAATAATAAACAAACACCCCTAAGGACCCCAAGGCAATTTTTGCACTATTTTAGAGACCAATAGTGAATTAATAATAGACGGTGATAGGGTGAGATCAGCCGAATCACTATGCAGATCCGGTCGCCTTCCATTTGGGCACTTGGAGAGTATTTCAAAGATTTCCAACCATACGGATGGAAAGATCCTCGAAAAATAAGCTAGCATGTCCATTTTCATACAATTTAGTGACCGTTTGGTCCTCCCACTTAACGGTTGAAATTCTGAACTTTTAAGATTTCTATAAAATAAAAACCATTAAGTAAGAGGACCAAACAGTGACCAAATTGTATAAAAATGGACATGCTAGCTTATTTTTCAATGATCTTTCCATCCATACGGTTGGAAATCTTTAAAACTCTCTCCAAATGCCCAAATGGGAGGTAACCGGATCTGCATAGTGATCCGGCCAACCTCACCCTATTATATATATATATAGACATACTATCCCCCTGTAGATGAGTGTTAGAGTGGGTCGGCCGCACTCTATCAAAATCATACACATATATATATATATATATATAAAGGTCGCCTGATTTTCACCTATTATGAGAGTGGTTTTTACAAATCCAACCATATGGATGGAAAGAACATCGAAAAATTAGATAACATGTTGATTTTCATACAATTTGGTAAGGTGATGATCATTCATCTTAACGGGTGAAAATTTATAGAAATCTAAATGGGTTAAATTTTTATCCTTTAAGATGAATGATCATCACCTTACCAAATGGTATGAAAATTGACATGTTATTTTATTTTGTCGATGTTCTTTCCATCCGTACAGTTGGAAACCCTAAAAATACTCTCAAAATGGGTGAAAATGAGGTGACATTATTTGAATAGTAGTGTAGTACCATCACATGTATTACATGACTTATATATATATATATATATATATATATATATATATATATATATATATATATATATGATTAAATTAATATATCTATTAATAAAAATTTTAAAAATTGATAATATAAATAATAAATATCAAATATTAGTTTAAAAAATATGAATTTAATTAAATCAAAACTTAATCTAATTTAATATTTTTTTTAAACTTTATTTTCAAACAATGTTTAGACCCACATTTGCGGAACATTTTTTTTACTATGATTTGGATGAGTTTTGATTTATAGAGAGGGCAAAGGACAACCCGATACCATAAAACTCTCGCTATATGAGGGGTCCAGAGAAAAGTTGAACTAGAGGTGTCAAACGGGCCGGCCCGGCCCGACACGACATGCATAGTGCAAGATTCCCGGCCTGCACTCTGACACACACTACAGAAGGCCCCCGTTACGAGGGCCGAGCCGCCGCTTCGACTCAGCCTATATTTTTTTTTAAATAAAATTTATTAAAAAAATCATAAAAATCATTAAAAAAATCAGAAAAAATCCAGAAATTTTCTAAATTTATATATACATATGTTTAAAGTAGAAACTATGGAAAACATATAAATATTGGTAAAATTTCATAAATCAATCAAATTATCATCAATGATTCAATTGTAATTTGTAAATAAACCATTTTTTTTTTAGAAAAACTTATAAAATTTAAAAATATACATTGCACATTTGCACATAATGTCATAAATGCATAAACACAAACACAATATTGCAAAACCAAATAAACAAATTATATTGATGAAAAAAATATGAAATTATTATTAAGATTCCAAATTAACTCATAAATTACAAAAGAATCAAATTATAAAGAATTTGATTTTATTGAAAAAAACAACTAATAAAAATATTATGATTTATTTGAAAAATATGACAAATAAACATCATAAATTTCTAAATACAAATGTCTTCAAGTATTGAGTATTCTAGGTATTTAATCTTCATGGTCTTCACTTCACTCTTCAATGTCTTCATGGTCTTCATTCTTCAACTTCAAGCTAGGTCTTCAACTCTTCATGGTCTTCATTCTTCAACTTCAAGTTAGGTCTTCAAGTCTTCAAGCTAGGTCTTTAAGTCTTCATGGTCTTCAATCTTCATCTTCATGTCTTCAAGTTTTGAAGTCTTCTAGGTCTTCATGGTCTTAATGCCTTCAAGTCTTCTATGTTTTACTCCCGGTCCAATCTTTCTATTGTTGTATCTTCTTCAGTGCCACTGCTTGTGTCATGTCCTCCTCGATCTTGAAGTCTATCTTCGGCATCCAACCAATCCTTTAAGCAAATGCACATCTCCAAAGAAGCTTGGTTCAACCGGCTCCTTTTATCATCTAACACCCTGTTCCCTGCACTAAAACATGACTCCGATGCTACTGTGGACACCAGGGGAGTTAGTAGATCATGTGCCATGGCGGCTAACACAGGATAATTATGCTCCTGTTGTTTCCACCATGACAAAATATCTAAATTATTAAATTACTCCAAAGTGAGGAAAGAACTAAAATCATTTGATAAATACAAGTTTAATTCATGCAAAGAAGAAGTAGAAGAGCTACCATGTTTTCTTCTCATCATATTAAATAATTGTAAAGGGGTTTTACTACTCTTAGATTTTGTTTGAGAAATATTTTGATCATCATCACCCAATTGGGATGATTTTCTACTACCATAAAGTCCATTATAAATTTCATACATTTCAAAAAACATGGATTTTTATTCATCTTTTAATTGACTATGGTCTAAACCCATGTTTTCATCTAATGAATCTAAAATAAAATTAGCACCTTCAATTTTAAACCTAGGATCTAGCATGTAAGATAAAATATAAATTGGACTAATCACACCAAAATATTTTTTGAATTTTAATTCCATAGAAGCAACAATAGATTCATAACCTTGATGAAATCTATATTTGTTAAAAATGACACTAATAAAATACAAATGACTTATAGTTAAGTAAGATGTAGGATAATAAACACAGGAAAAAACATTTGTTGCATTATAAAAAATTTCTAAAAATTCCCTAATCATATTTCCTACTTCCCAATCAATTTCCCTAATTTCATTTTCTCTAAAATGTTCATTACAAAAATAAGTGATTACATCCTTATACTCATAAACACAATCTAACATTAAATAAGTAGAATTCCACCTATGTTCAACATCAACAACAAATTTTTTATATCTTTTTCCATATTGAAGGCAATATTTTTTAAATTCTTGTCTTCTAGTGGGTGAGTTTCTAATAAATAAAATACAATTCCTAATTTTTTTTATGTGAGGCACACAAGTTTAAAATATGACATGCACATCTAATATGAAAACATTTACCCGAAAAAATAGGTTTTAAATGATTTTTAAGAACATCAATTGCGGCATTATTACTAAAAGCATTATCAAATGTAATTGAAAAAAATAGAATTTTCAATTTTATATTTTAAAATTGTGTTCATGATGCACTCGGCAATGGCACTACTAGTGTGCCTATATTCTAATTCATTAAAACTTATAATACGTTTTTGTAAATTCCATTCATTATCTATATAATGCGCGGTTACACAAATATAGCTTGCATGATATTTGGAAGTCCAAATATCCGAAGTTAAAGAAATCTTGGAAGAAATAGTAGATAATTCACAAATTAATTTTTCCTTATATTCATTAAAAATCGAAAAATGCATTTTTCCTCATTGTATTTCTAGAAAAATTTTTAAATTCGGGAGAAAATGCATTATGAATCATTCTTTCAAACCTAGGATTATCGGAAAGACTAAATGGTTGTTCATCATGCACAATAAATTTAGCAATTTCCTTTTTTGCATTTTCATTAGAAAAATGAAAAATACCTAAATTGGAAGTAGAAATATGTCCTAATTGAGTTTGAGTTAAATCATATTGGTGTTGGGTCAAAACATGTTTGTCGGCATGTCTTTTAAGATGGTCGGTGCCACTCTTAGCTTGGCATGAAAAATCCTTTTTGCATTTTTTACACCTAGCCCGGGTACCTTTGTTTTCAATTTCAATAATATCAAAAAATTCCCAAACCCCCGAAGTTCTCTTCCTACAGCCGCATCTGACCTGCACCACCAATAGATGGTCCTAAGACCATCACCAAAGATCGGATTCATCGACACTCGGGTTAGTGTTATCATAAAGATAAAATGGAGTAGTATCATCCCTAGGGAAATTCGATGAACTGACCATTAAATATAAAATTTAAAATACGGGTTTTGAATTACCTCAACTAGTTGTGGAAGAAATTGAGAAAGCCGGAAAAATAGAGAAAAATAAGCCCGGGTGATCTCCTTGAAAAGTAGTTGAGGATTAGTGAAGACTTGATCTTGATGAAGCTTGATTCGATTGTAGGCTTGAACTTGGAAATTTAGAAATAATTTGATGAAGTTGAAAGGTTGAAGCTTTGAATCCTTGATGAATCCTTGAATCTTGATTGCTTGAACTTGAATGAGAAGAAGTAACCTTGAACTTGAAAGTCTTGAATGAGAGATTGAGAGCAATTAGAAGAGAATTAAGAGCTTAGATATTAGTTCTTGGTATATGAAAAAAAGAATTGGAAGAATGAGAGGTTTTATTTATAGATTGTTTCTTATATTTTTAATACCCCTAATACCCTCATAAACTAGTTGTTGGAGAGGGTAAATTTGACATTTTACTCAAAAGACCCAAATACCCTCTAATATAGCCGTTTTATAGTTGTTGGAGGGGGTAAAAGGGTCTTTGAATCCTTTATGTGCATTAAAACAAAAAAAAGGGGGTGGGCCCAGGCCGGCCCACCAGCGGTCACAAGGCGGGCCGTGCAAGCCCAAGATGTCGCGGCCCGCCACACATGCTGCCTGCGTGCAAAGACGGGCTCGCTTAGCGGCCCGTCAGTCCACGCCCGCTTGCTACAAGAGCGGGCCATCTTTGCCGGCACCGCCGAAGCGCGTCGCCAAAGACGCCCGTTTGACACCTCTAGGTTGAACCACTTATTGTATTTTGTATTTTTGTAAGAGGTTATTTCCACAATTTGAATCTGATTTGCAGGTCACATGACGACAACTTCACCATTACACCAAAGCTCCTTTTTTTTTAATTTACAAAGAGAATGAAGAAAAAAAATGTTATTAATAAATAAATAAATGGATCTTATTTGTTGATATAAAAAATGGGATTCATCATGAATCAACCAGTCAATTGACTTAAACAATCGAGATGGTAATTAAGAGTCCTTTAGACTAATTCAAATATATAAGTTCATACATTTTTCTCTAAGATTTAGTAACAAAATTTGCAATTGTCCGGGCATTGCGTAATTCTTGGTGTAATTTTTCTTCCTCTCCAATTGTCCTTGCTCTCTTAGCCATTGTGTCTTCCATTGAGTTACTTGTTCTTGGGGTATGTTTGACCTCCCAGCTTGGTCAAGATTGTTAGTAGAGCTCTGCTTCTTCCAGCTTATGTTTTTGGTCCTCCAGGTCTACGCTAGTTTCTCTTCCATGTAATACCTTGCAACACCGATGTTGTCAAGTAAGAACTAAGGCTTCTTTTTGCTCCGTGATTTGATCAGTTCTTCTAGCCCCACTTGTATTGCCTTCATCTTTCCCTCAAAGGTTGAGTCTGCATTCACTTGTTTGGAACCTGATGTACCTAGTAGCCATCTCCATGTGCTATTTGTCATCTTTGTCTCCACTTGTCTATTAAGGATAATATCTGATACATCGTGTCCAAATATGTATATTACTAGTTCTTCCTCCCATTTCTTATCTTGCATTAGGTTACTGATGGCCATGTTATGCAATGTGTAGTTCATATTTATGTATGTTGGTTTCTTCATAATTGGAATGTCATGGAGCCAAGGTTCTTGTTCTATTTGTGTTTCAGCTGTTATAGACTCAATTATGAATTTGTCCCTAGTTCCTCTAGCAACTTATACTATAGATTTATATATGTGGGAGGTATTCCTGCATTGCATTGTGGACTATATATAAGTTCAACTTGCCATATTTGAATGTTATTGAGCCCAAGGTTTGTTGTTGTTATTTAGTATATCTAACACATGCTTAAATAGTAATGCATTTCTCATTGTTTTAAGGTCCCTAAACCCTAGACCACCCTCAGCCTTGTCACTAGATACAATGTTCCAGTTTATAAGGTGGAGTCCTCTACCTTTGCTTGAACCTTGCCATATGAATCCCCTCACCAATTGTGCTAGTTTATCCAAGATTGAATTTGGTATTGCATAGGCATTGAGCCCATATATGGGGAGGGTCATCAAGGTGGATTTAGCACGAGTAATTCTCCCTGCCTTGGTTAAATGTTGTGTTTTCCCGTATATCAGCTTGCATTCTACTTTGTTTATCATTGGTTTGAATTTGATGGTAGCTAGAACTTTAGTAGGAGCAACCCAACATCCTTGATACTTGAAAGGAAAAAAACCTAGTTGTATTTTGAGGATTCTAAGAAGTGATCTCCTGATTTTTGAGTTAAGCCAAGAAGGAAAAAAAAATCTTTGAGTTATTGATATTTGGCTTCTGTCCTATCAATAATGAGTAGATGTTTAGGCATAAATTTATGGCTTTTGCATTTTTTTGGTGGCTTTACAAGCAATCAATAGGTCATCAACATATATACTATGGTTTACTAGTTTTGGTTTGACTGATTTGTATTCCAGTGAGTAGACCCATGTCACTTGCTTTGTTAAGTAATTTGGTCAAGACTTGAGATATAAGGATGAACAGATAAGGTGATAATGTGTCTCCTTGCAAAAGTCCAACCTTGGGTTTAAACCATTGCCCCACCCTACCATTTATGATGAAAGCCATGGTGGATGATTCAATGCATACTTTGACCAATTCTATCCAGGGTAGGGGAATTTCATTTGCATAAGAATAGCATAGATAGAGTCACACCTCACCACATCATATGCTTTTTCTATATCTATTTTTAACATCATCATTGGGTGGTCTAAAATATTTTTTTTTTCTAAAGAGTGCTATTTTTTGGGCCATGAGAACATTATCAAAGATGTTTCTCCCATTTACAAATGCAGTTTGTTCAATTCCTATGATGTCATGCAAAATTTATTTCAATCTTTCAGAGAGAATCTTAGTGATAATTTTTATAATTTGTGTTGCACAGTGATATAAGCTTGAAATCAATTACTAATTTAGGGTTTGGTTTTTTGGGCACTAAGCATATATAGGTCCTGTTCCAGCTATATGGTAATTGTGCATTATTGAAGAAGTACTTAATAGCCTTTGTGACTGAATCTCCTATGGTGTCCCAAAAGTATCTAAAGAATTCCACATTTAACCCATTAGGGCCAGGAGATTTCCCTCTAGGAATAGATGCAAGGGCTTTAAAGATTTCGTGTTTAGTTATTGGTTTAGTTAATCTGTTTTGCTGTCTATTGATAATGTGGGTAAATCATTAGGTATTGACCGGGTGAGTTGGTTTAGATCTTGTGGGTTCCCTGATTTCCATAAATTAGAGTAGAATTGAATAAACTCATGTTCAAGTTCTTCAAATTCAGTTACAATTTGTTGTGATTGTGTTACTAGGTATGTTATCTTGTTTTGTGCCCTATGATTCTTAGTTATTTGATGGAAAAATTTGGAGTTGTTATCACCATCTTGTAGCCATTGATACCTTGATTTTTGGGCCCAATATGTTGTGTTTTGTCTTAACAATACTTGATGTTGATTATATAGGCTTTTCATTTTTATATCTAGCATGGGGTTGTCCTTAAACTGGCTCTATTCAGCCGCCATTTCAACTATCTTTTCTTCGATATTTCTGATTTTATGTTCTAACCCTTGGTTCATACTACTGCAATTTTTTATGAGGCCTTTTCTTAGATTGAAGATCTTATGATTCAGATTGTGCATTGGGTTACCCCTTGATTTTGGTCTCCATATTTCTTTTACACTGTTTTGATAGATTTTGGTCTATACCCAAGTCTTTGTGAATCTAAAAGGTTTGTGTCCTTTTATGTTTTCAAATTTGCATTATATAAGGATTGGGTTGTGATCCAATTAGCATCTAGGTAAGCACTTAATGTTATATGAAGATACTAAGTCATACTATTCACTATTTACTAATGCTCTATCTAATTTTGCGCAAATTCTAGCACCACCCTTCTGGTTGTTACACCAGGTGAAGTGTGTTCCATAGAATTTGGGTTCAGATAAGTTGTGATTGACTATAAATGAGTTGAAAAAAGTTCAGTTTTCTTACATGTTCCTCTCACTTGACTACCTCCCTGATTTTCTGAAGCTTCACGGATTGTGTTGAAGTCCCCGATAATGATCCATGGCGCCTTTATCCCAACTAATCTGTTGAGCTCCTTCCATACTTTCTTCTGTTCTTCTAGGATTTGGCTATTGTATACGATTGATACTAGCCAAACCTTTTTATTTTTAATTGTCATTACAAGGTGAAGAACATACCTTGATTGGGAAATTGGTGTTACCAGTTCACTGCTCTTCCTCCATAAGATGATGATACCCCCCGAGTATCCCTCAGCAGGGATGGCCGCCTAATGCAGCCTCTTATCGAACTTCCTGCAAAATCTAACAAGTCTTACGCCATCGGCCTGGTTTCTACTTTCTACTAAGCAACATAAATCTAAATGATTTTCTTGAATCAATAATTTGATCCGACTCCCTGTATCCTTTCCCAAAATTCCTTTGCAATCCCAAATCAATAAATTCATTAAGAAAATAAGTTTTGGGGTGAGACACACCGAGAAAAGGATATCTTCTAAAGTCCGTAAGTTCCCTTCCCACCCTTCTTAATGACCTTTCTAATGTCCAGAGCATCTCCCCTTCCTTGTTTATCCTTCCCTTTGTTTGGGGTGGCTTCTATTTCCATGCCTTCCTCTTCTCATATATCTTCTTCTTTTATGAACTCCATGTCCTCACCTCTGAGGACTCCTGTTACACTAGGTAGGCATGATTTTGTGGTTCATGCTCCATTCCTAAGCCATTATCTTTATTTGAGTGAGATCCCTGGTTTTGATTTTCCCCTTTTGTGTTATTTGTGAGTGAAGTCATCATCACCGTTGGTTTTATTGGTGGCTTATCCTCACCATCGGTTATATTTCCAATTGGGAAATAGTCCAACGAATCGCTTTGTGGATGATCCATATCTATACGCTCCATGCATCCACTTTTGGGTCTGTCAAGCACTGGTGATTTGGGTCGTTCCATGTGTCCACTCTTGGGCCTGTCATGCACTGGAGTTATGGGACGCTCTTCGTTCACATCTTTTAATCCATTCTTGTCACATGCCTACTTCTTTGTGATGTGTCCCCCTCTGGTACTGTGGCCGACAACACTGCCTCATCCTCTCTGTGCTACGTGTCCACTGCTACGGTCTCCGAACGAACTATTGGGAGGCACGTACGGTCCCTTCTCTGTCCACGTGCTCATCTTTACCGTCTGGTGTTCTCCAGTGTTCCCCTTTCCGATGATCTGGTGGTTCCTTCTGGCCGTCAACCAGTCATTCGTGTGTTGTGTTCCTCTACCCTTGCCTTGTCACCATCCGGCTGTCATCCAAGGACCGAAGCTCGGCTCGGTTTGGTCGTTCTCTAGCTTATCGCTTTTTGGTGGCATGCTTAGGTGTGTATCTATCTTCTATGCGGGAGCTCTGGCATCCACAACCATGGCCTCCTTCCCCGGCGAGGTTGGTTGGCATAGCTCAGTTCCTCCTGCATAGCTCTTAGCTACAGCAATCTGACATTTTTCAGCGCCCTGGCCGATTACTCCACACGTGTAACATATTACAGGTAGTTTCTCGTATATAAGTGGGATGAAGAAGTTTTATAATGGAGTTCTCACCCAGATTCCTCTCTGCAGAGGTTTGGTGAGGTCGATCTCAACATATACTCGGGCAAATCGAGCACGATGTACCATAAGTGTGGTTACATCAACCTTCACCACTCATCCAAGCATGGCCCCGAGTGATTCTAGGCCTTCAACATCCTAGTACTAAGGGGTAGATTGTATAGCTAAACCCAGATAGTGGTTATAGATAGTTTCTCATAACATGCTTGGAAATCTGGTTTCCATTTCATTAAGTGGAGGATAATTCCATTGATCGACCATAAACCTTCCAACAGGATTGATTCCATCATCGTCTCCGATGAGCAACGGATGAAGAAGAACCCATTTGTCATGTCTACAACGGTAACTTCTCCTATTTATTCCCACATCCTGCTACATTTGTCCCTGACTATCTCCAGGGGAGGTGGCTTCCCTAGAAACTTACCGTAGAGGCAACCTTTCATCTTCTCCTGCAATCGTTTGACTAGATTCGCATCCAGTATGATTGTTTCTTTTACATATACCATTAGCCTGTCTAGCACAAGTCCAGGCTTAACGTGAAGCCTTCCATCAGATCAGGGTTCCTCGATGGAACCACCTGTGCAAAGGATCTGCGGTTCTACAATCCGGGGGGGTGGGAGTTCACTTTGATGTTGCTGGTGGCCGGAGATCGCAAGCGTCTCAAGCTCTCTTTCTTTTCTTGGTCCTACCTTGATGGTTCACTTTTCACGTATATATTTTTACTTATTAAGTATTCATGCTCGTGTGACAGACAATCCATGAATGAGATTTTCAACAGATTGTCATCAGTCTGTAACACTAAGGTACAAATTTCTATATATGTTCCAAAAACGTATATATAAAACATTTTACTAATTAAAATTGAATAGATTCATATTATGGGGCGTTTGGTTCGGGGGAATAGGATCATTCCCATTCTCCCATTTGGCTGTCCAGATTCGGAATGAGGTGAGTATGGGAGAGCAATGAATGACTAGATGTGAGGGAATCACCATTCCGCCCAAATTGGTCAGAATGTTGATTCCCTCCTTATTAAGTTATGTTTTTGTCCCCTACTTTATATTCAATACTATTAATTAATGCAAACATGTTTATAATTAATTAATTAATTATATTCATTACTATTATAATGAAATTAAATATTTATTTTATGATAATTAATTAATTATAATGCTTAAATAATAATAAATTAATTACAATAATTTTAAAAAATAATTACTTAAATATTTATTTATAATAATTAATTAATTAATTATAATGCTTAAATAATAATTAATTAATTACAATATTTTAAATAATAGTTACTTAAATATTTATTTTTAATAATTAATTATTTATAATGCTTAAATATTTTAAAAAATAGTTAGCATTTAACCCACCTCATTATTATATATATAACATCATTTATTTACATAAGGGACATAAAAATCATTATATTATAATTTCTTCTTTTACTTCTCTCATTCTCAATAAATTATCTTTTTAATCCATTCCAACCAAACACAGTTTTTATTCACATTCCGTCTCATTCTCATGCCGCCCCACTCCCACTCCATTTCCATTCCGTCCCACTCCATGAACCAAACACCCACTATAATAAATAAACACATTGAGTGGTGGAGTTTCCGGTGAGAAGTGATATGAGAATCAAATGATTGGTAGAGTTAACACAAGTCTCGACAGAGACTCTGTTGAGTAATAGGACTCTATCTATTCTTTTTAATAGAATAAGAGTTAAATTCCTATTCCTTTTCATCCCTCACATCAAACCATTTTTTATTTTATAATATAAACAGCAAATCATTAAGAAATTAAGGATGTGCATAAATCTTGGTGGAGCAGACATAAGAGCAGGCCCACACACATGCGGGTGCTAGGACCACCCACCACAATCATGGCTTATATTCTCAGAAATATACCATCACCTATGAATCAAACTCGAGATCTCTACTATTTAATTTTACGGTAATCGAGATACCAATAAACCACTTTGCCGTTGGTCTCAGCATCAAACCATTGAAAACATACTCCTGAGACATGGTTTGAACAGAAGATGGGCTAGCCAAATTTTTTATTTTTAAATAAAATTTTAACTACAATAATATATTTCAAAAATATAACTTGTCTAAGATTAAATATATAAAACGAAAAATATTAATGAAAAGAACATGATGCCACATTCCAACATAACACCTCCATGTGAAACCCCATGATTCTCCACAACTGTATAATAATAATAATAAATAATAATTCAGAAATTTAATATTTGTATTGGAAAAAAATCCTAATATCTTATCTCTTCACACACAAACAAATGCACATAAAAAAGGAAAAAAAGAAAGAAAAAAAAAGAAAAAATCGATAGAATTACATATAGGACGAGGGGAGGCTCCCATGCACGTGATCGGCTGGGTTTCTCAGCCGGCCGACGGAGTGATGTGGGGGCATTCCGGGAATGAACGATAATTCTCAAAACACCTCAATCTCGAAGAAGAGATCGAGATCGATCTAGAAGAATAGGAACAGAAGGAGAAGAAAATGGGGGAATAACGAAACGTGGAAGGAGCGAGGGGCGGGGGAGACGAACCTGGAGGTAGGTGGAGGGTTGTGGAAGTAGTAAGGGAAGTAGGGCAAGATCGGGTTCGGCGGCGGCGGTGCTCTGAAGTAGATGCTCCCACCTCCGTCTCCGCCGCCGCCGGAATAGGGAGGTGGTGGGGAGGCGTAGGAGAATGATCCGGATCCGGGAGCAGATCCCGATGGCGGAGGCGGGGACGAGTAGGAGCTCGATATCGGAGGAGGCGGGCAGCTGGATGATGAGGTGGCGGGCTGTGGCGGCGGCGGCGGCGGCGGAGGAGGAGGAGGAGAGAGAGGTTGGCAGGGGTTGTCGCAAGAGGAGCACATTGTGCACTCGTCTCTCCGCGTGACCATCGATGAAGAAGACGAAGGGTGTGCTGCGATGGAGAGGAGGAGAAGGATGAGGGGAAACGTCATCAAGGAGTGAGGAACAGAGAGCGAGCTCGATTGGGAGCCGAGAGGAATGGACGGAGAGCGAGAGATCCGGTTTATTTAAAGAGGTTCGGTTTTTTGCTTAATCGAACGTGATGAAAAGAGGGGCTGCGATTAGAGGAGTATGCCACGTGTTGAAACCGTGGTCGGTGCAGCACGGGGATAAAAAAATAAAATAAAATAAAATAAAATAAAACTAGTATTTTAATTTTTGAAAGAGAAAAATATTCTTCTAAAATGACTTATATTTATTTAATAATTGGAAAATTCCTTTTGGAGAATTAGATGCTATTCTCATCATCTGAACGTGGACTGTTTTAAGTAGAGCAGCTTTATTGTGGCCCATTAGATCCAATTTTAATATATTTTGGATTTGTTTATGGAGTTAATTAGATGGCTTAAATTGCTAAATCTTCATAAATACCCCTAAGTTGGTATCTTCTTGTGGGCTATAATAGATTGAAATAAATTAAAATAGAAAAATTATATTAATAACAATAATTTTAAATTAATCCAGGGTATTAAATATTAAATCCAAAATGTTTATTGAATTAATTTAATCCTTACTAGTTAAAACAATTTTTTAATATTTAAAATAACATACAACTATATTTAATATATAATAAAAATATAACCATCTATTTCCCTTACAATAGATGGCCAAAAACAAAATATGTTAATTTCTTATTCAGGAAAACTTGTTTTAGTTTTTTATACAACTTGGAAAATACATGAAGTTATTGGGGAAGTTGGAAGCCCGGATATTCTTCAAGAAACAAGAGACATTATAGGAGATTAATCACTAGAGTATATATCAGTCCAGAGGACGTATGAAGATATCTCCAGATAGGAAGAAACATAGTGGAGGTAATGCTTTAGAATTGCATGGCTAAGAGAAGGGGACACAACACTAAATTCTTCTGCATCATGACAAATCAGAGTAGATTTAGAAATTGGATGCATAAAATAGAATATTAGGGGAACACTCTAACAACAAAGGAAGAAATATCAACTGCCACAATTGCTCACTTCAAAGAACAATCACGGGAGGTACGATACTCCCCCAACTGGAGTCAAATATTTTCCCACAAACTATGCATAGATCTGGAATATCTGGAGGAGCCATTCAACGAAGGGGAAATCAGATAGGCTATCAAATAGCTAAACCCTCACAAGGCCCCATGCCTCAATGACTTCTCCATGTCAATCTACCAACAAGGCTGTGAATTTATGAAGGGTACAACATTCTGCAACTCTTCACCGGTTTCCACAATGGCCGAGTTTAGCTGGAAAGGCTAAATTGGCCACACATCCTTCTCATTCCCAAAACAGAAACACTAGTAGAAATCAAGGATTATCGGCCAATAAGTCTCATAAACTACTCAATGAAGATCATGAGAAAAGTGCTGGCAAATAGACTACGATCAGTAATGTAACACCCATCTTCCAGCTAAGATGAATGCCACACCAGCCAGCTCAGGATTGTGTCCCGAGCCCAAGGCTGTGATAGCTCATACATTTCTACTTGATATGCCAGCTTAAACTTAAGAAATTACAACATAGAAAATATATCAATACGGCTCAACCATAAAGGAGAGTCACTTAATACATCATAACCCAGAGTAACCTCTGGAATTAAACAAGTTCTCGATCTCACATTACAGAATAGATAGCATAACCAGAAAAACAACTGATAAACCTAAGGGATGCCAGAGCCCCTACAGTACTCGAGCCCCGTTCAAAGACCAGAGACTCTACCCTGTTCCCTGTAGCTTGCCTGTAAAGATGGAAGGTGAGAGGGAGTGAGCTATACGAGCCCAGTGAGTGGAACAATGCCGATCCAAGTAGAATATATGAATCCGAAAATATGTGAGAAGGAAAATATTACCTTAATGGATATAAACAAACCAAAACATGGTTGTCAGTGCATTATGTTTCAATTTGGATAGCATGCCAAGCAATTCCGGAAATCTCCGAGATGAAATAGTCAATTTCCAACCATCACAAGCAAAATACAATCAGTCTATCAATGTGCTGAGGCCTCAGTTCCCAAATCGTGTATCCCTAGTTTGAGTCCAAGGGAGGTACTCCAGCTACTCATCAAGGATCAGCGGTATACAGTACATAATCCTGACTCTCCGGGACAGCGGTATACAGTACATGAACCCGGGACCTAACGGCCAGCGGTATACAGTACATAGTCGTTAAGTGGCTTGACGGTCAATGACATACAGTGCAAAACCGCCAAGCGTGCATCTCTCCTGACGACCAGCGGTATACAGTACATAGTCGCCAGGAAGCTTGACGGTCAGCGGTATACGGTACATAACCGCCAGGCGGCTCAATGGTCAGCGGTATACGGTACATAACCATTAAGCCTGCATACACTGGATTCCTCTTGCAACTCAAACTAAGGTACAAATACAATACTTGTATTCTTTCAATCTACCAATTAAGGTTTCTTTTCTTTCACTTAATTCATGCGATTTCTATCTTTATAGTGTTATTCCAACATCAAAACTCTATTCTACCATCACGATAGAAATCATCGGCAATCACAAACCGAAATTTATATCACAGATAAAACACAAGTATATTAACTCATCTACAATACGAGGATACAAAATACGATATCATAGCACATCAATAATACGAGACCACAAATACGGTATCATAACAGATCAATAATACGAGAATGCAAAATACGGCAAGTCCACTCACAGTTGTCCTTCGCGGTTCAAGACTGGCTTGGTTCCGCTGCGTCCTCAGGTACCCCCTTTCCCTTCCCTGTGAAAGGGGAACATGAAATGCGGATTAGAGTTCGAAATTAAACTTCATCCTACTTAGTTACACATCGCCCCAAATCGGAAGTTAAGCGCGGTCAGCTAGGGCCGCTCATAACTTCAGATCCGGTTGTCCGATCGTATCGATCGAGCATCCGTTACGTAGGTCTTCCAATGACCTTTCTACCGATCACCTACCCTTCCCGATCGGAAAGGTGTCGAAGGGCCGTTTCCGTCCCCAAGCAGGACAGCCCCGCCCTAATTCCAAAGGAAATTCCGGCAGAGTCTCCCCTTATTTCTAGGGCTTCGAAATATACAACAACGCACATTTACACATAGTTTAACAAAATCATTCATCCAGCCTCTCTCCCTCCCTCTCATTGTTCATCCAATTAATTCAAGAAATAAAATCAGAGTTATAGTCTTGAAACAACATAGAGTTTCCACCTAGGTTTAGGGCTGTCACCGAAGGTGGAAAGAGGAGGTGACGGCCGGAGTTCGCCGGACCGAGCTGAGATGGGAACAGGGTGCTGATCCCGCCCAGCAGGGACGCCTCGTGGAAGGGAGAGCAGCAAACAACGCCGGTAGAGGAGCAGATCTGGCCGCCGGGAGCTGCGCACGAGCGGTCGACGGTGAAGGCCGGAGCTCCGTCGGCTAGAGTGGTGCGGTGAGGAACCGGCGCCGGACCCCGTCGTGGAGGGAGTAGGGAAGAGGCGGTGGCAGGATCTCGCCGGCGTCCGAGGCGGAGGCGTGAGCACCACGCTCCACCGGCGCACGTGAAAGAGAGAGAGAGAGAGAGAGAGTCTGGTTCACGGAGAGGAAAAGAAGAAGAAAGAGAGGGGGCTGGCTTCAGTGAGGGAAGGCACGAAGGAGGCTCAATTTGATTCCAATTTATCTCCTTGGTCTTAGGTTAGGCTTGCATTATTTCCTTGCTTCAATCATTCATCACATGTTTTTAATTAATCTCATCAATGATGCATTTCTCCTTTAGTTCCTTTCGACTTGCATCAAATTATATTCTTTCTTACTTTATGTCGCATCACTTCATCACTTTAACCCCGTCTCATCTTTCCAGGTTTCCCCGACCCAGATCCGTGAATCTCGGACTCTGAGTCCAGCCATCACGGGTTTGCTATAGCATCCCGGGTCCGCCTCCCATCAATCTAACTCCGCTGATTCCGGCTTTTGACCCAACCAAGGCTACTTTCCCAGGACTCTAAAACTTAACCGATTCCCCTTCTTTAATTGCCCACAAGGTTAGCATTGTCCCAATGTTCCCAAGTTGTCTTTCTCTCTTTAATTAAATTGGGCTTTGTTATTACTACTAACTTCTTATTATTAGAAGGCCATTCGGCCTGGCCCATTACGACCTCCCCTTTGGCCCATCTTCCATACCGTCATTCGTCTTAACCATTTTATCGTGCTCGAAGGCGATTACCCCATTATCCGGGTTAATTACTCCATAATTATTCAAAATTTTTGGATTTATTTATTTAGAAATTCCGGGGCGTTACAATTCTCCCACCCTTAAGAAATTTCGTCCCCGAAATTTTCGTTACATAGAAAATCTAAAACAAGTAAGGGTACTGTTCCCTCATCTGGTCTTCTCGTTCCCACGTGGCCTCTTCCACTTGGTGGTGGCTCCATAATACCTTAACCAGGGGTATTACTTTGTTCCTCAATGCTTGCTCCCTCCGGTCTAGAATACGTACCGGTCCTTCTATATATGTCAAGTCCGGAGCCAACTCTACTGTCGGTCCTGCTAAAGTTTGATGTTGGTCCCCAAGGCATTTCCGTAGGACCGATATGTGGAAACATTGTGTATCCTTGACAGTTCCTCTGGTAATGCTAGTCTGTAGGCCACGGGGCCTATCCTCTCCACGATCTCATACGGCCCAACATAGCGTGGGCTAAGCTTCCCTCGCTTCTGAAATCTAAATACGCCCTTCCAAGGAGATACCTTCAGATACACCCACTCTCCTACCGTGAACTCCAAGTCTCGACGGCGGTTATTGGCATAACCCCGTTGCCTGTCCTGAGCTTTCCTCATCCGTTCCTGTACGAGCTTCACCTTCTCTGCGGTCTGTTGCACCAACTCCGGACCCAATATCTTTCGTTCACCTTCTACGTCCCAGCATAGTGGAGTTCTACATCTTCGACCGTATAGAGCTTCATACGGTGGCATACCTATACTTGCCTGGTAACTATTGTTGTACGCGAACTCCATTAGTCCCAAGTTCTCGTCCCAGCTTCCCGGCAGTTCCATGACACAAGCCCGAAGCAGATCCTCCAGGATCTGTATCGTCCTTTCAGACTGCCCATCGGTTGGAGGATGGAATGCCGTGCTGAAGTTCAATTTTGTACCCAAAGCCTTGTGCAAACTCTTCCAAAAATACGATGTGAACTTTGGGTCTCTATCGGATACGATAGATACTGGCACTCCATGCAGTCTCATAACCTGGTTCACGTACAAGAGTGCCAATTGATCTCGAGAGTAGGTGGTCTTAACTGGTATAAAGTGGGCGGATTTAGTCAGTCTGTCAATGATGACCCAGATTGCATCTTTGTCTTGACTGGTTCGAGGTAGACCAGTCACGAAATCCATCGCTATTCTTTCCCATTTCCAGCCTGGTACTTCCAAGGGTACCAGCAACCCTGGTGGCTTCTTGTGTTCCGCCTTGATTTGTTGGCACACCGAGCACTTAGCCACGTAGTCCGCGATCTGCTGCTTCATACATCTCCAGATGTAGTTACACTTGATGTTCTTGTACATTTTCGTACTCCCGGGGTGCATGGCGTAAGAAGAACTATGGGCCTCCTCCATAATCTGCATTTTGAGAGTTTTCGCACTCCACGGCACATAAATCCGAGCTCCCAACATAACCGCTCCATCGAGTGAAAGAGAGTAGTCACTCCCAACAATTTCCCCATCTCGAAGCTTACTTGCCAGCTTCATCAACTTGAGGTCTTGTAGTTGGGCCTCCTTGATCTGATCTATCAAGGTAGGGCGGAGATAGAAACTTGCTAGTAATACTCCCAGCTCGTCCACTGATAATTGGGCCCCAGTGAACCTCAACTCGTACAGCTGCTCAAGCTTGGTAGTCCCCAAACGAGCCATCGTCTTTCGGCTTAGAGCATCTGCTACCACATTTGCCTTCCCAGGGTGGTACTCTAGAGTGTAGTCATAATCCTTCAGTAACTCCATCCACCTTCGCTGCCGCATATTTAGCTCCCTTTGGCTCATCAGGTATTTCAGGCTCTTGTGATCTGTGAAGATCTTGCAGGCTTCACCGTAGAGGTAATGTCGCCATATCTTCAGTGCGAAGACCACAGCCGCAAGTTCCAGGTCATGTACAGGGTAGTTTACCTCGTGAATCTTGAGTTGTCGAGATGCATAGGCGATGACTCTGCCCTGCTGCATCAAGACACACCCCAGACCTCGAAAAGAGGCATCACTATAGATTTCGTACTCTACGCCTGCTGTAGGGAGGGTGAGGATGGGAGCAGACACCAGTCGATTTTTTAGCTCCTGGAAACTCTGCTCGCATTCCTCGGTCCACTCGAAGTCGACATTCTTCCGTAGCAAGTTGGTGATAGGTTGTGCGATTGAAGAAAATCCCTCCACGAATCTCCTGTAGTAACCGGCTAACCCCAGAAAGCTCCGGGTCTCCCTGACAGTAGTTGGGGCCCGCCAGTTGACTACGGCTTCTATCTTCTCAGGGTCGACAAAAATCCCTGACGCCGAGACTACGTGTCCCAAGAATTTCACCTCCTCTAGCCAGAAGTCACACTTCTTGAGGTTGCAAATAGTTGTTGTTCCCTTAACGTCTGTAGCACTATCCTGAGGTGGTTAATGTGTTCCTCCACGCTACGGGAGTACACCAATATATCATCAATGAACACCACCACGAACTGGTCCAGATAGGGCGCAAATATTCCATTCATCATGCCCATGAACGCGGCGGGTCCGTTAGTCAACCCAAAGGGCAACACTAAGAATTCGAAGTGCCCGTATCGACTCCGAAAGGCTGTCTTGGCCACGTCCTCCGCCTTCACCCGCATCTGGTGATACCCCGACTTCAAGTCGATCTTAGAGAAGACGCACGCTCCTCGTAATTGGTCGAACAGGTCATCGATGCGAGGTAAGGGGTACTGGTTCTTGACCGTGGCCGCGTTAAGTTGTCGATAATCAATGCACATCCTTAAGGAACCATCCTTCTTCTTCACAAACAATACCGGTGCACCCTAGGGGGAGACGCTCGGTCTGATGAACCCCTTCTCTAGAAGCTCCTCCAGTTGCTTCTTCAACTCCTTCAATTCTATCGGGGCCATTCTATATGGTGCTTTAGAGATTGGGGATGTCCCCGGGTATAATTCTATCGAGAACTCTACACCTCTATGTGGGGGTAGACCTGGTAGCGCTTGGAATACATCTGCATACTCACAGGCTACCGGGATTTCAAGGACATCCACCTGAGGAGCTTCAGCCTCCACCATATTCGCCAGACAGGCCTCCTCCGTCTGTGCTCGTCTCCCGTAGAAGAGAATCTCCGCCTCTCCTGGTTGTTGAAAACGCACCGTCTTTGAATAGCAGTCGACTTTGGCATGGTGGATGGACAGCCAATCCATCCCTAGGATTGCATCAAAGTCCAGGATCTTCATCGGTATTAGGTCGGCTGTGAGCTCCCGACCATCTATCTTAATACTACAACCCTCATACACTACCTTTACAATCATAGAGCTACCAATGGGGGA
This sequence comes from Dioscorea zingiberensis, assembly GCA_026586065.1. Taxonomy (NCBI): domain Eukaryota; kingdom Viridiplantae; phylum Streptophyta; class Magnoliopsida; order Dioscoreales; family Dioscoreaceae; genus Dioscorea; species Dioscorea zingiberensis. Next base: position 52,613,899 of record CM048820.1, read on the forward strand.
TGCAACAAGCATAGGTTCTGCTAGTCTAGTAGCATACATATCAACCGGCATAACAAAGGCAGTGGCAACATAAGAATGGGTCGAACCAGGATCAATCAATATGCAGGCATCATTGTCAAAGATTTGGACCGTACCTGCAATAACGTCTGGGGTTTGCACCGCCTGTTGTTGCGTCATGGCGAAAGCCTGAGCTTGTAACTGAGATGGGCCCCCTCCTCGAGTCCTCCCTCCAGACGGTCCTCCCCTGCTATCTCCGTAATCAGCCCCAACTGGAAATCCCGGGCGCTTTGCTGCATCAATCCTCCAAAGACCGCCTCAAGCGGCTATCCTACTTCCCTGTGTCAATAGCGGGCACTCCTTCTTGTAATATCCCGGCTGCTGGCAATGGAAGCAAATCTCTGACCCACAGACTCCAAAGTGGTACTTGTTGCAGACTGAACATTGCGGCTTCCCTCTGTAATTGACCCCTGAGGAGGACCCGCCGCTGCTGCTGCTGTTACTCTTCTTAGTAGGTCTGTCACCCACATCTACCGGAGTACTCGGGTTGTTTCTCTTGTTCCATTTCTCTTGCCTCTGTTTCTGCTTACCCAACCCTCTCTCCACTCGCACTGCAGAATCCACCAAACCCCCGAACTCCACAAATCCATGTGCCAATACGGGAATCTTGATCTCGTCCCGTAACCCTTCTTCATACTTCCGACACTTGTCGTACTCATCCGCAACCATCTCCGGGGCATAGCGACTAAGACCCACAAACTTGGCCGTGTACTCGGCCACCGTCATTTTCCCTTGACTAAGATAAGTAAACTCCACCCTCTTAGCATCACGATGGGTTCGGGGTGAAAAATTTCAGAGAAAAGCCTTCTTGAATTTACCCCAGGTCCAAGTATCCCCTCGCGGGTGGTTATCACGCGCTGTCTCCCACCATTCCAGAGCTTCTGGTCCCAGTAACAAGGTCACTGTAATGATTTTCTCTTCTTCTGGTACATGCATGGCCTCAAATACATACTCCACGTGTCGGATCCATGTCTCTGCCTCCGCTGGATCCTGCGTGCCGACGAAATGAGATACTCCCATTTGTCGTGCCCGCGTCACATAATCCACATCCCTACTCCTGGGCTGTGGCGGTGGTTGAGGGTTCTGGTATGCTGCATACGCCTGCGCCATATGCAGGATCTCGCCGGCGGCAAGATCTCGCCGGCGTCCGAGGCGGCGGCAGGATCTCGCCGGCGTCCGAGGCGGAGGCGTGAGCACCACGCTCCACCGGCGCACGCGAAAGAGAGAGAGAGAGAGAGTCTGGTTCACGGAGAGGAAAAGAAGAAGAAAGAGAGGGGGCTGGCTTCAATGAGGGAAGGCACGAAGGAGGCTCAATTTGATTCCAATTTATCTCCTTGGTCTTAGCTTAGGCTTGCATTATTTCCTTGCTTCAATCATTCATCACATGTTTTTAATTAATCTCATCAATGATGCATTTCTCCTCTAGTTCCTTTCCACTTACATCAAATTATATTCTTTCTTACTTTATGTCGCATCACTTCATCACTTTAACCCCGTCTCATCTTTCCAGGTTTCCCCGACCCGGATCCGTGAATCCCGGACTCTGAGTCCAGCCATCACGGGTTTGCTATAGCATCCCGGGTCCGCCTCCCATCAATCTAACTCAGCTGATTCCGGCTTTTGACCCAACCGAGGCTACTTTCCCGGGACTCTAAAACTTAACCGATTCTCCTTCTTTAATTGCCCACAAGGTTAGCATTGTCCCAATGTTCCCAAGTTGTCTTTCTCTCTTTAATTAAATCGGGCTTTGTTATTACTACTAACTTCTTATTATTAGAAGGCCATTCGGCCTGGCCCATTACGACCTCCCCTTTGGCCCATCTTCCATACCGTCATTCGTCTTAACCATTTTATCGTGCTCGAAGGCGATTACCCCATTATCCGGGTTAATTACTCCATAATTATTCAAAATTTTTGGATTTATTTATTTAGAAATTCCGGGGCGTTACAAGTAATCAATAAGCTCATCGATGAATTGCAAGTAGGGCTAGCTAACAATCAAACTGTTCGCGAGCAACTCGAGTTCGGTTAGATATTGGCTCGAGTTCGGTTTGATTAGTTTAATAACAAACTGAACTTGAACTCAAATTTCAGCTCGAAAAATAAGTGAATCGAACTCAAGCCGGAGTCAGCTCATTTGAGTTCGGTTCGAAGTTCGAATAAATAATATATATATATATATATATATATATATATATATATATATATATATATATATATATATATATATATGCGAGTGATACTATCTTTGTCGGCCTTATCATTTATTCAAGTCTTGATCGCCTTTTTGGCCCACTTGCACAGTGTTTTGAGGAAATCCAACCGTACGGATGGAAAGAACATCGAAAAATAAACTAGCATGTCAATTTTCATAAAATTTGGGAACTTGTAGGGTCTTCATCTTAACGGGTGAAATTTTGAACCGGTAAGATTTTTATAAATTTTCACCCGTTAAGATGAAGACCCTACAAGTTCCCAAATTGTATAAAAATTGACATGCTAGCTTATTTTTCGATGTTCTTTCCATCCATACGGTTTGAAATCCTTCAAACATGCTCCAGGTGGCCAAATGGGAGGTGACCGTAAATAAACAGTGTTTCCAACCGACCTTACCCTATCATCCCCGTATATATATATATATATATATTATAGTCTGGTTTGATGAGACATAAATTTAATAATATAAGATATAAATTTAACAGTATATATTATATTATATTATATTGTTAAATTTATATTACATCAAATCAAACCAGAATAAAAAAAATATATAAGATTATATATGTGTGTCAGTGACTGTGTGTCAGTGTGTGTGTGCAGAACACAACAGAAGCAACTCATTTAGTCCCACATCGATCGGAGAGGAACGGAAGTGGAGGCCGTCAAAATCCTATATAATTTGATGCTGAGCCCTCCTAAGATGTTCACACATTTCTTAGGGTGGCCAGGTTCCTTTGGGATTCTAAGTGGATTTGGCCGGTTCGAGCCAACCCAAAAATTTTATTATAATTTTAAAATTATTATTTAATTTCAAACTCGAATCGAACTCAAACTTTGATAATAATATCGAGTTGAACTTGAATCTTAACATTTCGAGCTTTTTTGCACTCGAGCCTAATTCGAGCTGAATTATAAGCATTCGAGCCGAAATCGCGTTGGGCTCAGTTCGTTCAAGTTCGGCTCGTTTTCAATCCTAATTGCAAGTGACCTTTATCAAAGGGCGATGCCGATATAATATAGTGACCGCAAAAGAATTAATTCATAAAATGAAAACTGACCACCAAGATGGGCTATTATTTAAAGTCGACTTCGATAATGAATTTGACATGGTTGATTGAGACTTCCTGATGAAGGTTCCCAACGCATGTGGATTCACTCCCAAGTGAGTCTTATGGATTAGGGAAATACTCAAAACATCAAAATAAAAAAAATAAAAAAAATCCTCACCAATGGAGCACCCAAAGGATATGTGAGACACTAAAGAGGTCTAAATAAGGGAGACCCCCTAACCACCCTACTTCTTGTAATTGCAGTTCATGTCTTCAACTCAATGCTAATCATGATAAACAGGGAAAACATCTTTAAAGGAATCCAACCATATGCATAATAAATAATTGCGGTTGTAATTGATGATCACCGTTCTTTGATCTTGACCATACGTTAAGAGTTTTGATACTGGATCAAGGTTTATTTGTTGGAACTAAAGTAGAACTCGAGGATATTACACCGAGGCCATCAATCTATTGATCAAGTGATCTGCATCGTTAAATATTAACCAATAATAAATGTGCCAAATTATCTGTTATCCTGTATTTGGATTGGGAAATTAAATTAATATCTTTTTTTCCTATAAAAATATATATGAATTTTTTTCCTTCTTACTTCATTTTAATTCATTTTCATAGTTTTATGGACATGAGATCATTGATCAATTTTTTACTTCATTTCCTTATCTTATTTTGATAAAAAATTATGAATTTAGGAGGAAAGGATTCCGGAGTTTTGATATTCCCTAGATCCAATCTTTTATGTAATAATTTGAACTCATTTCAAATAATACAATTTGACTAATATATGACATTAACTTTCTTTTATTATCATATTTATTAATTATTTAATATGATGACGTCCTTGTTTAAATTTAGAGATTTGTCATTATGATGGAGATCATAATAATGAGAGTCAAAGTCTTAAACTATTTAATCCAACTTGTTCTTGATCTCGGGATCATTAAGAATAGGATAGTGATATGGTTAGATCAATATATGTAGACAAAGATTAGTTGATCTCATTAACTAAATCACATATATAGATGGTGCATATGGAGATATGATCACTGAACCGACTCAATTGAGAATACTAATGGTTAAAATTACCATTAAATTATCAATATGATATTCTTTTGAAGATGTGATGTAATAGTTTCCTTTTACCTGAGATCACCATAGTAATTAACAAGTTATTTATCATACTTTGATTCTGGACACCTACTGCCCTAGAACGATAGTTGAAAGGATATTGAGTATAACTAAATACTTGTAGGATTAATGGTTGATCAAGACAAAATCTGTCAAGTCTTGGTAATAAGTTTGAGTTCTACATTGTCATTATTTATAATGACTAAATTAAGACCTTGGCCAGGGCAATTGAATGAAGAAGAAAAGAGATTTTTAAGTCATTCATTGGTCAGTTATAATTGACATAAAATATAGTTGGCAACCTATTGAGATTTAACACTCCAACCATATCCTAGAGTTGACCTTGAGTTTTATTGACAGGAGAAAATATTAGTCAACGGGTTATTAAGAATAATTGTATACTTCATGCTATCCGGTCTTTGCTAGAAGCCAACCTTGATTAGTAAATTAGTATGACTAATTTGCCACCGGGTTAGTATTGAACTTATGGTATTACACACTAACGAGTGTTCTGATCTTTGCTATAGAATTAATTATTTTATTATTCGGTAAGTCTATTCAGTTTATTTATCATTACTCTTTTTCTTTTAAGTCCAAATGGAATATTATTATATTCTTTACTAGCATAGAGAATATAATTAATATTATGGACAATGATTGCATGAATAATGAAGTTATTTTCAGATCCAAACTTATATGACAAATGTAGGAAATAAACAAGATATTAAGGACAAAGAAGACTTGTGAGTGATTTGGCTATAAAACTCTTATTTAAATATAAAGCCAATGGAGTAATCACTCCAATTTCTCCATTGAACTTAGTATCACACCTATCCTAGGATGAGTTTATAACTTTATATAGCCATCAACACACAAATCTTTGAACATCACACATGAATCTATTTAAAATCCTAAAAATCTATGCCATGAATCTAATTAAAATCTTCAAGCATCTATGCATGAATCTAATTAAAATCTTTGAAAATCTATACCATGAATCTAATTAAAATGTCCGAGCATCTATGCATGAATCTACTTAAAATCTTTGAAAATTTATGCCATAAATCAAGTTAAAATCTTCAAGCATCTATGCATAAATCTAATTAAAATCTTTAAAAATCTATACCATTAATCTAATTAAAATCTTTTGAGCATCTATGCATGAATCTAATTAAAATCTTTGAGCATCATGCATGAATCTAATTAAAATGTTTAAGAATCATGCATGAATTTACTAAAGGGATTTTTCTATTGGTTGAATTTGGCTACTAAAACTCTATTGGTAACCATTTATGTTTATTAACTAGCACAAATATGGAATTTGGTCATAAATGCGTGGGAAATGAAATCTTGTTATACATTTTACATAGAGCATTTTATTTTTGTAAGAAACATTATCTAAAAAATGAATGAACCTATAATATAAGCAACAAATAGGAAATGACATAAAGGTCCACCATCAAATTTTCAACGTTGAAGTAATCTGTAATTAAATTTACCATTTGCCCCATGTATATCAATGACCTTGTTATAAAATTAATTTTTATTACAATACAAACCTTTTCAAAATTAATTGATCTATTAGAATTATTGTAGCAAAGTTATTTGCATTCGAAGGAAAATGAATAGACAAATCCATCAAAAAAAATTTACTATGTATCTTTTAAATAAAAAAACTATGGCTAGGAAAGAAGATACCTAAATCTTGTAGTTTGCAATTAAGTAAAAAAAGAAAGAATAAATAATAAAATGTTTCATAAGTAGTTAAATTCTTTTTGTGAGTTGATAAAATTCATCAAAATTGTAGCTTTTGACTACTGTTTCACAACATAAGAGTGAATTAAACATAAATGCTTGCGTTTGATAGGGGATATCCCAGGGATATCCCCAAAAAGGAGAAATTTTCAAATTTTTTCAAAAAAATTTGGCGGGAAAATCCATAATAAACAAACTAAATCCCATTTTGGTTGTGATTGTAAGTGTAATCCTCATTATGATGGGTAATGACTAGAATGCCCTTGATTTTTGAACATATGTTGGTTATCATGGATCCAAATATTAATTAATCATCACCCAAAATTTTGGCAAATAAATTTGAGCATCATCCAACTAAAAAATAACACAAATAAATTATCTTTGAATAAAAAAACATAAATTGAGATTAAAAATTGGACCCACAAAAAAAAAATATATTTCATATTTTAATAATATAATGCCAACAAATGGTCCGAAAATGCATATAAAATCCACATATTCCCATAAAAAAATGGAAAACTACAAACCAAAGTAAAATAGCATGCAAAATGAAGAAAACAAAATTAACAAAAATATATCATATATAAAAAAGACTCCAAAAAATATCCATAATTTTCCAACATCGTATACCAAAGACATAACACAATAATAATATCGATAAAAATGCAGATTATATATATATATATATATATATATATATATATATATATATATATATATATATATTTTTTTTTTTTTTTTTCCTAGGTTATATTCCTCATATTTTGCATCGAAATTTATGAGGAGGAATTAGTGACAAAAACTGAGATTATGAAGAAGATTTGTAATTTCTACAAATTTTGCAAATTTTGAAGGAAGATTGTTTTATGATTTGTTTTTTTTTTAAATTTAGTGCACATTTATTCAGATTTTATATTGTACAATGTTGAGTGGATTTTGAAGAGTTCTATTTTTTTTATTTTGTTTTTGTTGTTTGTTAGGTTATGCACATTTCGTTTCAATTTTTAATGGGAATTTTTGGGAAATTGCCAAATTTAGTAATGGTTTTTCATTAAATTAGGATTATTTGTTTTCATAATTTTCCCTCGCTTCTTCCTATTTATTTGTTATTTGTCTTTAAATCTTTGTAATGTTATCTTTATTTTTAATACAAAGTCATCAAATATAGAAAACCTTTTTGTTAGAAATATATTAGTATATAGGATAATTTATTTCAGAATCACTACTAATTAAAATGGATCATAATGCGGCCTCACTCATCACAGACGCCACAAGGCTCGAGATATATTCTCTCGAAGGCGGTGCCCCATATCATGAGCACTACCACCAATGTTGTCATCTTGCCACTCCACGCCCATGTCTTCTTCTTGTTCAGAATCGTCTTCGTCCTGCACCAGCTCCTCATTGCTAATGGTGTATTTGCAGATGTAATTGTGTATCGTAGCGCATGCGACAACAATGTCTCGTTGAGTTTTCTTGAGAACGATGGCGGAACACGCTTGATATTTTGAGCTCTGCCTTAAGCACACCAAAAGCCCTCTCGACAATATTCCTTAGGCTGGCATGTGATGGTTAAATTTTTCTCGATGATTGTGATATCTTATGCGCCCGATGTAAAGCTGCAGGGTGGTATCTCTCACCCCTGTATGGTGCGAGGAGGCTTTGCGTATTCGCGTAACCTGAATCAACAAGATAATATTTCCCTGCAAGGTTTATAGAAAATTTTGTCAGCACAATTTAATAACTACGAATGAATCATGGAATATTTTTTTGGGGTTTCATGTCTTCACCTTCCGGGACTGAAAAGGTTCCATTTTCCAAGCAGTGTTGTATTATGCGCATGTCAGCGGCCGAACCCTCCCATCCGGCACAAATGAACTGAAAGTGCATGTCAAAAGACACAACGGCCATGACATTCTGGCTGATGGTTCCGTGTCTATTTCGAAAGCGTTCTTGGATTTCCCTCGGAACGATCATTGGCACGTGGGTCCCATCTATCGCTCCAAGAGCGTCCTGCGAGCATTTCTTATGGTTTAGTTGCCACACACTCATATAAAACCAATATTACCCATCTTCTTACCTTGAACGGTGTGTTGCGAACCTTGGTGTGAGCTGGCTCATCTCCATTTGGCAGCTGGATCAACTCCTCGCTTAAAATACATATGCCACGAAGTACAGCATGGAAATAGCGGCTCATAGTCTCAGAGCTGTGCTGGAATTGTTCACATGCTACCCTGTTTTCCGATGCATGTCCCACGACGATCATGAATATTGCAAGTTGCTCCATAACGGATACCGTCCTTCCATTGCGTAGTAGGTCGCGAGACTCTAACAATGTTGCAAGACCCCTAAACACATGCGACTCCATTAGAAATATATTGTATGACCGTTGCGTGTTCCCGTCCAACATGTTTTCAACCAGCTGATGACCGGTGTATGGCCGTGTGTGTTGTGGTCGTCTCGTCCTGGTTTGGCCATCGCTAATGGTGTCGATTAGCAGACGAATTAAAATGTTGAGCTCCGCTTTATCCTCCCTAAAAATGTGCTCCCATGGCCTCACCATTTCTTGTTGGATGATTGGTTGTTAAGTGATGTTTTTTGAGTGAGAAGCACACAAGATTATTATAGAACATTCCTTGGTGAAATGTGATGAAGGTTTTGTGTTTTATAATAATTGCACGGTCAGCACAAATATCCAAACAAGTTCACATGTGTGCATTGTAAAATCCAATCAATCATGGCTACAGGCATGTATGAAATCCCACTACTACATAATTAATTGGATGTTGCAGGGAATTTGTACAAAATATTATATCCAATAGTCATCACAAATAATTTGCCCACACAAATGTCCAATATAAACACATGCAAAACAACTGGAAGACAAACAACATACTAAGGATTGATTTGATCTTAAAACAAAGCTTACAGGCTACATGGGCACAACAACAAGGAATGCAATTTTTCATCCACAAATCTGGTGAAGGATAAAAATAACCAGACCTGTTGCAATCATTGCACTAACAATAACCAGAACTGTTGCCAAGCAAACATTGCACTAACAATAACCAGACCTGTTGCAATCACGTGCTTTAAAAACAAAATAACCCAACCTGTTGCCAAACAAACATTGCACCAGACCTGTTGCAATCACATGCCAACACCAATACATAAAAATTATTAACCAGACCTGTTGCCAAGCAAACATTGCCACCAGACCTGTTGCAATCACATGCCAACACCAATACATAAAAATTATTAACCAGACCTGTTGCCAAGCAAACATTGCTGCAAGTCACCAATCTCCTGCAATCACATGCCAACACCAATACATAAAAATTAGGTACCAGACCTGTTGCCAAGCAAACATTGCTGTAAGTCACCAGACCAGTTGCAATCACATACCAAGCAAAATAACTAATATTCCACTTTATAATCTTTCTAGCTTAATGATAAAAATTATTAGCCAACACCAATACATGATATATGAAAGGAAATACAACATTCTACACAAGGAATCCACACAAACTTGATTAGATAAGTCCAACATAAACCATACGACAACAGCCCATAATAAAAACATTTAACCATACTTTGATACAAGTACACATGACAAAGCATATATCAAACAGAGGTGTCCTAAGAAAGTTGACATTCTTTTTTATTTTAAACAACAACCATGATTTTAGTCTATGGAATTACCAAGCTTGAGCCACCTTGAGATGCATTAGATCCTTCCTGAAGAGGGGATGAGAGCATGTAAGTGAATGTGCAAATATAGCATATGCAAGGCAAAAAGAGGCTGGTGAGTAACAATTCAGATTTATTGGATTGAAGTTATATAACATGTAGAAGACCTTGAACTTTAAACTGAACAGTACATCAGGCTCAAAACAATTGGTAAACATTGTTAAACATTAGGGATCAGTAATTTAGCCATAATTCCAAATAATCTTCTCTAATTTTTTTCTCCATGTATTGAAACCTTCCTAAGTAAAAGAATCTAATAAATCAAGTTGTAAGCTATTATTGGTTAACAATGAGGTATTGAACTTCATTAAACAAAGTAGTTGTAAGGATTCATAGCAATTGAAAACCAAACACATTAGACATTTGTAATTGCATTTGGAAATAATTGCAAGAGAAGGTCATGCTCAACTATTACATGCCACAGTTATCTTAAATCCCATCATTTTATTTCAAAAATTTCCCCATCAATAGACTGGTATGCAATTGGAGAGATTTATAGGCAAGAAATAGGGGGGTGGCTAAAAGTATCATTGTCAAGAGGTTCAAGGAAAGGGATACAAATCAAATGCGATAGGTAAGAAGGTACCACATTGGGCATAAATAAAGATATTAATGGGGAAGATGGATCATCAAAAATTGAATGACCATACCTATACTTGCCTCCGCTATAATTAAAAGCTTTTCACAAAGCAAGTAGAGTACTTTGAACAGGACATTTAGTAAAATTTAATAGCTTTCAGACTTTCAGGTATTCGTAAGACAAAACCTCACCTAACAGCTAATATTTTAAAAGACCAATTTTGATATTTAATAGGCTGTTTAAAAACATAGATGTCATACATACATACATACATTCATTAATATCTTACAATGGATATTAAAAGCAAATCAGGGTTATCTCAATATTGATCCACTTGTATGACAGATTTACATGCAATCAGATAAAATTGGGGATATTTAAAACTAGTGCCATCTCAAAGTTGCAGTAAAAGGTCACGGTAGTAATGAAAATAAAGAATGCTGAAAATAATGTCTTTGGGAACCACTACCAATATTTGATTAGTGTTATGGGCTGAATTAGTCATGCCTTTCCATTAGTTTCTTCTGCAAGTACAAGGTTAGGATTGGTGAACCTTGGCCTAAAACAAAACATTTTTTCCACTATCACATCTACAAGGTTAGGATTAACGTTTATTACATAAGCTTATAAAAAAAGCATATAGAGGCAGTTAAACTCAATTAGAGCCTCGACAACACAAAAAACACAACAAATTTGCAATTTTGATTATCTAATGACCACAACCACTGCATGTTTTATAGTATTCTTCCCCCTTTTTAAGTAATTTTACTCTCCGTAAGGGCAATGCAAATCAAGTTGCAACAGAACATTCAAAGAAAAACCAATTTGGGCCATTATTCTACTTAAAACTCAAATCAGTAGCCTGTAGAGGCAGTAAAACTCAATTAGAGGCTAGACAACACAAAATAAATAAATAAAATAACAACAACAACAACAACAAAAAATTTGCAATTTTGATTATCTAATGACCACAACCAATGCAATGTCAAGGTAAGAAAGCAAATGAACATGTTTTTTTTTTATGTTACTGAAGAATAGAAATAAGAGAAGGTGATGTCAAAACATTACCAGCTTGTTTTGTAGAAGCCTCAACCATGCCATTAAACCTGTTTCTGAAGGGCAAGTATTGTGAGTTCCAAATCTGTAATTGAAATAAATTAAAAATCTATATAATGTTGTAAAGGAAAATACCTCATCGTGCCATTCCTTCACGTGTTCGCGCAACCAGTACGCTTAAGCAGATGGCCACATTTTCATGAACCAAATACGATCTCTGCGGGATCTCAGCGCCTTGCCCCCAATAAACAGCTCCTCATCGGTGATGTCTGGCATGGATTTCAAAACTTCAATGCAATCTCCATATGCGCAACTATCGTCCTTGCTTTTGAGTTCTTTCGCGATTATGCTCCTTTGCGTACTCAGGTCCATCAATTTATCCACCATTTCAATCGTTTGCTCTTGACTTCTCCTTTTCGACCCTGTGGTACTTGAGTTGCGTACTTTTTTCCTCTTAGAACTGCCTGAAGCCTTGCACGGACCTTTCTCACTCGCTTGCTGAACTGGGTCTTTGTTCTTATCCACTTCTTCTTCCGTGTGTTTCCCAGACGAATCAGTGCTTTCAGCTACTTCCACTACAGGAGTGTTTGTGTACTCACCGCAACCCGTGTGACTTGCGTATTGACCAGTTGCGGTGGACGAACCAGCAAGTTCATGGATCATCTTATACAAGGGGAAAGGTTTATCTCGGGCAACCTTGTAGTCCTTGTTGAACTGGATCAGCAATTCAGTTGATTAGTACAATTCAACATGTTTCAAACAAAAATCAATAAATTTCAGCTATGAAAGTGTAGATTCAAATGCTATTGATCCAAGAAAACAGCTATTCATGCTCATATATAAGAAAAAAAAGATAATTCATGGTCAATGGCAGGGTAGATATTTCAAATATAAATAGATTAAGGTAACATGATCCAGAGGTAACAAGAGGCTTCTTCCTATTTCTAACAACAAGGACAAAACACTAGTAAAGGAAAGATCAAATTTTTAACAAGGAATTAAAAAGAAGTTGTGGATTTGGAAATAGTTCTATTCACCTGAATTATCTCCTCCCACACAGTCGGGCAGCCAGGAGTTGGCCGATGATTGTCATCATCCCACGACCATCCACTTTTGTTCACCAAGGACGAGTACAATCTATATAACTTCTTCAAAGTCTTCCATCGACTCTTCAACTGCAGCACCGTGATGTCTTCTTTGGTCTTATTCACATACGCATTACATACTCGGCCCCACACCGAGGGGCTGAATGAACCGGAACACATCCTATTTCCAGCGCTTTCTTCCAGCAAGATTTTCACAAGTAGTTCATCACTATCAGGAGACCAATTATTTCTTCGCGGCATCCTCCGCACTTCTGCCTGGGATAATTCTTCTTGGGGTTGCCCTCTGTTAATTGTCTGGCTCCCCTGTCCTATACCCTGCATCGACATTATACCAGATGCTCTGGTATCAAACAATGAGAAGAAACATGTGAGTGTCATTATTAAAAACATGGGCAAACTATATTTACATTTCAAGAGATCTTTGAATTAAAAACAAATAACACAAACAATCATTGAAGAATAACTTTGCAGCCCAGAAATTAACAAAAATTGCATTTACAAAACCATGCAAACAGAGAAGGCTTATAAATCATGTAACTCCAAGTACTGGACTAGCAAATAAATGTAAAATTATTAGACTGAGAGAAACACAATACATGCCCAAATAATTGGGAGCATCCAAACAGGGACAAAGAAGGCTTATAAATCCAACTATAATTGGGTTAATTTTTCAATCAAAATGCAAGTTACTTTCATCCCATACTGGGTTAAATCAAAAGCCTTTTAACAAACAAATCTTAGATCATCAAATACTTGATCCACCTAAGGTTAGACACACACCTTCTTTGCTGAGATCTGGACCAGGTCTTGTTCGCTTTTGGAAGGCGATTGTCAAGCTAGCAGTCAATGGCCTTGAACTGAAGCGGGGTGCTTGGGAAGGCTGGGAATTCGTGAATAGGGTGAAACTGGCCGCGTAGAAGGGAATCCAGAAAGAAAGCGAGGCGGGTAAGGATCTGCAAGCTTCACGACCGAACAATTTCATCCATCATCCCGGGGATGTCGAGGAAGAGGGGCGGCGGCTGGAGAGGGTCGCGATGTGGGTGAAACGGCCAAAGGGGGCGAAGCAGACGCGGCGTAGGGCTACAGTTGAAGACAACGGTCAATAATAATGGAGGGGTACTTTAGTAATTTTTTCTTTGTCACTGTTTGCTGATTGATTATTATCTCCGGTTTAAATGAATTATTAAACCTTTTGTAAAATCCATGAATTTTTGGAAATAAATATTTAGTTATTTCCTTGAGAAAAATATTTAAGTTATTTATTTCCCCCGATTAGTGTTAATGTGGGATTAAATGATTTATTTAAATTAAATGGAAATTAAAACTAATATGGGGTCTGCAGGGACCTAATGGTAATTTTCGGAAGATAAAGGGATCTTAAGGAAATTTTTCCTCTCACAGAACAAGGACCTATCTGTAAAATAAATAGGTTCAGGGACTTCCGGAAAATTGTCCTATAATGTGTTGGTTGGACGGCTAAGATTTGATCACCCCCGATAGTGATGATCTTGAGAAGAGACGGAGGGAGGTAGCAACGACACGTGGCGCGCTGAGATGCGCTCCAGATCGTAGATGATCGCGAGGCGATTATAAAGGGATCTAAATGAACCGCGTGGTGAGATCGTAGCCGTTAATCAAGGCTAGCGATTGATACGAGGTATGTGGGGAAGATCCATCCGTCAATTCCATTTTGATCCCAACCGTTGATCTTAGCGTTGTTGGATCCGAGGCACAAGGTTGTGTATCAGACCGTTGGATAGGATCTGATGATCCTCACCGCCTATCTGCGAGATCAGATCGCGAGGCGGACGTTCCCTTCTCCACACGCCGGTAACGCGCGCGAGAACCTCGCTGTCTCACCGTGCGTTGCGGGGAGGCGGGGGCCGGCGACATGGCTGGCGGGCGAAGCGTTAGCGACGTTTCGCCTGGGCACTTGGAGCCTATAAAAAGGCGATGATCTCCACGGTTTCACCACACCAGCAAGCAGTGTAACCTCAGTACTCCGGTGAGCTCGAACGGAGAAGAAGGAACAGCTCTGCACTGTCGACCGGTGGCTCGTCTTGCTTCTGTCGGGATTTTTGCCGCAAGGAGAAGAGGAGCTAGATCGTAGCTGAAGGTCAATTTGAAACGGCTTCGATCAATCGAGAACCACCACGCCACGGAGAATCGACGCCACCGCCGAGGTTACTCTCACGCTAGCCGCCTCGTAAGCTTCTCTTTAACCCTTGAGCTACTTTCGCGCATTAAAATAGTGTATTGGGCGCGTTAGAGAAGGAGAAGTTTCGGCCGGGAACGCTAGAACGTTTTGAAGGTGGTGGTGAATGCCGGCGGTACTCCGGTGAGGCAGGTCGAGGAAGTGAGACCCTCCGCGACGGGGGCCGAGCACAGGCAAGACCTCAGGGAGGTCTGAGGTGGAGCACGGTGACGCCGGAGTCGCTCGGTCGTGGTCGGGAGAGAAACGAAGAAGAAGAAGTAGGTTAAAAAAAAATAAAATAAAATAAGTTAAAAATATATTAACTTAGTGTGACATATTAGCTAAACTAATGGATTTAGCTAGCTAATATATTTTGGCTAAGATATCAACACACTATTTGTGACAATAATTGTTAGTGTAGTTTGTTAATTATTTTTATATAACATTAATAGTGAGACAAGCTAATAATATTATTGAATTATTAGTCTTGAGCTAGAAAACTAGTTGATTATTGTGACAAACAATACTAATTGGTAAAGATGGTTATTTGAGAACTATTGATATGCCACAAATATTTTTGGAAACTATAGGGTGTGACAAATTTATTTGGGGTATTGTTAATTGGATGAGTATTGTTATTTAGTAACAAATATTTGTTAATTTGTGGAACTTGGACATGTGACATTTAATTGACGTGTGACATAATAATCAAGTAAGTATTATGATGAAATAATGAAATGGGGTAAATAGAAATTAATTAATTAATTTCTTAATTGAGGATAACTAGTAAGGAAGCGAGATAAATTTGAAAAGGACTAATAAGCCCTAAACAAGGTGGAACCTTAAACTTTAGGGTCATAAACTACCAAATGACCAAAAAGCCCTTCAAGGGACTAAGGTCAACATAAATGGTGTAATGGGCTTGAAATGGGCCCAACTCAACTAGAGATGACTAGGTTAGACTAAAGTAGATCTAAAAGTCAACTAAGGGACATAGAAACGGGAATAAGAGCCGGTAACCCGTGAGATGGTCCCTAGGACCCGTTAGTGGGCCTAAGCCCAACAAGGACGTTAGGCATGCATGGACATTTAGAGAGATGGAAATTATTGGAACAATGATTCTAATAAACCGTTATATGCCAGATACTCTCGGGGAGTTGTTGGCATACTAAGGAAGACTAGAAGGACTTCTAGTTCCCTCGAACTGAGGTAAGTTCACTTGCCTAGTTTCCACCCGGTAACGGGATTTCTTGGACTTATTATGTATTCTTATTACCTGCACTGCTGATGCCATATGTAACACCCCGGTTTTCTTTGTGACTTTTGAATAAATAATAAATAAAAGCAAGAGTTCAGCGAGATAAGAACAGGTGTTATATTTAGTTTAGCATGAGGATTCTTGAAACTAAATTAATTCATATCCTAAGTTTTATTTTTTTTTTAAAAAAAAAATGTGACAAAACGTGACAAAATAAATATTAAGCCCTAAGTTTTATGAGTAGAGATTAGGATTATGTGAGCATTTCATCAACTAAAGAGTAGTGTTACAAAGTACTTGAATCGGGCTCAAAAATGAGAGAGGCGTTGAAGCAGGTCAACAAGTTGGAGGTGGCGCGTTGCATGTCGTTGTGAAGGAGATGACTCCACGCAGTCCTTCGGGAGTGAGTAAACGAACCATGGGCGTCCTCTTGAGGGGGGGGTGGTGGACTTCCCCGGGAGCTCCTGGACACCTTTGCCTCTGTCCCAACGAGCACTGATCACCAACCAGCATCTGTTCCGGTCCAGGTTAGTCCAGCAGCACCGGCCGGCCTCAGGGAGCAGCAAGGCTATCTCGGACCATCAGGATTACCGTGATGCAGCTTGGTCCTGTTCCTCAGAACCGGCCGCTTTCCGTGAAGCTCTATTCGTCAGCGTCGGCCAACGGGCGGTACACTTCCTTGTTCCCGGGCTCCTCTGTTCTTGCGAGATTGAAGCACCAACAGTGTGGTTCCGGCTAACCCTGTAGTTCCTGTTCTCTGGATCTTCACTCAGTGGATTCTGGTCGAGTTCTCAGAACAGCATAGACCTCTCGGTGCACAGTCCAGCGAGCAGCTGAGCCCTCTTCGTCAATTCCAGCCCCGGTCAGCAGCTAAGGCCTCTCCACCAAATCCCAGCTCTGGCCATCAGTCCCTGCGAGTAGTTGAGTTCGTTGTTTCAGGTTGGTAGAAGGTGATGCCCTTAATTAGCCTAGGACTTGATTGTGTGAATGGTTGAGTGCTGGGCTTTTGACGTTGTTGTTGTATTATTGTGGTAGTTGACATTGTTGTTGTTTGTGTTGCATTGGTGATGCTGTGGTTATTGGTGTGGTTCTTGTTGCTTTGTCTATTGTCACATGATTGTACTTAATTGGGATTCAAGATTCAAAGTAATAAGATGTTCTCAGACCTTCTTCTTGCTCATCAATTGTTTGATGAAATGATTCAAGGAGAGGAGTTGCTCTTTTGAGTGTAATTATGCCAGTAAGTGTTCATTGAGTTGTCAATGAAGAGATTTGTATGGGAAGCCTTGTTTTGATTAGTTTTTGTTACTGTTGTTCCTGTTGCTGTTCTAGTGTTGTTGTTCTAGCTATTGATGCTGCTGTAGTTAGTGTTGTATTGGAATTGGATTCATGGATTCAGGGAAGTGGTTATGCAAAGAAGTTGTGTAGGCCTTGATGGTGTTTGAAGATATACCCGGTTGGGTGATGAACTGGTTATTAACATGTTAGATTGGAGTTGTAGTTGTTGTTGGTCATGAGTCAAAGAGAAGAGTTTGTTTTGAGTTTTTAATCATGCCCGGTTGATGTTTGATAATATGCTCATATGAACTTGTTTGTTGGGGAACTGTTCCAAGTTTAATGAAAGATGTACTCTTTGTGTGTCTTGAGTGAATAGTATTTTAAGTTAACTCTATTCTCTTTGATTGAATTAAAGTAAGGAAATAACTTCTATTTATTTATTATTAGTGAGCTGCTTTCATGGAGTTCATTAAAGATTAGACTAGGTGGTTGTTTCATGATTAGAGAAGATAGTTGATGTTTGATGGGTTTTATATCCCATGCTTCCATGTTGGGCCTGAGTTTAGATGGATTTGGGCCTATGAATGATAGGAAGGGAAATTAATAGTTATTACTTTTTAATTCTGAACTAGTAGTAATTTTAGTTATATTGTGATTCTTAGGAAAAGGGAGAAAAATAAGGCGGGACCCTTGGGAGGTCCGAATCAGATTTGATTTGCTTAGGACGACAGGTGAGTGGACCTACTGTATATTCTCGTGTTTTGATCGGGTTTTGCCGTGTATTCAGCTGATGTTCTTCGGCTAAGATTTGTTCCCGGTTTTGATAATGCTTTCGATTATTTACAGCTATTGTAGATTGATGTTTTCTGCATATGACTAGCTGTAGATCATTGAGATAGACATGAGATAGATATAGGACGTGAGCATCGATCTTTGCTTCCTGTTAGACGATCCTTGCTATGCAGATGCGGCTCCGTTGAGCTAAGACCAACGTGATACCGAGTAGGGGAAAGGTTTCCTTGTTTTCAAAATGAATTTCTAGCATCAAAACCTTGTTTTAAAAATGAATTTATCTTAAAACCCTTTCCCGACTCTTTGGAGTGCTCGGTACCACGAGTGAAGACCTGTGATCGGGGAAACCTCTGGCTTCACATACGTGACGGTCGGGGATACCTCGCGGCTATTTATCTGAGATCTTAGCAAGTTGATCCTACAGAGTTGCATTCTTATCGATAGACGCTCACATATCTAGACATCTCATGAGACATAGACCGACATGATAGTGACTGATGACTTTTCGGGTTTTCTCGGACATTGCATTAGACGATCATCCTGATTAGGAGGATCTTGCATAGATGTCCATGCTTTACTGGAGTTGCTGCATGTATATGAGTAGAGATTACTTTCCATATACAAGATTATATTTTCAGGTGCACGGGTCTTAGTGACCTGGCAGTAGGGGTCACATATCATCGAAGCTCAGAGGCTCGGTCCTCTTCCTTACTCACCTTGTGCGTAGCGCATGTAAGTTCGGGTAGAAGCTAGACCCGTGAGATGTGAGGACTCTTAGTCGGGCTCAAGGCCCCACGGTCATTTTCTTCCTTTCCGCTGTGTACTCTGTAGATTATAAGTTTATTTTTGTAGTTGGTACTGTTGAGACTAGACCCGGGCG
Organism: Dioscorea zingiberensis; assembly: GCA_026586065.1. NCBI lineage: Eukaryota > Viridiplantae > Streptophyta > Magnoliopsida > Dioscoreales > Dioscoreaceae > Dioscorea > Dioscorea zingiberensis. Next base: position 52,633,023 of record CM048820.1, read on the forward strand.
TGTAGTCCGTGGTGATCTATGACGTATGTGTCTCTTCCGCTCTAAGAGTTTCCATTTATTATGTTTTATTATCACCGCTCTCAGTTATTCCGCGGGTTTTGTTTCAAGATTGGATGTTCTTTGGGCCTGTGGTACGACCTGAAATTTGGCTGGTGTGACACGTGCCCCTATTGGGGATCAGGGTGTTACACCATACATGCTATTCATATCTGTTTTTGAATCCTGTTGAGGCATGTATGTTTGTTTTCGGGACGTTGGTGTCCCTGTTTGCTATGTTCTACTGCCCGGACTCAGTGGAGCTAGGGAAGCTCCAATTTAAGAATGTTCAGGGACAGGACCCCCTGACCTTCCTGACAGCCTTACCAGGGAAATAGATCTCTGAAGGTCTTACCTGTCAGTGGGCATGGTACACTGACCGTGTTAACACGTAGGAGAGGTAGTTCTACCGACCCGTGACCGGAGGGTCAAACGACCAATTAGGTCGTATTTACATCCAAAAGCTGGACTTACTGGCCGGGAGTAAACTCTGAGTTCTCTTGGAACTCTCTACAGAGCCCGAGGGCTTCTGTATCAGGGGTCGTACCTTAGACTTGTTTGTGGTAGACTCCTAGGACCGTATTGTTGATTTTGTGATCTCATTGACTGTCATATTTCCTATTTATGACATTGTGACCTGCAGGGGTACTTACTGGGCTTTCCCTTCGAAAGCTCATGTGTTTCTCTTTTCCTCTTTACAGATTCCGAGGTATAGGAGGGGAGAGGTGCCTGGGGAGAGGACTCCGGAGGACTAGAGGTTATAGGAGTCTTCTTTATCTTTATCTTTGTGAGCATTGTTATTGTAGGACCCGTATAGGGACCAGACTTCTATAGGGCCTACGGACCCTAATGACTCTATGTTCTTATGAACTCGAGTTTATGTTTATTTATGGATTGTTATCTGCTTATCACATTATTAGGCCTTGTGTTCGAGTTGAGTTTATCTCTTCTTTAATACGGCCGGTCTGTTGACGTGCTCGAGGTCCCGGAATCCGGGTCGGGGCGTTACACCTTTTAATGGTAAGAACAGTGAAAAGGGATATCCCCGGGGTTATTCTTTTATCAAACAGAAGAGGGGGAAATATTGGCTAGATAGCACACAATTTCACCTTCGTAGAGAGGAGGTCTTCATTGATAGAATGCTGGGAGAGGAAAATAACAAAGATGACTCATCTAATTAGGCTTCACAAAAAATAATATGACAATTATATAGAGAGCAAATAAAATCTAGACCGATCATTTTTCTTGCCATATTTGCCCTTTTTCAATAATACTATTTCGATTCACACAAAACAAATATGTTTCGCCCATCAACATTTGTATATATTAATTGATATTTATGTTTTGTTATTGAAATGCTTTCATGAAATATGTTATTTTTAAAAGATTAGCGTGAGCTATACACAAATGAATTACATTGACCGGAAATAATCACGAAAACGAGTAATAATTTTAATTTTTTTATTATTTTATATTTAGGTTTTTCACTCACAAGTCCAATACAATTCTAAAAATCAATGTCTAAAGTAATCTATTTTATTTAAGAAAAAATCTAATTGTGTTACAAAATTATATTTTAAACCATTTGCATGGTGCATTTTATAGTGGATGGCAAATGTTTTTTCAAAATTCACCAACACTTTATTGAATTTTTTACTAATAATTTCCACTGACAGTTTGAATTAGTTCTTCGCTATTTTGATTTTTATATATTGGGTAAATAATATTGAAAACTCATATATCATTATATTTCTCATTTTTTTTTTACAAAAAAAATTCTATGTTTTCAAACATTTAACAAAATATAACAATGAAAAAGTTGCCTATATATATATATATATATATATATATATATATATATATATATATATATATGTTGATGCCGAATCTAGCCGGAGCCGTGATTTCGACAAACACTTGAATTTGTTTGAGATTGGGGGACTGGGAACCAGAGAAATCCAAACAGAAATTTAGAGAAGGTGAGGGGAAGAGGAAGGAGGAAAGCTTTTACGTGGAAAACCCTCCAAACAGGGAAAAACCACGGTGGCTTTGAGCCAAATTCACTATTACTTCCACGATTACAATGCAAGGAGGGGGACGAATCCTCCCCCCAAGATACAGTGGGAAAGAGAGGGCTTTTCAGAGTGGATATTTTCTTCCAAATGTTTCTGTCCTTTATCAGTGAGGAGGGTGACCTCTATTTATAGGCTCGTGGGTGGAGCGGTTTGGCGGGAAAATCGTTATGGGCGAGCCGCTGCCGTGCCTTTTTTCGTGCTTCAATCCTTTTCTCGGTGACCTTCTAGAAGGAATGGGTAGCGCCATTGTTGGAAAGGCTCACAGGTTCCTCAGGCGAGGGCCTCGCTTCTCAACCTATTCGGGGTCGAAAGGGGGGATCGTCCTTCGGCGTTGGGGGAAACTTTGGTGAGAACTCCGAAGGGACTCTCTGGCTCTCGCTATGGTAGCATTGAGACTCGAGGGAGTGAACCGTGAGGTTCGAGGAGGTGGGACGGACCACTCTCCACGTGTCAGGCCATCAGGGGGCCTCGTGTGGGGCCATCAGTGGGCCAGGTGTCATCTCTCTTTTTCCCCTATCATCAGTCCCCCCCTTTAGTGTGCTTGCGTTAGCTAAGCACACAGATCTGTCAGGCCGGATGAAAGTATGGTACGGGCCTTTTGAGAAAATAAAGAAGTCAGGGTCGAAGTAGCCCTGTAGGAGTGCCTCTGTTGTTAAGATGGTTCGCGGGTATGTGCTTCGTGAGTTCTTCTCTAAGGTGGCTTCGGAGTAGGCGCACCGTAGGGGTGTGAGTCGCCCGATGGCGATGCGATGGTTCCTGGCGGGCATGCAGGCCATCGCGTTTTTCCCTAGGTGCCGTTTGAGGCCATCATGGCGCCTGTAGCCGGCAACTACTCTGGACGCGTGTCGTAGATCCAATGGCTTCTTTCCTTGGCTTGTGCGGGAAGCTTTAATCTGATCCGTCGGAGAAGATTTGGGGAGATGGGAGGTCGCGCCGATTCGGGCAGTGATGATTAGGCTTCCGGCGCGTTGATTGGGAACGCCGCTTTGGGTTCCCCACTTTCTCTATTTTAGAACGCTTTTTCCCGGCTTTCTCACATCATCTTCTTCGAGAACTTCCGGTTTTGAAGCTTCTTGCAAGGGCGATTTATGTGACAGCATGCGACAATGCCTCAACTTCTTTGTCAAGACCGCATTAATGGCCTCAGGTATGGGATCTCCTTCTCCCGCTGGTTCTCCCTCTGGTTCCTCCTCCAGCTCTCAGTCTAGGTCAGCCCCTGGTTCACCTCCAATTCCTCTCCCTGAACCTTCTCCTGAAACTGCTGTCCACTCTAGCGAAGTTCCTAGGTTCTGTGCTTCGGAATATCCCAATAGGCTGTCTTCGAAGAAGATTAACAAACTAGCTTTGGATTATAGGATCACCGGTGTCCCTTCGGCCCTGGAATACAGGATCCCTGCTCTCCTTCCAAAGAGGGGGAGATCGCGATTTATCGCGATGCGTTAGTCGCCGGGCTCAGACTCCCTTTCCCCCAATTGTTTGTCGACATACTAAATGAATTTGAAGTGTGTCCATCCCAGTTGGCTCCGAATTCGTGGAGATGTCTCTGCGGGTTCGTGATTTCTTGCCTTAGTAGTGGTCTAGAGCCCACGCTAGACAGGTTTAAACTTCTCTTCGGCCTCAGTAAGGAGCGGGATTCGGATTGGTACTACTTCGGGGCTCGATCCAATAGAAGGTATTTAGGAAAAGTCCCTTCGTCTATCAAGGATTGGAGGTCTAAGTTCTTCTTTGTAAAGAGTCGCGAAGGGTTAGGGGTTCGAACCAAGTGGGGTCGCCCCAAGATTATTCCTCTAGCCCAGAAAGAATTCACCACCGATGAGGAAGGTGACTTCAGGAAGCTTCAGAAGTACTCTAAGATTCCGGTGGATGATTACTTAACTCCGGAAGTGCTTGGGGACTGCGGTCTCTACTCAGCCTTCGGTAGAGCTCGTTCCAATAGTCCTTGGATTTTTTCTTTTTTTTTTTTACTTACTCACCTTAGTTCCGATTTAACTGTTTTCCTTCTTCTTCTTTTTTTGACAGGAAAAACAAAAGACCCGAAGGCGGCCTTGAATATCCTACTGGCTGGAGCCAGGGCGAGTGGGAATAAGGTGACGACTTCAGCTGCGGAGAAGAAGAAGAGAAAGGCTGCTGAGATTGTTAGCCAGAGCTCGAAGGCTGGTCGAGGCCCGACTTCATTGCCCCGGGCCCGCACGCCCTACTCAAAGAGATCGAGGGGGCGGAAGCCGCTACTGCCGAGGGACCTCCTCAACTTCCGTCGAAGAAGTCGAGGAAGAAAGTCGCGATGAAGAAGCGACCCTTTCCCACGAAGGTTGTTGTGACTGGATCTGAAAAGGCTCCCACTCCAATTCCCACTGGAGATGAGGGTCAGCTCGAGGAGCCGGTCCCCTTGTCTGAGCGAAGGACTAAATCTCGCTCGGAGGAGACGGCTCCAGTTGTTCTGGCTCTTCCTTCGGGTCCACTACTTGACGAGATATGGCCGGAGGTTGAACTCCCTCCCCAAAACGAGGGGGTGGAGGTAGTTGGGGAAGGCTCCTCCGGAGCCCTACCGCCGCTTATCCATTTGTTACTCATTTGAAAGGGCTAGCGACGGAAACCTTGGATTCTACCCAAGTCCTGGAGGGAATCGGGGCTACTGGGTTCGACCCTGCGGCGGGTCTCCTTTATCGCAATCCCGATGCAGCGGGATTTTCCCTTGGGCTCCTGCGCACTCATTCCATCGAGGACAAACTGTCCAACTTTGATGAGTGTTAGCTGGCGGCCCACTTGAGGCTCTCGGCGGTTTCTGTGAGTATTCTCCGTACCCGCTTCTTTCATTTGAATACCTGGTCGATCTCTGACTTGACTTCTCCTTGCATGTGGGTCTTTACATGAGCCGAGCCGCCTGCTTGGTCGAGAGACTAGCGGATCTCCGAGCGACGGTCCAGGGGCTCGAAGCGGAAAGAAAGACCTTACAATCTGAGCGGGGTCCCTTGAGAAGCTAAGGCAGAAGCTTCAAAATTCTTTGAACTCATCGACGGCTCAAGCCCGCGAAGGTACATTGTCGGATAATGACTCTCTGCGGGATCGGAATAGGGCTTTGACCGGGAGAGTAAAAGAGCTCGAGGAGGGGGTGGAGGCAATCAAAGCCTCGAAACAATCTTATGAAGACATGTAGAAGAAGAACGAAGAGGTCATCTCTACTTTGAAGGGTGAAATTTGAGCAGCGCTCTCATCGTGAGGCCGGGATGATCCGAGAGAGCGAGGGTGGCGTTGGAGCCAGAGGTGGGTCGCCTTTCTAGAGAGTTGAAACAGAAAGAATAACTTCTCGCCCAATCCAACCCTGCAAAGAAGGCTGCTGAAGAAGAGAGGAAGAAAGCCTCGGAGTTGCTGTCCTCTGTCGAGTTATCCTTGAAGGCTTCGGGGCAGCAGCTTCGAGAATTGAAGGCTTCCTCTTCGTCCCTTCGGGAGGAGTTTGAGGCTGGGTTCAGGCAGGGGGGCGAGACGGCCTTCGGTCTGTTTGGCCAACTTGTCTTGAAGGTGGTCCCCGAGGAAGTACTGAAGACTCTCTGCCTGGATTTTCACTCTCTTTCTTACAGAGACGCCTTGGAATTTCTGAAGGGGGAAGATCCTGGTGTTGAGCCCGAAGCCGAATCTCCCGAGGAAGGGGAGGAGGGGTCTCCATCGGTGGAAGCGGGAGAAGGCGTGGGCCCTTCCGTTGCTGCAAGCGGTTCTCCCGCTTCGGACTGAATTCTGCTTCCTTCCTTTTTTGCCTTAGAGGAATTTTGTTTTTGTGGAGCTGTATCTGGATTTTTTGATCTTCTTCGCTTGTATTCAACTCTCTTCACGAAATATAAATTTCACTTTTTTACCTCTATCTGAATGCCTTAGCTTTCTTGGTGTGCTCTTGGATCGATTCGGGAGTTGAGTCCTCTGGTAGGCATCGAACCCCTCATTAGTAGCGCTAGGCTTATAAGAACCGGCGATCGAAACGCTTGAGTCATTTTCTTTAGTTTTGATTAATCTCATGATTGGGAAGCGAAGCCTTTTGTTTTAAGGAGAGAAGGGTTAGCGGGGCCCGCGATCGATGCGCTTGGGTCTTTCTCCCAGTGGGGAGTTTGTCTCATGATCGTATGCCAGAGTCATTGGTTTTTGGGAGAAGAGGTTTAGAAGTCCCGCGGTCGAGGCGCTTGGGATTCTCCTCCGAAGAGATTTTTATCTCGCGATCAAAGCGCAAAGACTCTTCTTTTCCGAAGTAAAGGTTTAGAGGGACCCGCGGTCAAGGCGCCTGGGTCTCACCCTCGAAGAGATTTTAGCCTTGCGATTGAAGCGCGAAGACTTTTCTCGTTAGAAGTTGAGGTTTGGAGGGACCCGCGATCGAAGCGCTTGGGTCTCACCCTCGAAGATTTTTTTTTTTCTTTTTTTTTTAGAAAAAAGGTTCCTTCCGACACAAGGAAGTGAAGTTAAGAGAGAATAGAATTTTATTGATAATACCGCCTGAGTGCTTCGGCGTGAAACTGGTGCTTCAACCTCTTTCCATCCATCTTGGAGAGCCAGTACGTCCCGGGCTTTACAATGGCCTGGACAATGTAAGGACCCTCCCAGTTCGGGGCAAGCTTCCCTGTTCTGCTTTTGTTGCCTTGGAACTTATTCTCACGAAGGACCAAATCTCCAATCTGAAAGGTAGCTTTCTTGACCTTGGTGTCATAAAAGCGTTTTACCTTCTGGCGGTAAGAAGCCGCCTTCAAGTTGGCCTCGTCCCTTTTTTCCTCCAAGAGATCGAGTTCCGCTCGAAGCCTCTCTTCGTTGCTCACTTGTTCAAAATCGAGCGTTCGAGGAGTAGGGACCCTTACTTCAGGTGGAAGAACCGCTTCGACCCCAAACGCTAGAGCAAAGGGTGTTTCTCCCGTTGGGGTTCGAGTTGTGGTTCGGTATGCCCATAATGCCCCTGGAACCTCTTCGGCCCATGTAGTCTCATTCTTTGAGGACTCACGGTTTTCAAGCTATGCAGGAGGGTCCGATTGGTTACCTCAACCTGACCATTGGCCTGTGGATGTGTGACTGAAGTTAGCCTGTGCTCTACGCCAAGCTCTTCACAGAAGGCCTTGAATGCAGAATTCGCGAACTGGCGACCATTATCCGTGATGAAGGCTACTGGAATTCCAAACCGGCAAACTACGGACTTCCAGAGGAAAGATCGGCATGCCTTCTCCGTGATCGAGGATAACGGTTCGGCTTCGACCCATTTAGTGAAATAGTCAATGGCCACTATCAAGAACTTCATTTGCCTTGCCGCCACCGAGAATGGTCCCAAGATATCCACGCCCCATAAGGCGAAGGGTCGAGCGCTAACAACAGGGGTGAGGAGCGCCATCACGCCTCGATATTCGAAAGTGTCTTTGGCGGTAGGCGTCACACTTCCGGACAAATTTGATTGCATCCTTTGCCATTGTGGGCCAATAATACCCTTGCCTGAGAACTTTGTGACTAAGGGCTCTCCCTCCCAGGTGGTCCCCCGCGATTCCCTCATGAACTTCTCGGAGAACATATAGCAGCTTGGAGGGGCCTTGAGACATTTAAGGAGAGGCAAAGTGTAAGACTTCTTGTAGAGATGCCCTCCTACGATGCTGTAGCGGGCTGATCGAACCGTGATCTTTCGGGCCAATTTTGGGTCCGAAGGGAGGATACCATCGCAGAGATACTGCAGAATTGGGTCGATCCAGCATGGCCCTTCGTCAATCTCCATAAGCTCTTCGGGGGGTCTGCACTCAATAGTTCTTGCTGCCAAGTATTGAACATTCACCTGCTGCTTGATGTCTGTTCCCGAGGTGGCCAGCTTAGAGAGCAGATCCGCTTCGTAGTTCTCGGCTCTCGGGACTTTATTGATTTGCAAGTTCTGAAAACTCTCCGAAAGTTGCTTCACTACTGCTTTATATTTCATCATGTTATCTTCTCTGGCCTCAAATTCTTCGGACATGTGGCCCACCACCAGCTGTGAGTCCGTGTTCGCCTGCAGATTTTGGACTCCAAGGCCTCGAGCAAGCTGTAGTCCTGCGATCACAGCCTCATATTCAGCTTCGTTGTTGGTAGCTTTGAAGTTGAATTTCAAGATTGTGGAGGTGCGCCATCCTGACGGGGATCGAAGAACTATCCCTCCTCCGGAGCTTTCTGCAGTGGCTGATCCATCCGTGTGAAGGACCCAAGGAGTGTGCTGGGTCTTTTCCTCCGCGGGTGGATCTTTTGCTTCGGTGCTTCCTCCCCCTGTAATAGTTAGCTCAGCAATAAAATCAGCAAGTAGCTGGGCTTTTATAGCACTTCGAGGCTCGTAACGGATATCATGTTCTCCGAGCTCGATGACCCACTTTGCCAGGCGACCCGAAGTCTCTGGACAATGTAGCACTTGCTTTAGGGGTTGATCCGTCAGCACGGTGATCCTATGTGACTGAAAATATGGGCGAAGCTTCCGGGCCGATACTACGAGGGCAAGCGCTAGTTTTTCGAGGGGAAGATACCTCGATTCTGTGTCAGAGAGAACTTTGCTAACGTAGTAGACTGGCTTTTGAACCCCCCTTCCTCTTTAGTGAGGACTTAACTGATCACCCAGTTTGTAACGGCCAGATAAAGATAGAGCTCTTCTCCTGGTCTTGGTTTGGCAAGAAGCGTTGGCGATTGTAGATACCGCTTCAACTGATCAAGAGCCAACTCACATTCTTCGGACCATTCCACCTTCTGAGTCAGACGCAGCCGCTCTCAAAGAATGGAAGGTTCTTTTCTCCTACTTCGAGATGAATCTTCCGAGGGCGCCTTCCCATTGAGGCTTTGAATCTCTTTTATACTCTTCGGCGACCTAGTTTCCATGATGGCTCGGATCTGCTCCGGGTTAGCTTCGATGCCGCGATGAGTGATCATGAACCCGAGGAACTTTCCGGATCGAACCCCAAAGGCACACTTATTTGGATTCAAACTCATGCCATGGGCCCGAAGAGCATCAAAAGTTTCTCTCAGGTCCGAAGCGTGATTTTCAGCCTTCACACTTTTCACTAGGATATCATCAACGTACGCTTCGACATTTCTGCCAATTTGTTTCTTAAAGACTTTATTCACTAGCCTTTGAAATGTTGCCCCTGCATTCTTCAACCTGAAGGGCATTACTTTGTAGCAATATGTTCGTCAGGAGGTGATGAAGGAAGTTTTCTCTTCGTCCTCTTTTGCCATGGGGACCTGATTGTATCCAGAAAACGCATCGAGAAAACTAAGCATTTCAAAACCCGAGGTGGAATCCACAAGACTATCTATATGAAGGCTGTGGGATAGCAATCTTTGGGGCAAGCTTTATTGAGGTTGGTGAAATCTACGCACATTCTCCACTTCCACTCGTGGATTTTTTAACCGTAACTACATTAGAGAGCCATTGGGGTGCTGCACCTCCGAATGAACTCTGCTTTAAGCAACTTTTCTACTTCTTCTTGGCTGACTTCCGCCCTTTAAGGCGTGGTTTCTCTTCCTCTGGATGACTGGCTTCGAGGTTGGGTCAACATTGAGGTGATGTTCCATGACTTCTCGAGGCACCCCTGGCATCTCTTCGGCAGTCCAGGCGAACACATCCATATTGCGCTTCAGAAACCCAAGGAGCTCCTCCTGGTGATCATGGGGAAGCTCGCCTCCAAGCTGCACAGTTTTCACAGGGTCACCTTCAAGAAGTGGAAGCACTTTCAGTTTCTCCACAGGGGTGGGCCTTCTCGCCTCCCTCTCTTGATCCTCGGGGTCCAACCCCTCAAGTGCAAGGGCTTCGGACGCTCCGCTTGATTCTCCTCTTTTGTCCTTGAGTGCGGTAAGATAGCACCATCTCGAAGCTGGCTGATCCCCTCTCACCTCTCCCATTCCTCGCTCCGTGTGGAATTTAAGCTTCATGTGATAGGATGAGGGGACGGCTGCAAGCATGTGAAGGAGTGGCCTTCCCATTATGGCATTATAGCTCGAAGAACACCTCACCACCAGGAAATTGGCCGAAGCGCTAACTGTCCGAGGGGCCTCGCCTAGGACAACAGGCAAAGTAATGACCCCTTCGGGGCAAAGTGGATCTCCGTTAAACCCTTTCCAGCGGGATGCGTGTGGGCCTCAGATTTTCGCTCCGATCCCCATCCTCTCAAGGCATCCTTAAGATTATGTCGACGGAACTCCCGTGTCGGCCGGGATCCCCGTGACATCATGAAGGCGCCCACTTGGAAAGCAACTACCAAGGCATCATCATGTGGCAAATGACACGCCTCGGAGATCCTCATTTGAAAATGATATGGGGGCGAAGATCGGCTCCTCTTCACGGAGCTAATTCACTTGCATCCCCTACCATCTCGTGCATAATTCTTCCAGACGATAAGCTTTCTCCCCAGCGGCTGGTCCTCCTGAGATGAACTCCAGTGGAAGCACCTTCGGAGGCAACTCCTTTCCTGGCTGCGGGCCCTCTGGTTCGGGTTGTTGTTGAAGCAGGAATTGATCGAGCTTTTTGGCTCGAACCAGCTCCTCGATTGCGTCCCTGAGGTGGATGCAGTCCTCCGTTGTGTGGCCTCGAACCTGGTGATAGGAGCAGTATTTCTTGCTCCGTTTCATAGCACCGGACTCCTTCAGAGGGTCTGGTTGCTTTAGGATTTTCTTGCTTTGTATCTGCATGAAGACATTTTCCCTGGTGGTATTTAGTGGAGTGTAGTTATTATACCTTCCGGGGAATCTGAGCCTCCTTGGTTCTAGAGGTCCTTGATCATCTCGCCGAGGAGGTCGATCTTGGCCTCGATCCACTTCTCTTCGGGGCCTCTGCTCTCCTCGCCTCGGGTCTCTGCTTCTATCGGTTCGGGACTCTTCACGCTGGAACTCCCGAATCCGCTGAAGAGCCTCTTCCCTTCGGCCCGCTTTGAACTCTTCGGTGGCAATGAACTCCTGGGCTCTACTCATTAGTTCAGTGAAATTCCTCGGGATTGCTCCTGTGATCGAGTCCGAAGGGGCGATCTCAAGACCCTCCATCACTCCGGAACCTCCATCAATGAGTCTTGATGCGTTGTGTCTGCCAAGTTTCTTTCTTTGAAGCGATCCAAGTAATCCCGAAGGCTCTCCCCTTCTCTCTGTTTGCATCTCAGGAGCATGGCTGGATTCTTCTTCTGGCGCCTCCGATCGGCGAAGCGCTTAAAGAACAGATCCGTTAACTGGTCGAAACTACGGATCGATTCTAAAGGGAGATTCCTGAACCAGTTGTAGGCCACTCCAGTTAAGGTCTTTGGGAATGATCGACACATAACCACCTCATTGAGACCATTAGTCATTATTTCAGAGCAGAAGTGCTCAACATGTTCGAAGGGGTCCGCCGTCCCATCATAACTCCTAATGTTTGGATCCTTGAATTTTTCAGGGAATGGTGCCTCCCAAATTGCCCTGATGAAGGGACTGAACATCCGGGGAACGTGGTTGAGGACCCTCTCTCGCTCATCCCTGTAATCTCGCCGGTGACCCTCCGGAGAGTGATGACGCTTCGGAGAAAAACGTCTCGGGGAATACCGCTTCGGGGAGTAGTGCTTCGGAGCATAATACCTTGGGGAATGATCCCTTGGATATCTCGGGGACTGGCGCCTCGGGGATCGATTCTCGAGGTCATGATACTCTTGACGGTGCTGCGGAGGTGTATATCGCTGGGAGGAATCATAATGCGGTGGGCCTCCTCTTGGGGAAGAGGGGCGTGGGGATTGGTACCTCCTACGCGGATTTGGCGATACTGAGCCCTCCTGCGGGGTATGTCTACGCCTCCTGCCCCTTGCTTCCGGGCCTGGCCTGCGGCCTCGCCTCGATCGAGGCGAGTCGGAGCTTTTGGAAGAAGAATCCACACTCCTTCTTCTGGGAGGCGAAGCGCCCTGCCTGCGGGGGGAACGTACTTCCGATCGCTCCCGGACCTCCGGGCGCTGCGGGACGGCACTTGGGATGGTCGCCTGAGTAAAATGTCTCTCTACCGCCGCCATCGTTTGAGTGAGCGTTGCAAGCTGCTGTTCCATTGCCAGGAATCGATCTGCTGGAACCTCCATCACCTGGGCGTGAGGGGTGGGATTCGATCCCGATGCCGGTGGTCCCCTCGTTGGGTCCTGTATGGTCTCTTCAGCCGTCGCCGGAGCTTCCTGGCTACCGCCCTCTACGCGATCCGCTCTGTCTAAATCTTCTGGTAGTAGTCGGCATGGCCTTTTGCTCAAAAAGAGTCCCCACAGACGACGCCAAAATATTGATGCCGAATCTAGCCGGAGCCGTGATTTCGACAAACACTTGAATTTGTTTGAGATTGGGGGACTGGGAACCAGAGAAATCCAAACAGAAATTTAGAGAAGGTGAGGGGAAGAGGAAGGAGGAAAACTTTTATGTGGAAAACCCTCCAAACAGGGAAAAACCACGGTGGCTTTGAGCCAAATTCACTATTACTTCCACGATTACAATGCAAGGAGGGGGACGAATCCTCCCCCCAAGATACAGTGGGAAAGAGAAGGCTTTTCAGAGTGGATATTTTCTTCCAAATGTTTTTTTTTCCAAATCAGTGAGGAGGGTGACCTCTATTTATAGGCTCGCGGGTGGAGCGGTTTGGCGGGAAAATCGTTATGGGCGAGCCAGTGCTTCGTGCCTTTCTTGGTGCTTCAATCCTTTCGAGACCTTCTAGAAGGAATGGTGACGCCATTGTTGGAAAGGCTCTGGGTTCCTCAGGGCAGGGAGCGCTCTGCTTCTCAACCTATTCGGGGTCGAAAGGGGGGATCGTCCTTCGGCGTTGGGGGAAACTTAGGTGAGAACTCCGAAGGGACTCTCTGGCTCTCGCTATGGTAGCATTGAGACCCGAGGGAGTGAACCGTGAGGTTCGAGGAGGCGGGACGGACCACTCTCCACGCGTCAGGCCATCAGGGGGCCTCGTGTGGGGCCATCAGTGGGCCAGGTGTCATCTCTCTTTTTCCTCTATCAATATATATATTCTAATTTGAACTTGAATGTAGTATTTTAAAAACCAATGAACTCATGCAATTTTTCACATTATTGTTTTTTATTTTTGATAATTTTTTTGTGTCTATCATGTACGTTGATTACATTCCAATTTTTTAATTTTTTTTATTATAAAACATTGTCAGTATAGAGGAAAATTAGAGCCATGAGAAAAAGATAAAAAAGTAATTTCTTGTTTTTTTAAGGTGCATTATGAAATGCTCACATATATATAAAAAATAATAATATTAATAAATAACTTTATTCATAAGAATATATTTGTAAATAACACTTATATTGTAAGAAGGAAACCATGGTAGCCCACAATTTTCTATAACATGAGAGCCATGTGTGCGGGTTGCCACGTTGGCAATCCAACATGACCACTGTCAATGTATCAGAGCTTACTAACTTGACCAAAAATCCTATAAATAGGACCTTCACCTCCCCCTATCTTCACAAGCATCACCATTGTAGCCTCTCCATTCCAAGTTCTTTAGACTTTAGCTTACCTCCAACAATGAGCTCAGAAGACACCCAAGATTGGGCGTGGCAGGACGAGAAAGTCGATTACTCGTTTTGAAAGAGTTGGACTCTAGTTTCCCGTTGGACGCATTGCCCGCTTCCTAAAAGAGGGCAAGTATGTCGAACGTGTCGGTGTTGCGCTCCTGTATACCTTACAACCGTCCTTGAGTACCTAGCTGTTGAGGTTTTTGTTTGGTTTTTCGGGGGTTAATTAGGGTTTTCATTTTTCGTTTTCACTTTTGGTTTATTCTTTATGGGTGTTTTTCTGTTCTTATTGCAGGTCTTGGAGCTGGCAGGAAACGCGGCTAAGGATAACAAGAAAAACAGGATAATTTCTAGGCATATATAACTTGCGGTGCGGAATGATCAGGAGTTGAGCAAGCTGTTGGGATCGGTGACAATCGCCAGTGGTGGTGTTCTTCCGAACATTCATGAGAACCTGTTGCTGTTGCTAAGGAAGCATGGGAAGGCAAAGATAGTGGAAGTTGCTTCTATCTCGTAGTAGTTGTAATTTCAGTATTGTTTTAAATATAGTTTATGTAGTTCATTGTTAGATGGAGTAAATTAGTTTCCGTTTCTCTGTATAATGCATGATGTAATGCATTGGTTCATCCAAAGATATATATAATTGCCTCTAGTTCTCTTTGGAAGTTGTGTGCTTTTTTATGATTTAATTTCTTTGGTGGTTTTGTGTTCTCTATATTCTTCCATCTTCATTTTTTTTGTATGGATGTTTTTCATCCAGTTTCCTTTTATTTTAGGAGTCCATTGTATGGTTTCAAGGCAGAGGTTTACAATGATCCTTTTATTTTAGTTGTTCATTTGTATGGTATCAAGGCAGAAGTTGTGCACTTTTTGATGATTTTTTGGGTGATTTTGTTTTCTCTATACCTTGCTATATTCATGTTCTTTTGTATTGATATTCCTCATCAGATTTCCTTTTATTTTAAGTGTTTATTTGTTGGTATCAAGGCAAACGTTTACGATGATCCTTTTATCTTGTGGAAGTTCTATTGATTTTATCTTTGTCCTTTTTCCTAGAGTACGTGCAAACCAAGATTTGATTTTTGTCTTCCTCCTGATTAGAAGAAACCCTAGCTTGTCTGGAAATGAATGTGGTATTGAGATCTGATTGATGTTAAATAAGCCAAAGATGCAGAAGGGATTGTGTAGGAGTTGTTTCTAAACTTGTGGGAGCAAATGCAGTTTATTAATGAGTTTATATATGTTGATGATGGGTGACTGGTGTTTTTTTGCATTAGTTGAGTGTTCTCAATCATTTGGTTTAATGTTAGCATTTGAACTTTTGAGATTCATGTATATTGTTAGGTTTAGGGTTTAGGTAGTACTGGGACATGCAGATACTTTTGTTCATGGTGACTGTGAGAAAACAACCTCTTTGGTGTCTTTGCATGTGAGGTAACAATGTCTTCATCTCTTGCTAATGTGAGCTCTGTGAACCAATGCTACGTCTATTTAACCCTACTGGACTGCAAATATCTGATTTGGTTTTCCTATACTTGTCATCCTTTTAATTGAATTCTCTGCTAACTATTCCAACTATAATTGTCTTTTGATGATGATTGCAACTCAATAAACCCTTTGAAGATTGATTTTCTTGCTTTGTGTGAATTGACAGTTTTGCTAGTAGTTTGTTGTTGAGAGATCTTAGGGCTTCTTACTCTATTCTCTTCCATCATTATGTAGTACCTGCTGTTAGATTCTGTTAGAGTATTAATGTGTTGTTAGATGTGTTGACTAGTCCATGTAATGTATTTAATTTATTGTTTCTCTCTTTTCAAACATTTTGCAGGTGTGTGTGGTCTTATCAAGAAAAGTAGATCAAAAAGCTATATGTGTAGAAGCGAAAGTAAGCTGGAATTAAGTCTTGGAAAAATCCCTCATCTTTGGCTCCTCTGCAACTAATATATTCTTGAAGATGTTTTGAATAAAATGAAGCTATGAAAAATTGAGGTTTCTCTATTAAATGTTTTGCTGAGAATTTCTGCTCTGAAGCTATGTCTTGGCTCTCTTGTCTTTGGATTTTCTTGTCCTTATTGCAAACAGATAACAGAGTAATGGAAAGTGAAAGCAACAAGGAATTGTATGTTCCTATCATATAAAAGTTGTATCTCCATCAAGTAAGGATATTGTTACTCTCTATTTCAATTTTTCCTGCAAATCTGGTATCAGAGCTACATGGTTCTCAATTTGGGCTGATTTACAAAAGAAAAACATGGCAAGCCAAAGCACAATCCTCCAATTCCTGTATTTTCTGGAGATCATTTTGACCATTGGTGTGTTAAGATGAAAACTTTATTCAGAGCTCAAGACTTGTGGGAATATGTTGAGGAAGGATATGATGAACCTCCATCTACCACAAATCTTAGCAACCAAGAACTAAAAGCACTTATAAATCACAGAAGGAAGGATGCCAAGGCTCTCTTATATATTCGACAAGGTGTGAGTGCAAATATCTTTTCAAGGATTATGGGAGCAAATTAAGCCAAGGAAGCATGAAAAATTTTACAAAAAAGAGTTCCAAGGGAATCTCAAAGTGAAAAATGTTACTCTTCAAACATTGAGAAGAGAGCTTGAAAATATGCAGATGGGTGAAGAAGAAAATGTGCAATATTGCTACACAAAAATCATCAAAGTTGTGAATGAAATGAAAGCTTTTTTTGAGGAGATTAAAGGCAGCAGAGTTGTTGAAAAAATTCTTGTCAGTTTGCCTCCAAAGTTTGATTCTATGGTGTCAATAATTGAGGAGACAAAGGATATCTCGTCAATGAATGTTCAAGAGTTGATGGGTTCCTTGATTGAAAGAAGAATTGAAGGCATGCTGAAAAATCGGTTGAAAGTGCTTTTTAAACAATGCTAAATATCAGCCCCAAGAATGATGAAGGTGGAGAATCAAGTAGAGGTGGAAGATATGACCGTGGAAGAGGAAGAGGAAGAAATTTAAGAGGAAGAGGCAGGAATATTTTTCCAAGAACATTTACTGTAGAAAATTTCAGGTCTTGCAACATTTGTGGCAAGGACATCACCTTGAGAAGGATTGTTGGCATAAGGGTAAATCTAAATGTAACCATTGCAAAAGACTTGGTCATATTGAGAAGTATTGTCAACTCAAATACAATCAACAAGCACATTTTTCAAAAGAGGAGCAAGGTGATGAAGGAAATTTATTTTTTGCTTGTCACATGGCAACCAAAACCAATGAAGATGTATGGTTCCTTGATAGTGGTTGTAGCAACCATATGGCAAAGAAGTGTTGACTTGGATGAGTCTATAAAAACTCAAATCAAGATGGGAAATAAAGGCATTGTACAAACACAAGGAAGGGGAACAATTGGTGTTCAAACAAAGAGAGGCACCAAGTTTATTCATGATGTATTATTTGTCCCTGGATTAGACCAAAATCTACTGAGTCTTGGACAACTCCTTGAGCATAGATATACACTAAACTTTGATGATAATTAGTGCTCTATTATGATAAAAAGGATGGTAACCAGCTGATTGCAAAAATCAAAATGGAGACAAACCAAAGTTTCCTAATCAATCTCAACTATGGAGGAAACCAAGCATTGAAGGCTCATATTGATGAAGACGCATGGTTATGGCATAAAAGGTTTGGGCACTTAAATTTTTGCAGTCTTAAACTACTCCAACAAAAGGGCACTTGGAAAGGTGTGCACTTGGAAAGCAACATCGGCAACCATTTCCTAAAGGAGTTGCTTGGAGATCCAAGAAGATGCTAGAACTAATTCACACCAATGTATGTGGGCCAATGAGGATTATCTCACATGGAGGTAACAAATACTTCATCCTATTTATAGATGATTTTACAAGAATGACTTGGGTCTACTTCATGAAAGAAAAGTCTCAAGTATTTTCAATTTTTAAGAAGTTCAAAAGCTTTGTTGATAATCAAAGTGGCCATCACATCAAAATTTTGAAAAGTGATTGTAGCAAGGAATACACCTCAAATGAATTTCAAGAATTTTGTGAAGATGAAGGCATGGTAAGATAGCTGACTGTTGGCTACACTCTGCAACAAAATGGTGTTTCTGAGAGGAAAAACCAAATGGTAATGGAAATGGCAAAATGCATGTTACATGACAAAGGTCTACCCAAATTTTTTTGGGCGAAAGCGGTGTATACAATTGTATATTTACTCAATAGAAGTCCCACTAATGCCTTGCTTGGATGAGGGGTTTCGGAGGTTTCATAAAGGAAGGGTTTTGGAGGGTTGACATGAACCCTTGTTTGGATCTATGGGGGTTTTGGAGGGGCAAGGTATTAGGAGGTATTTGGAGGTAAAATGGAGGGTTAAAACCGCTCATTTTACTTCACTTTTCAACCCTCCAAATCGGAGGGTTTGGAAGGGTTAGTCATACAAGATTATCAAAATGCCCTTAGTTGAGAAAAAAAAAACTTATCTTATCTTCTCAAATCTCACATCTTCATAAAAGATGTATGAACTTATATTCATATTAGTAATCCATATTAGTATTTTATAATTTTAGAAAAGAGAATTATTAAAATTATAAATCAAATTACAAGGTGTGTAAATAAATTTTAAAATTAATTAATCTATTAGTATATAATTTAAGTATTAATTGAATATTAGTATAACATTCTATAAATTTTGTATTATTTCTTTAAAGGGTATTTTGGTAATATTGGTATCTAACCTTATCTTCCATTACCTTCAAACCAAACACAATAAGGTTTAAAAAACCTCATGTTACTTTATCTTGGCCCCAAACAAGGTTTGGTTAAAAACCTTACTTTCCTTTCTCTTACCTTCCCTTAGCTTCTCTTACCTTCCTTTGTGAAACCTCCAAAACCCCCTATCCAAGCAAGGCCTAAAGCGGTGTGGAACCAAACTCCAATTGAAGCTTGGAATGGAAGGAAGCCATCGGTGAAGCACTCGAAGATTTTTGGAGGCATTTGCTATACTCAAATTCCAAAAGTGAAAAGGTACAAGCTTGATGAAATAAGTGAAAAATGCATTTTTGTTGGCTATAGCTCACAATCTAAAGGCTATAGATTGTTTAACTTGACGACTAACAAAATCATCATAAGTCGTGATGTTTTGTTTGATGAAACTGCTACTTGGAATTGGAAAGAAAAAGATGCAGATGAGCATGTTGTTGTGCATCATGAAGAAAGTGAAAATTTAGCAAATGAAGTAGAAATGGAGGAAGATTTATCACCAAGTAATGCACCATCATCTCCAAGCTCAAGCACTAATGGCTCAACCTCAACTCCAAGGAAAATGAATAATATGAATGATGTTTATGCTAGATGTAATTTTTGCATCCTTGAACCTGAAAATTTTGAAGAAGCAAATCAAGATAAAGATTGGAGAAAAACTATGGATGAAGAGATTCAAGCCATTGAGAAAAACAAGACATGGAAGCTAGTGGAGAAGCCTAAAAACAAGGAGGTCATTGGAGTGAAGTGGATCTACGAAGTAAAGCTGAAATCAGATGGTTCTATCCGAAAAAAAAAGAAGGCAAGGTTAGTTGCTAAATGCTACTCACCACGGCCTGGTATTGATTACAATGAAACATTTGCACCGGTTGCAAGACTTTATACCTTTAGAGTAGTAATTGTCATTGTTGCCCAAAAAGGCTGGAATTTACATCAACTAGATGTAAAATCTGCTTTTTTGAATGGAGAATTAAAGGAGGAGGTGTATGTCCATCAACCTCAAGGTTTTGTCAAAGAGGGTGAAGAAGACAAGGAGTATAAATTGAAGAAAGCATTATATGGGTTGAAACAAGCACCAAGGGCTTGGATTAGCAAAATTGACTCATATTTTTTAGAGCAATGATTTAAGAAGAGCAAAAGTGAAGCAACCCTATATGTAAAAGCACAAGGTGCATCAAACATTCTAATTGTTGCAATATATGTGGATGACTTACTTTACATAAGCAAAAATGAGAAGATGATTGTTTAGTTCAAGAAAGAAATGATGAGAATATATGGCATGAATGATATGAGATTATTGCATCATTTTCTTGGTATGGAGACTCATCAACAAGATGGAGTTTTTATTTGCTAAAGGAGGTATGCTGAAAATATACTTGTTAAGTTTGGCATGCTAGATTGCAAATTAGTAGCTACACACTTTGTGGTTAATGAAAGGCTTGTTAAGGAAGATGGAGAAAAGAAGATTGATGCTACATTATATAGAAGCTTGGTGGGAAATTTATTATATCTCACAGCCACTTAAGGCCGAACATCATGTTTGCTTCAAGTTTACTTTCAAGATTTATGCATAATCCTATCAATTACATCTTGGAGCTGCAAAAAGAGTATTGAGGTACATCAAAGGCACAATATTCATCTATGGAATTAAATACAACAAAGGTGTTGATGCAAAGTTAATTGGATATTGTGATAGTGATTGGGGTGGCTGAATATGTAAAATCTAACTGATTTTGAAATAAAAAAAATGTGTTCAAATTCCTTTAAATTAGTTTATTAATTAAAGAAGGTTCCCCAAGTATTTAGTGATTGAATTAAGAAGGGAAAATAAGGGTTAAAAGGTTTAAAACCCTAATTAGGGTTAGTAGAGAGTCCGGAGGACCTATTGGTAATTCTGTAAGTACCAAGGACTAAAAAGTAATTATTTTCTCTCTCTGGGCGGACTAAACTGTAACCTAAAGAATTACAGGGGTCTCTGGATAATTTTCCAGAGAAAATCCTTATAGAAGAGAAGCGACGGCTAAGATTAGATGATCTCAGATTTGCCCTAATCGCGAGGCATTATAACGGCCCATGTTGAGCCACGTGTCGGTCAGGTAACCGATCCATCATATCGCGATCTGGATCCGAGGCAGAAGGAAAGGTTTGTGTGAGGATAACCTCACGGTGCGGACTGTTGTGAACCACCCATCTTCGGATTGTCTCTAGTCCAAGGCGATGGATGAGAATCAGGCCGTTGGTTGAGATTTAATCTCGGCAGTTCATCCAACGGGGTAACGGACACGAGGTATTAGTAGGCAACATCCACCGTTGAAGCTGGAGGTGTGAGATCTGGCCTTTTGATTGAATGGAGTGTCGATCTCGAGGCAGGGGGTGGTCGTTTCCCTCCGCCATGCGAGCCGCCGCGAGTACCGCCTCTTCCCCCGGGCGTTACGTGCGGAAAGCCCGCTCGTCGGACGACGGCTTAACTCCGGGACATCGCCAAACGCTTTGGCTGCCCTCGGTCTATAAAAGCCCCTCCCTGGCTCCTTCTGAGATACTGAGAAGAAGGAGTTCGTAGAGGTCGCCGGCGTGGTTGACCGGAGAGGATGGGAGAGACGTTGGGAGCTCCGATCGCCTTCAAACGTTGCTGGGAGCTTGTGCAGGCAAGTACGACTCTCTCCTTTAAGTAAAGGCCTCTGTTGCATACATTTAGTCGAGGTTTCCGGGTCGCCGGAAAAGGGGCTCACGGCCGGTAGTGAATGGATGAGGGGAAAGGTTTTGGGAACAAACCGTCCGTGCATGCGTTTTCTTCGCTCGAAGGGGAATCTCATTGCAGGATTTTTCAGGGAAAAGGGTTCTCGGACTAGGAAATTACATACTCCGGTGAGGTTTGGACAGAGAAGGAAAGAGAGGCTGGCGGTGGTGATTAAGGACTGTAAAGGGTTTCCGGACAAGGGGGAACTTCGTAGCGAGGTGGTGCTTTCGACCATGACATCTTCTCCGACGACCGCCATCTAATCTCCGTTGAAGCTCCTACTGCTGATGGAGAAGAAGGAGATTAGGGATAAAATAGTTTAGTTAATTTAATTAAAACAGTAAACAAGGTTAAATGATTGATTTTAAATTCCTTAGTGTGACAGCTACTAATCAAATAAATCAAAAGAACATATAGGTGAATTAATCAATTTAACTGTTTAATTATATTGGTAGAGGATCTAATTAAATTGATTAAATGATGTTGGACATCTAAATGTTTAAATAAATAATACCTAGTATGATTTTTTTTTTTAAAAAGAAAACTATATCATGGTTGATTAATTGATTAATACCTAGGCATCTACATGATTAAATAAAATCATGTAATGGCCTAGGTTGATTAGATTAAAAGGACCAAGGTTTGGACCTAAGTAGTGAGATGATTGATTTAATTAAATCAATTGAAAAAAAGCCAATTGAGGGGTTCATGGTGTGACCAAGGTTAATTGAATCTAATGGGCTTGCTAACCCATAAGAGTGGACCCAATTAACCTTATGCGATTAGATTCAATCTAAGAGGCTTTAAAACATGACAAAGTGGGACCAGGGAGGTCAGTAGACTAGGTATGACCAATTAAGGTTCGTACCATGACAAATACAATTAAAGTTTGACTAGAGTTGACCAAATGAGGGTTGATAGTCAACTAAAGGACATGGAAATAAGGGAAAAAGGGTCGGTAACCAGGGAGATGGTATTTAGGACCCGTTAGTGGGCCTAGGCCCAACAAGAACGAGAGTCATGCATGTGCAACTAGAGACATAGGGTTTTATTAGAATTTTGGCTCTAATAGAAACTATATATCCGCCGGATACTCTCGGGGGGTCCTAGAGGCATTTCAGGAGGTGACTAGGAGGAGTCCTAGTTCCAGAAAGAAGTAAGTACTTCTGCTTAGTACCGTTATCTTTGATTTGATACTTGTGTAAGTACACTTGCCTAGTACCCACTCTTCGGAGTTTTCTTTGGACTTGCTTATGCCTTGTTGATATATACTTTATTGATTTCATACATGCTATCTTCTTGCTTTAAATTCCTGTTGAGCTGTATGTTTGTTTCGGGATGTTGGTATCCCTGTTTGTTTTGATCTACTGCCCGGACTCAGTGGAGTGTGGGAGCTTCAATAGGGAATGTTCAGGGATAGGACACCCTAGCATTTTTGCTTGCCGTGCCAGAGAGGCGATGCTCTGGGGGTCCTACCCGTCAGTGGGAATGATACGCTGGCCGTGTCGACATGTATAAGAGGTGATACTACTTGACTTACGGCCGAGGGTCGAAGCGACCGAGAGGGTCGTGTTCTGACGGCCATAAGCCGGATCTTCGACCGGGAGTGATCCTTGAGTTTTCTTTGAAACTCAACACAGAGCTTGAGGGCTTCTGTTGTTAGGGGTCGTGCCTTTGGATTGATTTGTGGTAGACTCCTACAGTTTTGTTTTCTTGGGATGTGGTCCTTTTACTTGACATGTTGTTATTGTGTCTTTGTTAGCCCGCAGGGGTACTTACTGAGCTTTTCATTCGAAAGCTCATGCATTTGTTCTTTCTCTCTTTGTGAGATCCCCGAGGTTTAGGGCCGGTCTTTGAGGAGATTATGCAGGAGGTTGTTTTAGGAGATCCGAGGTCTGAGGGTCTCCCTTTTCTTTTGAGGGTTGGTATTATGTAGGACCCGTATAGGGACCTGTTTTTGTATAGGGCCTATGGACCCTTATGACTCTATATTCTCTTAGACTTGAGTATGGTTTTATTATTACTTGTTATCTGCTAATTTACACTTAGGCCTTGTATTCGAGCTGAGCTTGACTCTACTCGGAATCTGGTAGGTGCCTGTACTGCGTGCTTTCGGGGTTCGAATCCACGACGGGGCGTGACAGAATAGATGACATGAAGGGCACCTCAAGCTATTATTTTTCATTGGGTTCGGGAGTGTTTTCTTGGGCATCCAAGAAGCAACAAAGTGTTGCACAATCTACAACATAATCTGAATATATTTCAGCTAGTTTTGTAACCTCTCAAGCTATTTGGTTAAGGAAGATATTTCAAGACCTTGATGAGAAGTAAAAGGAGGCTACCATATTGTTGTTTGACAACAAATCAGCCATAAATATTGCAAGAAACCCAGTTTATCACAACAGAACCCGTCATATTGCAATCAAACACCATTTTCATTTGAGATACAATTGAAGATGGTGAAGTTGTTGTCAATTTTTGCAAAGGAGAAGAACAAGCTGCAGACATCTTTACAAAAGCACTTCCAAAGGATAAGTTTATCTACTATAGAGAAATGCTTGGAATTCAAGAAGAGCACATTAAGGGGGAAATTATGTTAGAGTATTAATGTGCCATTAGATGTGTTGACTAGTCATAGTTGACTAATCCATGTAATGTATTTTATTGTTTCTCTCTTTTCAAATATTCTGCAGGTGTGTGTGGTCTTATCAAGAAAAGTAGATCAAAAAGCTACATGTGTAGAAGAGAAAAAGCTACATGTGTAGAAGAGAAAGTAAGTTGGAATTAAGTCTTGGAAAAATCCCTCATCCTGGGCTCCTCTATATCTAATGTATTCTTGAAGATGTTTTGAATGAAATGAAGCTATGAAAAATTGAGGTTGCTCTGTTAAATGTTTTGCTGAAAATTTCGGCTATGAAGCTATGTCTTGGCTCTCCTCTCTTTGGATTTCTTGTTGTCCTTATTGCAGACAGATAGCAGAGTAATGGAAAGTGGAAGCAACAAGGAATTGTATGTTCCTATCATATAAAAGCTGCATCTCCATCAAGTAAGGATATTGTTACCCTCTATTTCAATTTTTCCTACATATTCTATCATAAATAATAACATGTTATTGCTTGAATTGTATTTCATTAACATGTGTTTGGAATACTTCAACAAAGAACTTCTAATAGAATATGATGACTCATGTGTTTAGTGGTCATTTCTTTTGTTAGAAAAGTGGATAAACCACGTTTTATTTATAATATGATATTAGTTCCTTAATTTGTTTAGTGGTCATTAAATCATTGAAAAATGTTGGTTCTTTTGTTTTCTCTCCTTCCAACTGATCACTTGTAAATTTTATTTTAGGTATCTTTGTCGTTGTTCTTATTATTATAGTTGACTCTAAAACTTTTAATCTTGTGATCCAGAAAGTAGCTCATTCGAACTTCACGTGGATTTGACGTATTTGCATGATGCGCGATACTTCAACAAGGACTATCTAATATAATCGCATGCCTCATGTGTTCAGTGTTCATTAAATCATCAAATAGTATTGGTAAAACAACCAATTCAAGAGTGCTTACATCGCACTTCAAAATTTTACTTCGAATATCTTTGTTGTTGCCCTCACTATTGTGTAAGTTGACTTCTAAACTTTTGATCCTGTGATCCAGATATTAGCTCTTTCCAACTTCACTTGGATTTGGCGTATTTGCATGGTGCGTAAATTCATCTTTATTCGATCCTCTGTTCCATTTAACATTCTCTTGAGTTTTGATATCTCATTTGTTCTCTTATTGTTGCTATGCTTTTAATTAAATATGCTGCTTATGTACCTATTATAATTTCCATTTTATGATTATTTCACCTCTGAATCTATTTGGTGAGTTTCTTGTTTGTGAGAATTCTCCTTTTCTATTAGCCAGTTGTTAAGAGGTCATTAAAGCTATTCATTTTGTTGCATCCCATGCTTATGTAGCATCTGCTGTTAAATCAATTATAAACATGTTGTTGCTTGATTAGCATTTTTATTAACATTTATATTTAACCCTTTCTTGAGTTTTGATGCCCAGTTGGTTTTCCTATTGTCATCATGCTTTTAATTGAATACCTGCTAACATTCCTACTATAATTACCATTTCATGATTTTTACAGCTCTGATTGGAAATTTACCAATTTCTTGTTTTGCTCACAGTTGTTTCATTAGTAGTTTGTTGTGTTAAATTAATTATGAATAACATGTTATTGCTCGAATTGTATTTCACTAACAATGTATTTAGAATAACTTCAACAAAGAATTATGTTATCAACATCTAATAGAATCTCATTACTCTCACATGTTGAGTGGTCACTACATCATTTAAGAATGTTATATTTTTATTCAAATATCTTTGTCATTGTTGTTGTCATTATTATTATAGATGAATCTTTTGAACTTTGTGTGAATTTGCCATATTTGTGTTGCGTGATAAAGTTGTCTTTATTTGATCACTACAAGAAATTAGGTGTTTCGCGGTGGTTTTAGAAAACCACCACTAAGTGTAGCATTTGTGGCGGTTATCATGGCGGTTTATTGAACTACCACTAAATGCATGGATAAATTCATGCAATTTGCGACAATTTTTTGGAAACTGTAGCTAAATAAATGCAATTAGTGACATGTTCCCCATAATCGCCGAGAATGGCAGGTTCTCACTTTTTTTTTTATTTTATTCCCTATTAATTTTCTTTCCTTTTCTTTTTCATTGAGATTAGGCTCATTCAATTGAATCAAATTAATAATATCATTCTATATTAATTAATCCCTCATCAAATTAAATAATTTTTTTAAAGCAGAATTATATACCTATAGAGAAATTGTTATAATTATAATATTCATATTATTACACAAGAAACACACATTCATGTACAAATATGAATGTGCATATATACAAATATAGATATATAGATAGACACAAATGTGTCTATCTTTTATTCATATAGATAAAGAAAATAGATAGACCTTTTTTTTCGTCTCAGGTCGATGGATCTTCCAATTAGAAGATCCCCCATATGGATAATACACATTCCAGTTGACTGAGCCTAATACGAATTGTTTCGTTCCGAAGCAAAGATATCCACGGAGGCCAGTTTGTCCTATTTAGATATTCACAACCAAGAGCGTACTGGATTCGCTTTCGGATAGGCCTTGAAAGGAGAAGGGGGCCCAAAAAAAGTAATCTTTTTTGATGAAGTTGGTTGATTAGGACAAAATTGTATCTCTCAGAAACTTTACGTGCACCTTCGGAGGCATACGATTCAAAAAAAATTGCGAAAAAAATCAATGTGTCGATTCCAGTCCCATTTCCTTTTTTTGTAACAAGTTTTAAAATGGAATATTAAACAATTTAATGATAATTATTTATGTAATTTTATTAATTAATTTTTACAAAAGTGTATATCCAACAATGAAGGAATTAGAAAAAAAAATAATAATAATATGTAATTTTATTAATTAATTTTTACAAAAGTGTATATCCAACAATGAAGAAATTAGCCAAAAAAAACAAATAATAATTTTCATTTCATATCTTAATATAGAATAAATTAATTCTAGGGTGATGTCCAAGAAGTTTATTGAATTTTTATTTCTAACCCGCTAGGAATCAAGTCTGGGTGTTCATTTGCACGAAAGTGCTTGGAAGTCTAGAAGTGGGTGAAGTGGGCAGAAGTCCCAGTTCCCCGAAGTGGCCAGAAGTTGACACTTCTGGTGTTCATTTCCACTAAAGTGTGAGCGTACCCTATAGTTCTAATAATAATAATAATAATAATAATAATAATAATAATAATAATAATAATAATAATAATAATAATAAGTCCACTTCGGTCACTTTGGTGCAGATTTGGCCGAAGTGGGCCTAACACAAATATAGGGAAGTGCCAACTTTCCTAGGGCGTTCACTTGGGGGAAAGTGTTGGGAAGTCAGAGTGGGGGTTTGAAGTGAGCAACAGTTCAATTTCCACTTAGGAAGTGAAGAGGCAAGTGCACTCCTCCA
Organism: Dioscorea zingiberensis; assembly: GCA_026586065.1. Taxonomy (NCBI): domain Eukaryota; kingdom Viridiplantae; phylum Streptophyta; class Magnoliopsida; order Dioscoreales; family Dioscoreaceae; genus Dioscorea; species Dioscorea zingiberensis. Next base: position 52,660,103 of record CM048820.1, read on the forward strand.
AATGTTTTATAATAATAATAATAATAATAATAATAATAATAATAATAATGATAATGATAATAATAATAATGATAATGATAATAATAATAATAATAATAATAATAATAATAATAATAATAATAATAATAACCCACTTGACCTAAGCCATTTTAACTTTGCATTTTATGCGTGGCCTTAGTAAATAGAGTGGCTACTTTCCAGAAGTGGTAGAAGTCCCACTTTACGCGAAGAAACATCAAAAGTGGCCGAAGTGGATCACTTCCCCACTTCCCCCAGACACTTACGCCTAAGTGAACGCCCCCAGTGAACGCCCCTGCGGCCAAAGTGCCACTTTCGATGAAAGAAACATCAGAAGTGGGCCACTTCCCCCAAACACTTACGTGTAAATGAACACGCCAAAATAAACCTTTTGTGATCTTGTAAATAAGTATTTAAAATAATCTAATGGATTAATGAGAAAACAATTAATGAATTATAACAATTTAAATGAGTTCATAAGGACATATTTATATAATTAAAATGTTACTTCATAGGTGTATATATTTTTTATATGTCTAGATATTCATATTTTTTTTAAGGTTATTAATGTAAATTCTTCTACTTGTAAGATTAAAAAGATTTAAATTATTAATATCTTATTTTATAGTTTGTTGAGGGCTATCACTAGGGGGTGTAAATGATACATCATACTCGTAAGTTACTCGAACTCGACTTGATCATAGTCGAGCCGAGCTTGAGCTCGAGTAGCTCGAGTAGTCAAGCGAGTAGGGTTCGAATATCTTAATACTTGACTCGAGTGCTCACGAGCCTAATCGAGTAGTTATATATATATATAAGTTGGCAAGAGAGGGTGGAGGACGGCGGGGTGAGTTGTAGTTGAGGATGTTTTCAGGATTACATATAGCTGTTGGATTTTGATACAACGGCAAATCTAGGGACTTCCCGCCCCATATATCTATATATAATTTTCTATTGAATTTACAATTTTATCCTCCAATAATATTTAAAACTTTAAAATATCTTTTTTTTTATTAAAAAGTTAAATATATTAAAACTTAATTTTTTTTTAAAAAAAAACCTAACCCTAATTTCCATCTTCTCCACGCCGCCGGCCCGCCACGCTTCTTTCACTCTCTCACTCTCTCACTCTCTCACTCTCTCACTCGGCAAAGAAACCCGAGAAGACGAGGGCCAAGTACCAGCCACCATTCAGGGCAGTCAAGGACGACACTGAGCCTTTCCTCCGCGATCCCGTACGATTTCAATCCTTTTGATCCTATTCTCCGGCATGCCTATGTATCTAATCGCTGATTGCTTGTTTTCAATCGTTGTTGCAGATATCTCGTTCCGATCCCATCGAGACCGTGCAAGCATTGCTCCGGCTTCCTCCCTTTAATAAATCTCAGTTCTGCTCCAAACAATCTGGTACCTTTCTTTAATTTGCCTTTTTTTTCCTAGGTTTTAAGAATCAGCACTGTGATTCATTTGATTGTTTTTGTACAAACCTAGCTCCTATCTTGTCTCCATTTCCTGGAATTGAAGCTGACTATCGTTTGTTTAGATATTCTGGATTTTCATTAAGTAGAGGGTTAATAATAGCACTTACCTGCACACAACAGCAAGTGTTTTTCCCACTGTTTGGTTTCCATTCAAGTGCTTTGACATCTCTCTGGAATTCACTTGTCAGAATGCTTGGATCTTTTCCTTCTGTTCAGAGAGCATCCTATATTAATGGCCATAATATATTTCCAAGCCCGTAATTGGCAGACAATCAAATGAGCAAAATAATCTGTCTGAACAACAAAAGAGATATATTTTCAACCTGAATCCTCATAATCATGTATTGTAACTAGATTCTGCTAGGTGAATACTAAACTATGCTTATGAGGATGCCAGCTTACTCCATAAATATATTCAACTCCTGTTAGCACATTCGACTAGAAAAATAGTTGTTAGAAAATAATTGAGAGAATCAATTATCATTCTCCCTTATATAAACAACAGACTCCAAGACAATCAAATGAATAAAATAAAGCAAGAGACAAAACCATATATTTGCAAAGTCATGCGAAATGAATGAAAGCCAGTAATCACAACAATAAACAAATAACATATGAAAGGCCCATAGTCAAATGACTTGTACCATTTATTCTGATTCTTAATTATTATTGGATAGCAGACAATATTAAGGGCATAACTCAAAGTGGATAGGATCTTTTCATTAAAAAGACAATGGTTCAAATAGCTTAACAATATTTCTTATGAAACCTAGAGAAAGTTTCTATGAGAAAACAGAATAAGCAGTAAAACAGATGACAAACTTTGGCCATGTCCAAAAGAGAGAAAACACGAAGCATCAACAGATTCATTAAATGATTCCAAATCATGAGAAGACAATATATATGTATATTTTTTGAACATTTTGGTGAACATTTTGATATTTTGAAGTAGATGATCCGAATGATATGCAATCCTCTAATATTGGTGAATATTTTGAGGTTGATAACAACAATTAAATAATTGTTTGAGATTAATTGGTAATCATTTCTTTTATTTATACTTATTTTGATATTTTATTACTTTTTAATATTATTAAATTGATTCATTGCATATCTGAGTTGTTTGTAAGTATGTCGAGGACAAAACGACATGTTACTTCTAGCCATTCATCGAGATCGATCGAGGACTATGATCGTTCTACATGCCCGAGTACATCTTTGACAACACCACCAATTGATGCACAAGAACACCAAGAGGCCCGGTCAAAGAAATGTAAGTTGAGACTAGTGAGCCCTCAAGTTATCGGGGACCGTAAAAGAAGTTCAAGAATGTGGGATGTGGGGATTAGAGGTGAGTAGTATATATATATAATTTATTTTTTAGCTTCAAATGGAAGGTTTTCAAGTTTATATATGATTGTATGCTATGAATGATAATCATATATGTGATGTCTTAAACATCTTTTTTGTTTTTTTAAATGCAGATGAAAATGGGGTAGTGAAGCGACAAAAAATGCGAGCAATTGAGATATTCTTTCTTCCATCAGGAGACAAAGTTATTGTGGAATGGAATCGTCGAGATCAACCGGTTGAATTGTCTCGGGGGATGCTTGCTCAATTTTTAGGCTACATTGCAAGTAATTGTCAGAACTTTCCCCTTGGATATGAAAAGTGGCAAAAGATTCCAGAGTGCTATAAAGATCATGTATGGAACAACATTATAAAGGTCAGAGATGTATTTTTAATTGATATTATATGGATTCCATTTTTTTTTTGTATGTTTAAGTAATGTGTACTAATATATTTATTTATTTGTAGACTAAATTGGAGGTTAATGATGATGGACATAAGAATTATATTATGAAAAGCTTGGAGAAAAATGGCTATGACCACCAATATGCCTTGTATAACTTTATGAAATGTGACCCCAATGGTCCCCGCTGAAGCCAATATTGCAAAAGAAACCTCCAGGAGATTCCTTTGGAGCAATGGGTTGCTTTGTGGATTATAGAGCTTCTAATACAAAGGTAATTGCATAAGAAAATTTATTTGTTGCATTATTGTTTAGTATTTCACGTCTCATTATTATGCATGCAAAAGCAAAACAAAATACTAGAAATCGCACCCACCTAATAATGCCTCACACGTTAGGCTCAAAGTCTTTTGCTCGACTGGAAAATGAGATGGTTATTATTTTCATCTTAAAAGCAGATTTAATTATGTTTATTGTGTATATACAACTTTCTTTGAAAATTAAACATATTTATTTATTTATAGGAAACTCAACTTGGTCGGCCTGTTACAAGAGTTGAATTACTTCAAGCCACCACTCATCGGATGGGTCTTTTTATAAATGAAGAAGTAAGGCATAATCATGTAAGTTAAAAATCTTTCATATTTGTTATGGTTAATGTTCATAACGATAGTCATGCTACAATATAAAAAATTTCAGAACTTTATTTTGCGGGAAGATCTAATTTTTGGAGTCAGAGCTCATCCGGAAAATGAGACATTTACTAACATTTTCAATCAAGAACACCCCTGTGTATGTTAGAGGTAATGGGACTTGGAGTTGTCCCAACCTGCATTTATGGATCATCTAGCATTTCGAAGTAGACGTGATGGTAGTAGGGGTATAGATGCCCTCAAGAATGAGGCACTGCACTTAATGCATCAAATTGAAGAAAACAAACAACAAATAGTGTATCTTACCCAACAGCTGGCGGGCCAAAATCAAAATATGACATCTACTCAGGTTTTATTTTTTTAGTTTCTATGTTAAAGTTTTTGTTTCATATGTTGTTAATATTTGTTTTTATGTGTTTAAAACTCATATTTTTTTAACATTTGATACTCATTTCATTTCAAATAGGAAAATGTAGGGTCCCCAGCTATTGGAGGATGTTCATCACAGGGTGGTCACTCGTCTCACGACGAACAAAATTCAAACCATACTACATAGGTTTTTAAGTTTTTGCAGAGCTTTCTTTTTTCCTTAGCTTTTTGAGATTTTGCTTCGTAAGCTCCATCTCGGGTTTGTGATCCTGCATTGGTTTCTAGTCTTGCAAGAGGGGGTTTTTATTTAATTACAAAAATGCCAACAAAGTTCTCTGGCGCTTGTCTCTTGAGTCCTTCCTTGAATGTTGATTTCTTGAGCTTCTGCCTGGTTTTGAGATCCGGCATTGGTTTCTTTGATTTCTTGAGCTTCTTGTCACGCTTCTAGCTCTTCAACTAGACAACGTGCGGCACTTAGCGCGGTTCGTTGCACTAAGCCTGTCTTCCACCCGAAATTCTCCCAATGAGGTTAAGAGGAACTTAGAGATTTTAGAGAAACAAAGAACTCAAGAGAGCTTTTGAGAAGAGAACTTTGTATTGCTCAATATCCCAAGGATGATTACAAATGGAGGCCTCTTGGCCTATTTATAGAGTGGCACCTCCATACCTAGGATGGTGCCATAATTTTCTAGATCCTTCCTAGTTCTAGAAGATACAAGAATTTCTTCACTTTTACTTTTACTTTACAATATCCCACAAGATTCTAGCCATCTATAGAACCTTCCGAATTTGTGTTGAGTCTATCCAACTCTAGATTCATCTAGGCATCTCCACACCGCTCCGAAAAATTCCGGATACTTCCCGAGCCAACTTGAGCGTGACGTGACATTCTGCTCGGTTTTGAGATCCTTCCTTGAATGAGGTGGTTTCCTCATCCGATGATGCGGTGAGGACTCTCACAAAGCTAATAACTTTTTGTTTCTTTGAGAATTTCATAGAATGTTCCAATTTTGAATCTCATGATCAATGTGTTTTGCATAACATCTTTGTCATTAGTGGGCATGCTTATAGTGTTTGATGTTCATTGCTTTTAATTATCTGTGAGCTGAATAGAATTCATACAGGATTGGCAATTATTTTTGGTTAAAAGAACATTCTTAAGATAGTCTTGGTTTCTTCGCAGTTGTACTATGGTGTTGATGAATCTTATAAGCTGTCCATTCCTGCAAAGTGGAGATCCTATGTATGGACATATTGAGGTGGGCATGAGCTTTTCATTTGCTTTGAGAATTGTTTTCATTGTTGGGTAGTGATCATAAAGTTTGTATATTAAAGCTGCATTATGACGTATTGGCTTTTTATTTAAAGATGAAGGATTTTTGCATGGCTTAATGCCTATCCTGGCGGTGAAAAGTGGAGGATTTATTGTAGGGATCCATTGAAATAGGTCATTTTTTTATTATTGGGGTCTAATTTTGTTGCATATGAATATTAGGTTGTCTACTTCATGAAAGGCTTGTTTTTTTTTTTTAAATTAAAAAAAAAAGAAAACTTCTTTATTTGACTATAGTAATGCATTTTGTGTGTTTGAAACATGCAAAGGCACCTTTCTTGGCTAGAGAGCCAAGGATGGTGCACGGATCGTTCAGCAAGAATCATTAACTATATGTTTCGGAATAAAACCTAGCTTATATATTGCAGGCAGCTACTGTTTATGGAGCACTTCATGCCTTCCAGGTACTTATAAATTTATAAATTAATAGGAATGATTTTGCTAGAGTGAATTTATAAATTTGAGAACCTGCTGAAGCTTTTGCTGTTAACATGTGTTGCTTCTGATATGCTGTTGTGCAGGCAACTAACATGTTTTGCTAGAGTTTTTGCTTCGGATATGCCTTCCAGGTACTTATAAATTTATAAATTAATAGTACATGATTTTGCTGATTTATGGCATCTTATAAATTTGAAACCTTCAGCCAACTTTGTAATCTCAATTTCAAAACAAGAACTGTTGAACTTCATGCTGCTCCTTGGGATATATATGATCAACCATGGTTCACTTACCAATTGGTAAGTTTTCATCAAGTTATCGATTTGCTTTTATTGTTGAGTGAGTGTTTGGACAATGTATAAGATGCCTGCACATACCTGACTACCTATCTTCTGCTTTTTTGTTCAGAGAGCCAATTGCTGCTCAGGGTGTCTAGAGTCAATTTTTGAATTTCTTGCTGAAGCAACAATTTCTTATTGAATGTTTGTAAACATTGTTTGAGAACGAGTGTCGGTTTTATTTCATATATTCTTCTTTGTATTGTATGTATGAATTTGTAAATTTAATTTTGTAATTATTTGTGAATTATTAATATTTTTTATTTTTAAATTTGAATTGAATGGTGTTCACTGTTTAATGGTATGAGATAAAGGTTCAAAATTCTTATTATTGTAAAAAGCAAAATAGGTTAATAAATAATAAAAAAATAATTTAAAAAATTGATTGGCACTCACTGTGGTTCAAACTGCTGAGAAATGTTGATATTATGTAGAGTTAAGTAACATATAGTCCTTATAAACTTTTGAAATCTCTATATAGTTTCCATAACCTTTGGTATCCTTATATAGTCCCTCTTTTTATAAAGACTTATTTTTCAGTCCATTTTTACACAAACAGTTACTTTTTATATAAAAAGACTTTGCTGCCCTCTCTTTTCTCTCTTTTCTCTCTCTATCCCATTTCTATCCCATGTTCTCTCTCTAAATTAGAATTTCTTCTTTTTTTTTCTCGCTCTAATCCGATTTAATTCTCTCTTCTCTCTCAAAGGCTTTGTCTCTCTCTAACTCTCTCTCTTGTCCCATGTTCTCTTCTCTCTTTACCCCATGTTCTCTCTTGTTTTTCATATCTTCTCTCTCTATCCCTTGTTCTTTCTCTTTCTGAGTCTCTATTTATTTTCATTTTTTCTCTCTAACACTCGGTTTATTTCTCTCTTCCTCTCTAAGCCTGTGTGCAAGGTATTCCATAGACTTCTCCCAACTTCGCAAGAGCATGTCCTTGTCCGCAAGAAATTGACCAGAATATTAATCGCTCGATAACTTCAATTGCTCACCGTCCGAACGGCTTCACGCTGAACAAGCGGCTTGACTCGAGTAGTGTCCTCGAAGCTTCGATGTATTGTTGGGTAAAGATGTGTTCCCAAATGAACTTGCTCGCGTTGGGCGCATACATCATATCTATAAGCTTGTACCGCGTAATGAAGATAGCGTTTTGTAAGAGATAATCAAACTTCCAAAGAAAGAGTAAAGTTTTAAGCAAGATAGTAAAGAGTTGTGTTGGATAATAAAGCTTTCCATTCAATAGTAAAGACTTAAGCTAGATAGTAAAACTTTAGGCCTGATAGTAAAGAGTTATACGGGATACTAAAGAGTTACACTCGATGATAAAGCTTTAGGTCTGATAGTAAAGAGTTATACGGGATACTAAAGAGTTACACTAAATAGTAAAACTTTAAGGTAGATAGTAAAGCATTAGAGGCAATAGTGAAGATTATCCCTCAACATTAAAGGATTTTTAGTCACATGTGAATATTACCTGATTGAAGAGCCGTTTAGGTGGCCATGAGGGTGGCGCACCTCCTTGATCCACGCATTGAATTACTCAACGATGCTCGAGTACATCTTACCCCATCTTTGCCCCTTAAACAGATAGTTCGACCAATGAGCCACATTAGACTTTTGGATTAGCCAATCTGGTGTGCGCCTTGGAAGGTCACGACCATGAGGTCGTTTACTGCATCATCGAATTCTTTAGCAATATATGCGTATGCGATGCGGGTAAAGAGGGCCCAACACTCCTCCTTCAATGCTTTCCCAAGGCTAGTATTTCCTTCATGAAGTTCGCCTCTAAGTGTCACAAACAATAGGCGTGAGACAATGAAGGGAACATCCTTGCGATGGCATTAACGAGACCTTTCGATCTGTCGGATACGAATGTAATGCACTTGTCGTAATCGTTATCACCATATATTGTATCCCTGAGAGTGGTGAGGAACCAAGTCCAATTGTCGTCTATTTCATTGTCCACTATGGCTAATGCGACGTGGAAGAATCCCTCGTTGCCCTCTTTGCCCGTCGCTCCTAACAAGATGCCACCGTATTTCCCAAGCAAATGTGTTCCATCAACGAACAACAGCGGCTTGCAACCCAACTTGAAGCCGACAACACAAGCACTGAAACAAAAAAACCCGCGTCACGAATCGCCGCCATCATCGTCCAATTCTGAACGCTCTACCGGGATTTGTCGCCAACACCTTTTCTGCATACCATAACAACAAAACGTAGCTCTTTACCTTACTCCCATGGAGAGCGCTTCGGGCAACCTCTTTTCCCATCCATGCTTGCTTGTACGGAAGACACACGCCGTGCTCTCGCAAAATATCCCGTTGAATGTCAACGGCCCTATACAAGGGACGATCCTTGAGCTTCTGGATCACACTACCGCAAACCCATTGTTTAGATGCTTTCGGGTGGAAACTTGTCCCGATACCACCACCACACACATGTGTGGGCTGCAATGTCTTTATTCGAAAGGTTTGCAGATTTCCCTCTCGAGAAGCATGGACCCTCCAATTGCAGTCTGCCTTGGCACATCTGGTCGTCACTCTTTCTCTGTCATTTTTAATGAATGTAAAGTCAAATTACCTTTTGATAGCAAAGTCACGGAGGGCATCCCTGAAGTGTTCCACATTTTCAAATCATTCGCCGACTCTAAGCACTGCAATCTCGGGATATTGAGAAGAACCCACAATGTTCAAGGACATGCTCTCGGCTAGAGGGTCCCTGATGATTGAAAAAAGATTCTTTTAAGTAAGACAATACTAAACAGAACAACGCAATACTAAGCGTATACGACTGATGTTAAACACGTACTGTAAATAATAAAGAGATAAGATAAATACTAAGGCTTTACAGTCGATAATAAAGAGATAAAACAAATACTAAAGACATTTGGTTGATAGTAAAAAGATAAGAGCAATTCTAAAGACTTAAAGAAAATCGTAAATGCTTACGTGTTTGTAATATACGGTTGCGGGAAATAACAAGCACATACTAAAGGCTTACATTGCCAGATAACAAAGACAATAAATTACATTGGAATCGAAGACCCACACTCTTCGCCAACGGTCACTTCACCTGTGTCCACAATAAGGTCGACCATATTCTTCTCGAACGATTGCAAAATGTTGCACATACGCACAAAGTCTGTAGAATTGTCAATGGGACAAGTTGTTTTTTGTTCGTCTAGTGCGATATAACTCACTCTCACGCCAAAGGGGTCAAGGTCCTACCGTTCACATATGTCATCCATTACTGACTCCCAACAAGTGAGCACTGTAAGTGCGACGTCGAAAATGGTTTCTATCGAACTTCTACAACAAGAAAACCTTTTGCAAAAACAACATAATTATACGACGCAAGCCATGAAAAAATAATGGGAAAGTGGATCTACCTTGGTTGTTTGTCTTTGCAAGACTTTCCCACCTAACTTGTTACCGGCCCGGACTCAGTTACGTCGTAACTTTTCTCCAAAACTAAAAACACAACCCATCGCTCTGCAAAAGAAGAAAGGAAGGAGAAGAAATGAAGGAGAAGAGGGGAAGGAGAAGACAAGAAGGAGGAGAAGAGGCTTCGCTTCTTTTGCAAGAATGGAAGTACAAAAGCTGGTTGCATGCTCCTTATCCTTTCAGCCAAAAAGATGAATTTTGGGTGGAAGGAGAAGAGGGTGTTTTGGGGTTTTAATAAAAAAGTAATGGGTAAAGGTCACTGCAGGGACCTAAAAGTAATTCATTTTAAAAGGGAGGACTGAAAGGTTTAATGTTTTTGTCGGAAGGATTTGAAAAGTCGAGGAAAGTAAGCAGTCGAGGGGTAGAAAATAATTTTCCCTATTATGTATTTTGTGACGGTTTTCACAGTGTTTTTCTAATTGTTGTAAAATTCAAACTCATCAAATGAAGACTTCGAGGAGGGGGAAAAAGAAGAAGTCATGGCGCCACCGTACACTTATAGACCTTGAATGCAGGAGGGCAAGAGGAGTGGAGACTCAGGAGGTCACCAAAGACACCTGTATCCATATACCACATACACACCGTATGCCACACTGTATGTCAAACCATTATTACAACACTCACATCTAAGTGCTTTCATACAACTATGTAATACCTATAACATTGTAAACATTATTAATGAATGTGGTTTATCCACCTTTTCAAAAAAAAAAGAAAAAAAATGCAAACTCATCTCATGCCCATGATATTTGGTGGCGGTTTTGATGGTGGTTTATAAACCGCCAGGGAATGCACCTTACAATTAGCGGTGGTTATTCCGGCAGTTTTTCAAAATCGACCCTAAATGCTCTCGCGATGCTGGTATTCACGGTGGTTTGTTAACCATCACCGAAAGCATTTCGCGGTGGTTTTAACCGTCACAAAATGTCTTTGAAACCGCCCCTAAATGTTTTTTTTTTTTCTTGTAGTGGATCCTCATGCTAATGTGAAGCTTGTGAACCAACGGCAGTTCCATTTAACACTCTCTTGACTGCAAACATCTGATTGGTTGTCTTGTTGTCATTGTGCTTTTAGTTGAATAGGCTATTTATATTCGTGTTATAACTGCCATTTCATGACTATTACAGCTTTGAAAACCTTTTGAAAATTGATTTTCTTTTTTTGAGTGAATTGGCAGTTTTGCTAGCATGTTGTTGAGGGGTCTTTAAAGCCATCACTCTGTTGCCTCCCATGCTCATGTATCATCTGATGCTAAAATCAATAATAATTAATATGATATTGCTTGGAAGTATTTCATTTTTCATATACTTGGTATACTTCATCAAAGATGATATTATGAGCATTTGATAAAATCTCATGGTTCTCATGTGTTCAGCAGTCATTTAATCATCTGAGTATGTTTTCTCTTTTGCCATCTCACTTCCTTTGTTATTGTAGATTTGTTGCAAAGCCTTCTTGATCTTGTTTGACAACAGAGAGATAAGTCTTGATTTCATCTGCTAATGGTACCTTATACAACATTCGAGGACATTAGTTTCTTATAACTGAAAAAAGAACAAATTCATCTGTTGTTTTGTGTAGCCTGGTTATTACTTATTGTCATAAAACATATATATAACAATTATAAGATTATATATGTGTCTCTGTACCCCTTCAAGTTTTCTTGTGTTCTGTGAAACTTCAATATAGACAATTGAATGTGTTTGTGCCGCCAACTAACATATTTGTATTTTTTTTGTGTAAAATTCATTAAAAAAAAACACGTGTTATGAGTGTATATCAGTATATGATAGCAGTGATGAGAATTCTGTATGGAGCACACACTTTCATGATCTTTGGATTTACTTGAACAAATCATTTGCCCTTTTTCTTTATGCCCTTCCTTCCTTTTTCATCTTTACTTTCATAACAACAGTTGTACTTTTATTGTTGTGATCCAAATTCCAAACAGTTTTCCGAATTTGTTAAGTTTTGTTGCAGAGAATATTTAAAATTCTTCTATTTTTCAGGTGTGATCCTGGTGAATACCCTAGTGAATGGCATTGAAAAGCATCTCTTATCTGCATATGTATAAGAGTTTTTCTTTGCTTAAGTGGTTTAGGGAAATCAAAGGTCACAAGATAGTTTTGGTTTGGGAAAACCAAAAGCTATATGGTTTGGAAAAACCACATGCAAATATTTATAATGTATAGGCTTGCATATTGATTTAGAAGAGAATGATCTATCAAGAGATTGGCTACATAACATTTGGTTCAATTTGTTTGTAAATTCTATTCATCAAAGACTTGATAGCAAAGATTGGTCTCAGTGTGAATACATATATAGTTTTCGTATTATAAAAAAATTAGGTCAAATACCCAATTTAGTCCCTCTATTATAACGAACCAGCCCTTTTGGTCTCTCTAATATAATTTAATACTTTTTGGTCCATCTATTTCCCTGATTGAGAAAATTGGGTCCCTCCCTCTAATGGACTTCTGTTTTTCCGTTGAAAACACTGATGCTCATTGATATATATATATATATATATATCATCTAGGGGCGTCCCTAGATAACAAATCTAGGGAAGTCCCTAGATTCAAATTGATCCAACGGCCCCTGTTTAAACTTTAAACTAATCTCTTATTTCACTAGAGATAAACCGAGCAGAGTGTTTAGAAAGCGAGCAACCTCCGCCTCTCCCCACCCCCTCCGCCTCCGAGCAAGCGAGCAACCTCTCCCCTCTCTCTCTCGACCTCACCCTCTCCGCCTCTCCCCACCTCCTCCGCTTAGCCTCAGCTTCGGCCTCGTAACAAAAGATTCAGTAAGCAAGCGAGCAACCTCCACCTCTCCCCGCACCCCTCCGCCTCCGAGCCCTCTCACGAACTCAACCTAGACATTAAGATTGTATTTGCTTGGGTATGAAGGCCAGACTACGATTTATGAGGTTGTTTGCTTTTTCTCCCATGTTTTTGGCTTTTATTCAGATTTCAAGAATAAGATAACGCTGATGAATGTTAGTGTTATGTTATTAGGGTATGAGGCCCTTCAATCCTAATAAGGGGGAATATGATCATCAGAGATTGTTTGGCTCTTAATCCTTCGGACCATGTTCTTGTCTTATTCTCTATTCAAACAAATCCTAAAGGGAAGTAATTGTTTGGTAAATGGGTTATAATCCTAAAGGGATTTTTTGCAATGATAATTTGTATGAAGTTTTTCTTTTCTCATTGTTTTTATCCTTTAGTGCAGGGAAGAATGGTAGATATTTATGGGCAAGAGGCATCTGGAAAGACTACACTTGCTCTTCATATTGTGAAGGAAGCTCAGAATCTTGGAGGTTTATATGTGCTGCTAATTTCTTTCTAATAACTTATTTGATTACTTTGAGTGCTTGACTGATAAAGGAATAAATCTTTTAGTCGCATGTGTGTCATGAGGTTGGTCATGTGCAAAACAAGTATCATTCCTAGAGTTGAGATAGTCATAAGTGTTATGCCTAGTGCTTTTTTTGAATATTGAGAGACATCATTTCTTGTTGTTTGTTTGATTACTGACTAACATCAGTGGAACGTCATAATGACTTTTAAAATTCATATTTTCAATATGAGTTAACTTTTTCTAAAATACATTGATAGACTAGCCATTGAGAAAAGATAATCAGAATAGTATTTTTCCCTACTTGTCATGCATGTTCATATGAGCTAATTGTTGTTCTAAATTGGATTTAGTAAATACTTCATTGTAGTTAAACTAAATTATTCGCTCTGTCTTGCCGCTAACTTTTATTTTAGAATATTTTTGTTTATTGTGGCAATTTGTTAATTGTTACTATACAGAAGGTAGGCATTTCAAGTTTGCCAATAAATTTTGCTAGCTGTGAAGGTTATAATTTTTTATTGCTTGAATAATGTAGAAATCACAATTAGTCTCTGAAATGATTATGATCCAACAATGGATAAACATATATTAATTGGTATCTAGCAAATTTCATATATGAAGAATTGATTATAGAATTGGGAAAGGAAACATCATGTTTCAATTGTGTGATAATTGTAGCTTAGAAAATAGAAAGTCATATAGGATAAATTTTGGCTGAACAAGTAGATATTGGACGAGAAAAATAAATATTGCGTAGATTATGATGGCTCTATTCTTGGGAAGTTTGAGATTAAATTTGAAAGAAACTGTGGGATCGAAAATAAGGGCCTGACATCGTGAAGACACCAAACGATATATCGAAGCACAAATATCATTTTTTGTTTGTTTGTGGGTTCTTTTATTCCTAATAAAGGCAAGCCTCTATTATTAATTACCCCAGACATTGTCTTGGGAACCTCCGATTAAGGGCAAAAATACAAGTAGAGACAATGAGAAGGAATAATTGATTTTATTACAATATGATTTGTTACATGTCAGCATATGTTTATATATATGGATATATGTTTATTTGTTTATTTATGACGCCATGCTCGAGAGATCTGCCCCCGCCATATAGGATCCATAATCCACCGGTTGCCTTGCGCTTGAGACTTGTGACCGAGGTTCAGATCGCCAACTGAGCCGCCTTTTAAGAGTTGCATTAGCCTTTTTCTCTATCAAAATATGCACTGCCCGAGCTGCAAAAAGGGCTTGTGCTATATACGACTATTGAAGATCTTGGTATCTAGTCTTCAGCGCCGCAAATTTCATTCCCATTGGAGTTTCCAGGCAGGAATTATGAATTTTTGAAAATGAGTCTTCGGCATTGTCAACTGGCGGGATCACCAAATTGACTATTTTATCCGGCTCAAAATTTACACCGAATTTCGGGCCTTAGAGCGATTCTGTGTTGTATATGACTATTGGAGATCTAGATATTTAATTTCCAACACCAAAGATTTCATCTTGATCGGAGTTTTCTGGCCAGAGTTATGAATTTTTGAAATTGGGCGATCAACATAGCTAGCGGCAGAAATGCTGAAGTTTACCCTTCTATTTATCAAAAATCCACACTGATTGGACCGCCGAATGAGTTTGTGTTGTATATGAATGTTGGAGACCCGGATGTCTAATTTCCAACGTCGCAGAGATTATCTCAATCGGAGTTTCCAGGTCAAAGTTGTGAATTTTTGAAATTGGGTGATCAGCATGGCTGTCGGCAGAAATGCTGAAATCTACCCTTTTTATTTATCAAAATCCACGCTGATCGGGCCACCGAAAGGATCTGCGCTGAATATAAATGTTGGAGACCCAGGTGTCTAATTTCCAACGCTACAGAGATCACCTCAATCGGAGTTTCTGAGGCAGAGTTATGAATTTTTGAATACGGGCAATCAGACGATGTTTCAGGAATTAATTTGTCGAACTACAGGGTTCATCCTTTTTCCCCATCAAAATACGCACTGATCGGTCTGCCGAAAGGATCCGTGCTGTATATGATTGTTGAAGATGTGGATGTCTAGTTTCCAACGCCGCAGATCTCGCCTCAATCGGAGGTCTTTGGACGGAGTTATGAATTTTTGAATATGACCCTTTATTAGAGTAATCTGCAGCAGAAATGCCTTTTGTTTCTGCAGCAACAATTCTTTGATAAAATGGCTCTTTCTTTGTAAAGGTGGCAGCTCTTCTTCATTGAATTGCAGCAGCAGCAGCAACTAGTCTCTCACGGCAACTGACTTCCCTTCTATAATTTCTTCATGGGGCTGCAACCACTCTATCTTCTTCTCTTGGAGTTCATAACTTTGTAACCATCTCTATAAAATTTTGGCTTGGAGAATAGTTTGCTTTATCATCTGAATATATACCAAAACTTCTAAGAACTTGAATGAGGTCTGAGCAAATCAGTTTTATTCCAAGCATATTTCTTTAGGTCATTTCATCGAATAGGTTGTGTGCACACCACAAAAATAAGTATTTGGCATAATTTTGGAGCATTTCTTCTAAAAAAATTTGCTGACCAAAGAGTAGAACATAACTTGCTGACCATATATCCATTGCTGAACTATATTCTGTTGCAACATTTGCTTCACTCTAGATCAATTCTATGGCAAATTCCTGAATTTGTATGCATATCCGGAGCTTCATATATATAAAGGAGAATCAAGAGTTTCCCTTCCTTTATATTAGCCACCTATTGTAGCAAATTGCAAACTTATGAATGCCTTCATCTAATGCATTCTTTGCATACACTATAACCGATTCTTCAATTTAACCATGGAGACATCTCTAGTGGTTTTGATATTCCCTTGGTCTAATATCATTTGATAAATGATTGTCTTGAGAATGGTTATTCACCAACATACATGAGTGACAATCGTCATAGATGTGAAGATTCTTTTGCAATAATGGATTGATCACGGGAGAAGTTATGCTAATGAGTCCATAAGCAATTGCCGACTCGACCGGTGTAGATATAGAGCCTGCTCTTTGATACTTTTTCCTTCTTTTATGTCCAAGCTTATGCACAGTTTGGTGTATAGCCAACTTCTTTTAGTTTTGATGTGATCCAATTTTAAGTATATCTTCTCTGATTGATGATGAGAAGTATCTCCCAATCCCTTCCATGAATTATTGGATCCCAATCTCAAGCTTGTGGTTTTCTGCAGCAGCAACACCATCTCCAACAGCAGCAACATCAACATCATGATCAGCAACCATTTCACCGGCATCAACAGCAACCAAGCAGATCAGCAACACAGCAACCAATCAGATCAGCAACACAGCAACCAATCAGCAACCAAGTCAGCATCAATGATCAGCATCCAAGGTCTTCAATCAGCTTCAATTCTTGAATTCAGCATCCAGACCTTCAACAGCTTCAAAGCTTTTGCAGCAGGAGTAGCTTCAGCATTCTTTTGCTCCCTCTAACTTTCTTCTCTTCTTCTTTTGCAGCAGCAGGCATCGCATCTTTAGCGGCATCATCTTGGCTTCGATTTCTGTAGCGCAAATCAGCGCAACGATCTCGGCCCAAGCAGCATCAACGGCTTCCATCAGCAGGGGCATCAGGTTGGCACATTTGCGGTGTGGGCTACGTGGTCCGGATTGGCCGGGAAGGCTCAAGGAAAGCAAGCCGCTGCGGCGCCGGAGGGCGTGAACATCACAGGGAGCATATCGGTGGAGGCTTGGCGAGCAACACTCCGGCAGCTGGCCACAAAGGGGTGGGCGCATCAAAGGGGGGGGTCAAGGCGGCCAGGCAGGCTTCACGCGCCAGCGCTACGCTTCTGCTGTAGCGCTGGCCCAGCTGCCGCCTACGCACGCTGGCTTTAGCTACAGTCAGCTTGCATTTGGGGTGGAGCGCGGCTGCTGATCTTCTGAGGGATCGGAGGGGCCACCGAGGGCCGAGAGGTGAGGAGGGGTCACGGATCCTGGGTGCCGGAGGGTCAGGGCGCCACGGCAGCCTGCTGGAGTCGGAGCGGAGGAGCAGTAGCAGCCGGGAACCGCTACCGGTCATCTGAGTTAGGTCGGGCGAGTGTGCATGAAGCGGGCTGAGGAGGCCGGCCTCGGGTTGGCGCGTCCAGAGGCGGGCAACCGGCTGATTGGTGGCGGGCACGGGTAGATGTCTCGAGGTGTTTTCACGGGAGAGAAGAGAAAAGGAGGTTTTTTTTTTATTTAGATTTATATATATATATATTTTTAATTTTCTTTTTACCTCTTCTTTTCTCTCATGGTGCCTTCTTGTCTCCTTCTTCGGATCGTCTTTTCTTCTTAGTTGTCTCTTCTTACCTTGTTTTTTCTCCCTTTTTATTTCTGCCTCCTCTCCTTTTAAAATCCCTCGTTCCTTGATATCTTCCCACCTCCGCGAGATAGTCCGGGAAATCCCTCAACATCCTGACCATTGCTCCTTGAGGATAAGATCCATCCCTTTGATCTTATCCTCTCCTTTTATTTATATTTTTTTTATTTCTTTTTTTTTCTTTCTTTTTTTTATTTTATTTTTATCTTGAAATTTTTTTTTAATTTCAAAATAAATATTTAATTTAAATTTAGAGCCATGAAATATTTTCATTTTGGCCCGTTTTGAGATAATCTCATTTTTGTGTCATTATCAAATCCTGATTTGGCCAAGATTATGATATATTAAATTTCTTAGGATTAGAATTTTAATCCTCATGGAACTAAGACATGTATATTTTTTATATAAACAGAAACTTAATCATAAAAATCATGTGTAGAATTAGGATGCCTTTAGTAGCTGTACTGCCTCAACCAATTCCAGTTCTGAATAAACATTATCAAATCCTATACTGTTATCTTGATAGAATATAGGATAAATTACTTTTTTTGACCCCCACTAGCCCATGAATTTCAATTTTACCAATTGAACTTTGTACTTCCAAATTTGTTCCAATTTGCACCCGCATTATAATTTACTGTCTTCTTACTTAACCATTACTTGTTAAACTGGATTTATAGGTTGCTCCACATAGCCTTCTACATGGAACCAGGCAATGTTAAAATCAATTAGAGTAATTAAAAAAATTGAAATGTAGAGTAATAATTGCTTCAGTGTCATCATTTTTTTTAATGATTCGCCATTGCTTAGTTCACTGTTGATTTGGTGAAATTTTATTATGTTGTTAGTTGGTACTTTGTAGCTGTTTATAATGTACCATAAAGGCTTACCCAAAAGCAAGAATGAAATTAGCTATGAGTTAAGGTCTTATAATTCTTTTCATTAGTGTTATGAAGAGGAGACCTGAAACTGTTATAATTCTAAAACCATCTATATGTTGTATGATTCTTCTTTTTTATGTTGGGGCATTTTACACCTTCAGAGGCAAGTCAAATAAGCTTAGTCATTAAGAAGAACATCTCTGGATATAATAGTAGATCTGCTTTGTATTTTTAATTAAGAATTCCTCTTTCGTGTTTTTCTATATATTTTAATAGTAGTTAAATAAGCTTAGTTGGCGATGAGTGCATATATAAATATCACATCCATTTTGTGTTCCAATTCCAATGCAACATTGAATTTGTTGTGATATTTTTTTATAAGATTAGACGAGATTTGATTGCTTATTAGAACAAACTTGAGACAAGTCATATATAAGTATTTAATTCCATCAATAAAACACATCTTCAATAAATCGAAAAGAAAAGCATCCATCAACTATTGACATAAAATTAGAGTCCGGGAAAATCTTTCGTAATGTGACTTGAAAACCACATATATGTGGATCATTTTTGATAAGTAGCGATCCACAAATGAATACTTGTAGTAGTTGTTGTTTGCGCGAATGAAGAATGGAAGTACATGCCTTTATGAAATTTTTTTCTTGTTTGTTTGTTTAAATTCTTATCTAAAGAAGCTTTTGAACCTGTTTTAGCACGTTGATATCTACGACCAATAACGCAAGATAAATAGCAGGCAGTGCTGCAATTTGTTGTGATAAATAGCAGCTGTTGGCATGGCATTCTAATGTTCTTCATGATCTTTTGTTTTTCTCCAGGTCTATTGAGATGTCGTAAGAGTTGCAGGCTTCTATTGATAAACTACATACATGAGACATTAAATGTGGGAACTTCTCCAAAGAAGAAGAGGAGACTATCATCGGCTTGCACGGTTTCGAGGAAATAAGTACGTTTATATTTGCATATATGTTAGATGTACATATAGTACTATTTTGAGTGATTAAATAGATAAAACCAATAAATCATCTCTAATGAAACTCAATCTGTTTTCATTTAATCTGCAATATTAGATGGTCGGCCATTGCAGCGAGGTTGGAGAACAAACAATGAGATCAAGAACGTCTGGCACACTCATTTGAAGAAAGAGTTAAACAAGGCCAAATAGTAGTACAAGAAGAACCCTGCAAGAGAAAGCACTGAGGTGATCATGCCTGCAGGAAGTCAATTGTCTCCATATCCTCTGAAAGATCATACAGTGAATGGATTCATCTAAGCAAGTGCCAGGTCTTGAAGATAGTTTCTGGTCTGAGGTATTGTCAAGGAACAGTGCATGAATTTATTGAAGATGTGCTCTTATTGATGGAATTAAATAATTATATATGACTTTTCATGAATTTAGTGTATATTGCAGTAGGGGCCGGAAATGCACTAAGGTTTTGAAGAATTGAGTTGTCAATGGGATGGATTTGTACTTGAGGTTTTTGGTGATGAATGTTTAGCATAGGCCATTTGTAATCTTGTGATAGTATAGTACTATCATTGTATTGTTTTAGTGTATGTTTCTGTTTGCATAAATAAAATTCATTCTTTGCCTTGAGCAAAAAAAAAAAAAAAAGTTTATGAATTGATAACAATTTAAGTTTCATTTTGTTGTGCGAAAACAACCACTATCCCTTGTTCTTCCTTGGTTACTTCTCAAGAAGTGATGTAATTCTGCTCTTTTTGGCTTGTGGAGAGAATCAGTTTAATTTTATTGGCAGGGGAAATGTCCCTTGTTTGTTGTTTGCTTGATCCATTATAAGTGTTTTTTTTCCTCTTCCCATTTCTGTGTTGCAAATAATAATCTCAGTGGCAAAACTTAGCATTATAACACTGATGTCAATAGAATTTTTTTTCATTTAAAAGACAATTGTATCATGCCTATTATGTTTCCGTTGTACATCAAGTCCCCTTTTCATCTTATTGTACGCATGTATATGTTAAAATACCCTAGAATCGAAGTATGCATGTATATGCTAAAATACCACGAAATCTTCCCAAAATTTAACAAAAAGTCCATATGGTGGTGTTGGTGGATCATGGTACATTCTCGTAAGAGATTTTACATGTTCAAAATCAGTTATTATTTCATTTAAGAAATCAAATTGCCAATTTGAAGGAGAAAGCTGTAGTGGCTACAAATCTTTGTGAGCATTCAAAATAAGCCCACATCTTGTGCATCAAAATTAATCATATTTTAAAGTTGCATAAGCTCCTCCAAAACCTTAATTCCTCAAATTAAATTTAAGACATCAATCACAATACAACAACTTGCAAACACAAGAAGAAACATATAGCAAGTCTCCTGTAACTCAAAATTAATCAAGACTGCAGACACATCAAAATTAATCAATATTGCAGACACATGAAAAAACATATAAGTCTCTTGTATCTCAAAAGAAGATCACATTACAGCAGCTTGCAGACACATCAAAATTAATTAAATTGATTCTGAAACAACAGATAATAAGATGGCAGGATTTGTAGATTCTGAAATAACAAAATCTTGTAGCTCATTGTAGCAGAACTAAGAATGAAAACTCGTATGTAGCTCCAAAAAGTGACAATTCCTTGTAGCTCACGGTTGACCTATATTTACAAATAAAAAGTTTCATTAGTAAACATTAATAATTGAATGAAAGTATGAATCAAATTGATACAATACTATAAAAAAATGTCTTACTGAACGTGCATGTAGTCAAGTAATGACCCTTTTCCCACATTTGCCACATGTCCTTTTCCTCTTGCCCGATAATTGAATGTTAATTCCAGACTTAATTCTTGTATTCACCCTTGGCCGACCTTTGCTTTTGACAGGCTTTGGATTAAGAATGCTAATATGTGACCCAAAAACATCATCCTCTGTTGAGAAGGTAGGTAAAAAAGAACCAATAATCTCTTGATTGTCCTCATTTTGCCTGGTACACAATCTATGTTCTTTTTACTAGACATTTCACCGATTATTTTGAAGATGTCATTTAATTGAGGCATAACTTTCTCATACAACTCTAGGGATGTTATAGAGTGTGCAATACAAAACACATATTTTGTGCACTCCACTTCATCAAGGGTGCAAAGGTGTTGTTCTCGTATGCTTAACCATCATAACACTTGACCTATATCTTGCATCCATAGCCAACGACGGAGAATATATTTTTTAGGAATCTTTGCAACCTCTTTTTTTAAAAAAATATTTTCAAAATATGGCATCACAACACACCCTCCCTCGCAAACTTCTTACAAGAGCATGTACAGAAGGCTCCCCATCTTCACTACAATCTCTACTAAATACAACAACCTGATTGCAAATTGTATATTTAGCATGATTAGTCCCATCTCGAATGCGTTCAGCAAGCATACTATCACTTTCTCGCAATTAATTCTGCATGAAAGACATTAAACAAAGATATTGTATATACTTCTCCAGCATGTCTCTCAATTGGATGACATGTGTGAAAATTAGCCATAGAGTTTAAAGTCTTGAAGTCTTCATTTTCTTCATCATTGCGTCGAGCAGACAAAGCTTTATCATACTGCATAACAAACTACAGGGTTCATCCTTTTTCCCCATCAAAATACGCACTGATCGGTCTGCCGAAAGGATCCGTGCTGTATATGATTGTTGAAGATGTGGATGTCTAGTTTCCAACGCCGCAGATCTCGCCTCAATCGAAGTTCTTTGGACGGAGTTATGAATTTTTTAATATGACCCTTTATTAGAGTAATCTGCAGCAGCAACAGCTTTTGTTTCTGCAGCAATCAATTCTTTGATAAAATGGCTCTTTCTTTGTAAAGGTGGTAGCTCTTCTCCATTGAATTGCAGCAGCAGCAACTAGACTCTCATGGCAACTGAATTCCCTTCTATAATTTCTTCATGGGGCTGCAACCACTCTATCTTCTTCTCTTGGAGTTCATAACTTTGTAACCATCTCTATAAAATTTTGGCTTGGAGAATAGTTTGCTTTATCATCTGAATATATACCAAAACTTCTCAATCCTAAGAACTTGAATGAGGTCTAAGCAAATCAGTTTTATTCCAAGCATATTTCTTTAGGTCATTTCATCGAATAGGTTGTGTGCACACCACAAAAATAAGTATTTGGCATAATTTTGGAGCATTTCTTCTAAAAAAATTTGCTGACCAAAGAGTAGAACATAACTTGCTGACCATATATCCATTCTTTGAACTATATTACATTTGCAACATTTGCTTCACTCTAGATCAATTCTATGGCAAATTCCTGAATTTGTATGCATATCCGAAGCTTCATATATATAAAGGAGAATCAAGAGTTTCCCTTCCTTTATATTAGCCACCTATTGTAGCAAATTGCAAGCTTATGAATGCCTTCTTCTAATGCATTGCTGCACACACTATAACTTCTGATTCTTCAATTTAACCATGGAGACACCTCTAGTGGTTTTGATATTCCCTTGGTCTAATATCATTTGATAAATGATTGTCTTGAGAATGGTTATTCACCAACATACAGTGAGTGACAATCGTCACAGATGTGAAGATTCTTTGCAATACGGATTGATGCAGGAGAAGTTATGCTAATGAGTCCATAAGCAATTGCCGACTCCTCATGTAGATATAGAGCTCGTTCTTTGATACTTTTCCTTCTTTTTATGTCCAAGCTTATGCACGGTTTGGTGTATAGCCAAATTCTTTTTAGTTTTGATGTGATCCAATTTTAAGTATATCTTCTCACGATTGATGATGAGAAGTATCTCCCAATCCCTTCCATGAATTATTGGATCCCAATCTCAAGCTTGTGGTTTTCTGCAGCAGCAACGCCATCTCCAACAGCAGCAACATCAACATCATGATCAGCAACCATTTCACCGGCATCAACAACAACCAAGCAGATAAATACGCAGAACCAATCGGATGCGGCAACACAAAGAACCAATCGGCAACCAAGTCAAAGATCAATGATCGCATCCAAGGTCTTCAATCACTTCAATTCTTGAATTAAGATCCGGACCTTCAATGCTTCAAAGCTTTTGCGGCGGAGTAGCTTCGCATTCTTTTGCTCCCCTCTAACTTTCTTCTCTTCTTCTTTTTGCGGCCGGCCGGGCATCACATCTTTAGCGGCATCATCTTGGCTTCGATTTCTGTAGCGCAGCAACAGCGGCAACGATCTCAATGACGCAAGCGCATCAATGCTTCCATCGGCCGGGGCAAAAGCGTGGTTGGCACATTTGCGATTGGAGCTACGAGGTGGTCCGGGATTGGCTGGGGAAGGCTCTGGCGGAGCAATCTGCTGCAGGCGTAGGAGGGCAGGAACATCACAGGAGCAGATCGGTGAAGGGCTTGGGCGGAGCAACACTCCGGCAGCAGCGTCGCGACCTGCAGCGCCGCAGCGGCTGCTTGCGCTGGCTGCGCGCGCTGGCTTACTTGCGCGCCTGTCTAGCTTACCGCAATTTGGGGTGGAAGCAGGCCTGCGCGATCTTCTGAAGGGCCGAGGGCCGTAGAGGCGAGGGGCGGGTAGGATCTCAGGGGTCTTGGGAGGGGCGCCGTGGCCTTCTGCTGGGCTGGGAGCGGAGGAAGCAGTAGCTTGAGCCGGTGGAACCATGGTGAGTCGTCGGAGTTAATTTGGCAGTGTCTGAGGAGGCCCGGAGGAGGAGGCCTTGAGTTGGCTGTCCGGGAGGCAACCATTTGATTGGTGGCGGGCACGGGTAGATGTCTCGAGGTGTTTTCACGGGAGAGAAGAGAAAAGGAGGTTTTTTTTTTATTTAGATTTATATATATATATATATATATATTTTTAATTTTCTTTTTACCTCTTCTTTTCTCTCCTGGTGCCTTCTTGTCTCCTTCTTCGGATCGTCTTTTCTTCTTAGTTGTCTCTTCTTTCCTTGTTTTTTCTCCCTTTTTATTTCTGCCTCCTCTCCTTTTAAAATCCCTCGTTCCTTGATATCTTCCCACCTCATGAGATAGTCAGGAAATCCCTCAACATCCCGACCCTTGCTCCTTGAGGATAAGATCCATCCCTTTGATCTTATCCTCTCCTTTTATTTATATTTTTTTTATTTCTTTTTTTTTCTTTCTTTTTTTTTATTTTTTTATTTTTATCTTGAAATTTTTTTTTTAATTTCAAAATAAATATTTAATTTAAATTTAGAGCCATGAAATATTTTCATTTTGGCCCGTTTTGAGAAAATCTCATTTTTGTGTCATTATCAAATCCTGATTTGGCCAAGATTATGATATATTAAATTTCTTAGGATTAGAATTTTAATCCTCATGGAACTAAGACATGTATATTTTTTATATAAACAAATTGCCCCCTTCCTACTTCTCTCACGAAATTTGTTTGAGAGAGAGAAGTAGGAACACTTGAATTTCTTCTTCATGATGGCCAACAATTCTCAATTCGAGCCTTTTTGGGATGTCAATCAAGATCATCATGAGGTTCCAAAAAGTCGATTTTTCCCATACAATCCTATTTTTTGGCCTCGGGTCCGAAGCACTGCGGTCGGATCTGAAGGAGGGAGCACTTTCGAGTGGGTGGGTGGGCGTCCCGTCACGCATGGCTACATGCATTTGTCTTCAAATCGTTGTAATGAAGGTAGCACCATCAATGTAATTTATTTGAAACCCGAAGGGGCAATTAGGGATTTGAGTGTATTTCAAACCTTAGGTCATAAGATCTTTAACCATTACCCGGGGTGGAGGGCTAGAAATCCTATTAGAAGTGAATTGATAGATTTCCTCGATTATTGATTGGGCTAAAGTATATTGTTAGTAGATACTCACGAAAAATTATCCCGGGTAGATTTGATTGGGGGAATTGTGGCCTCTGTTGGTCGTTATGACCTAGATTTAAATTTTTTCAAAGCATTGGTAGAGTTTTGGTGTCCGGAGACAAATACTTTCCACTTCTTGCATGGGGAAGTAGGGATTTCATTGTGGGAGATCAAAAAGTCTTGGAGGGCTTTCGATAGTTGGTGATGCATATGATGAGGTAATCTCACCTAATAGTGTATTATGCAATAGAGGAGATTCGTAATTTTACGTGTTAAAGAGTCTTTTTGACATCTTTCAATGGCTTGCAAAGCGGGATGCCAATAAGAACGTATTTTTCTTAGATTGGGTAGATTTCTTTAGGAAGTCAAAATCCAATTCCCATTATGACTCGAGTTCTGATCCTCCTCCAAAACCCGTTTCAAACACAAATTTGGCCACCTTTATATCATTGTGGATATGTTCCTTTATCATGCCGGATAATCATAAGGTGATTAGACCCGGGGTTTTATGATGGCGTGTAACCTTGTGCATGGAAGGCCGGTAGCTTTTGCCGGCAGTATTAGCACGCTTATACTTAGGATTAAACTCCATGGTTAATCATAGGAAAGGACCCGGACATTCTACTAGAGTCTTTCCCTCCCACTTTTTGTATGCTTGGGCTAGTTGTCATTTTCATGGCATATCTCTTCGGAGGAAAATTGATGCAGGTACACACACAATCCCCGGCCTTTCAAGGGTACCGGAGATGTTGTATTACATGAACGCCTACTCTGCCTCTCCTTTTACTCCCTTGGAAGCTAGGAAATTCCTTAAGTTTGAAGCCAACTTTAAATGGCGTCCTTTTCCCTATCTCCTTCATAATGATGAGACGGTGCGGGATACTAGGCATCTTGTGGGACCCGATGTGCTGGATCTCCAAACTATGGAATATGTGGTAGGCCTTCGCTGCGGCATCCTTCCTCTTCGATGTGGTGGAGAGTTCTATGCAGAGCCCTACAATCCTCACCGTTTTGGGCGCCAGTTTGGTTACGACCAACAATGTCCGGCGTATATTGATGTCCCGCGAAAAGCTTCCTCTGCCCGGGTGCTTGCAGGTTATTGGCGTCACTTTTCCCGCCAGAGGACCTCCAGCTCGTTTTATATTCCTGAAAAGGATCGAAGCGGGGAGCTCATGTTCTTTTATGCACGGAAGTGGTTCGAAAACGTGCGAGCTTTCTTCCAACAGGACATCACATTATTAGTCCAAGAGGATTATGGTGATAGGGGGGATATTAGGAGGAATCGTGAGCAGGGTCAATCTTCGAAAAGGCCCCGATTCATCAATGAAAGTATCTTCATCAGTAAAAAATGAGGTCTTCCTCCTGCGGATCTTCCTGTTCCAGTGAAGCGGCGACAAACTCAAGGTATGTCAAACTCAATTTTTTTTTTTTTTTTTTTTTTATATATATATATTCAGTTGCCCAAAAAGGTGACGGACCTCCATCTTCAGGGCAAGGTCCTTCAAAGAATATTATTGAGGATGCTCCTGCTCCTACTCCGGTGAAAGGTGACGGCATCAATACTGATATTGGACTTCCAACTTCATCAAAGCAAGAACAAGGTTTTTTTTTTTTTTTTTTTGATTTTTGGATTTTTGAATCTTTGAATCTTGAATCTTGATCTTGAATCTTGAATCTTGAATCTTGAATCTTGAGTTTCGAATTTTATATCTTGAATTTCATTTATATATCATTTTTATAGGTTCGAAGAATATACCAAGTATGGTATTACGTCTGCGAGCCGATGTGATTAACAATATCAAGTCTCTCAACTATGACAACTACCAAAGCGTCATCAATAAAGTGAAAGAGTCAAATTCACTCCTTGAACCTTTCAATGTTGGATTGACTAATCTTGAGCCTTTCATAGAGAGGATAGCTTCGATTAATGCGGTCTATGCCAAAGAAGCCTCGAGAGGATCCCGGCGTCCAAGCCTATATTCATAACCGGCCGAGCCAAAGGCGTGTGTACATGAGAAGGCTTTGGCCCTTGAGCGTCTTAGCAAAGCGAGGGAGGGGTGGGCTAATGATATCAGCGTAAACAATGAGGAGCTTCAAAGACTTGCGGAAGGCGTGAAACTTCAAGCGAGAACTTTATGCGAGATTCAAGATGCAATCAAGACTTTAAATGAGAAGATAGCAACTTCAACAAGTTTCTTTGAAGCTTCTGGGCATGCGCAAACAGATCTTCAAGCCGAGTTGGATAAGGCGAAGGCACAAGTTGTTGAAGACCAGGGAGATTATTCAGATGCTAGTCTCATGGCTATTTTTACAAAATGGCTTGATGAGTTGGAAGAAGCAAAGGAATCATTACTGAAGCATGCTGGGCATTAAAGGGCCCCCCCCTTTTTTTTTTTTTTTTTTAGCTTGTTTATGCTTTGGTAGTTGACGCTGAGACATTTGTTATGAACATTAGACTTCAATAAAATTTAGTTCCTTCCTTCCATTATTCTGAAATCCAGAATTAATATGAGGATTTTTTTTTTTTTGATTTTTTTTTTTTTGATTTTTTTTTGAAGTTCCGAAAATTTAGAATAAATGTGAAGACTGCTCTAGAAATTCGGAATTACTTTTTTTTTTTTTGATGATTTTTTTTTTTAAGTACATAAAATTAATGTTTTGCCTCAGGAAGTACATTTAATTGTACATGACTAGTCTACCCCTATAAGGGACCAGACGTTCCGTCATAGGCAAACATTTTTTACATTAAGCATAATATTTTTTCAGAAAACGACCGTTGATAGGTGGCATTGGTCTTTCTCCATTAGCGTCAATGAGCTGGTATGCACCTCCTTCGTAGATGATCTCCACCACATAGGGCCCTTCCCAATTTGCTTTGAATTTGCCTCCGGCCTTTTTATTGGTGATGATGGGTCTCCTGAGGACGAGGACCATCTCTCCTTTGGTAAAGGTTCGAAATCGAGCCATCTTGTTGTAGGCTTGTGACATTTTGGCTTTGTAGACCTCAAGATTCTGCTGCACCCCCAACCTTTTCTCATCGAGAGAGTCCAACTCATCCAAGCGAAGCCGAACATTATCTTCATTTGAAATTTCATTTTGCACTGCCATTCTTAGTGAGGGTATCTGGATTTCAAGGGGCAAGACTGCTTCGGTTCCAAAAACACCAAAGAGTACAGCGTGTATTGTGTTGGAGTCCTATAGGTGGTGCGATAGGCCCATAACACCTCTCCTGAGTCTTTCATGCCAATCTTTTGTTCTTGGACACACGCTTTCTTCAACAACTTCAGAGGGTCTTGTTGAATGCTTACACAACCCATTCGCTCTAGCATTATAGATGGAGGTATATCTCCGGTCTATTTTATGGTCTTGTGTCGAATCTCGATTTTGAAGCTTACGAGGCGAGCCGTTATCTGAAATAATTCTTCTTGGAGTCCCAAATGCATATAAGATGTTCTCCTCAAGAATTTGATGACATTTTCGATCTTGACTTCTCTTAAGCGGGATTGCTTACGCCCACGGAGAAGTAATCATTGTACCAATATGAGCCGATGTCCCAAAGATGATGGGTGGTTCAATAGGACCGACTACATACATTTCCCATATCTCGAAGGGCCATGGCGAGATTGTGGGGTGTAGAGGATTTGGATGTTGGTGGATGAAATCACCATGTATTTGGCATAGATGGCATCTTCTAGCATAATTGATGCAATCTCCAACCATGGTCGACCAAGTAATATCCCAAGCCTTGATCTTGAGTCGCATCTTGGGTCCGGATTGGTGTGCACCACATACCGGAATGTACATCATGCATGACTTCTTGAATTTCTTCATTTGAAAGGCATCGCGGGGAGTAGTTGATCATATGACTGCGGTACAATATGTCATTTATGAGGGTGAATCTTAGGGCTCTTACGTTTTATCTCAAGACCCTTTGATTTGTCCTCACGGGAGTTTATCATATTTCAAATATTCTATAAGCGGTTTGTCTCCAATCTTCCTCCGGCATTTCGAGGGTGAAGACTTCCGCTTTGCCCCCAAAGACTTTCCTCTTCATCATCATCAAGGATGCATTACTTATGGGTCTTCTATTTCTTATAGTTATATTGATTTCCTCATAATGCAGGATTACGGCTGACTCCTCTGTAACTTTCGCCAAAAATGGCTTCTCCATTTTCTCGATCTTAAAACCCTCCTCAATTTGTACTTGGGGATTTTCTTCATCGATCTTTGACCTTCTTGTGATATTTAAGAAGTTCAGGTTTATATATCTTGTAGTCTCCTTCGACTTGCTTTATAATGAGTTGTGAGTCTCCAAATATATGTATGTGTTGGATCCCCATCTTGATTGCCAGTTCCAAACCGGCTATGAGAGCTTCATATTCTGCCTCATTGTTTGTGCATGGCTCTGTAAGGGAGAGTGCATATCTGAGAATACCCCCTTCTGGTGTGATGAACACAAGTCCTATCCCAGCTTTGATTTGTGGAATTTGGGACATGAGTGCCGGCTTTATAGATGATGCTCCATCAAAATATAATCGCCACCTTGCTTCTTCCAATCAAGTAATGTCTCTTCATGCGGGAGATCATAATTAAGTGGTAAATCATCTGGGAGGGTGTCTTTGCTAGGAAGTCTCTAACGCCGCCCCTTTAATAGCCTTCCCGTGGGGTGTATGTTATGTCAAACTCCATCGATGCCAGTAGCCCACTTCTATGAAGTCTTCCCGTGAGCAATGGCCTCGTCATTAGATATTTTAGAGGATCAATTTTTGATATGAGTATGACTTTATGTGTTAGCAAATAGTGTCTCAACTTCCTGACTACGAACACTAGAGCTAGACAGTGCTTTTCAATGGGGGTATATTTGCTCTCAGCTCCTATCAACATCCTGCTGAGGTAATAAAGTGCATTTTCCTTGCCCTCTTCATTGTTCAGGCGGCTTGGCTCCCCAATGACCCTTCCAATGCAGCAGTATATAAAATCAGTGGCTTTCCGGGGATCGGGGTTGCCAACACTAGTGGACTCAGCAAGTGATCTTGTTTGATGTCTTGAAAAGCCTTTCTCGGCATTCATCATCCCATTTGAATGGTGTGTTCTTCTTGACCAGCTTGGAGAAAGGCTTACATCTTAGGACAAGTTGGAGATGAACCTTCGATATAGGCGAGCGTCCTTGAAATGATTCGCGGTACCGCTTGATTAATGCGAGGAGGTGGCATTTCTAAGATCGCCTTTATCTTGGAGGGTCTATTTCTATCCCTCGATGCCTTACGATGAAGCCCGAAACTTCCTGATAGGACTCCAAAGGCACATTTCATGGGATTCATTTTCAACTTGTACTCTCTGAGTCGTGTGAAGACTGTCCTCAGATCATCAAGATGCTTGTCTTTTGAATTTGTCTTGACCACGAGATCGTCCACATAGCATTCGACGACTTTATGGATCAGATCATCAAATATCCTGGTCATAGCCCTTTGATATGTTGCCCCCGCATTCTTTAGACCAAATGGCATTACTCTGTAACAGTATATGCCCATAGGCGTCCGGAAGGCAGTATGTTTCTCATAATCTGGATGCATTTTGATTTGGTTGTACCCAGAATACCCGTCCATGAAGGAGAACATCTCGTACCCTGAGGTGTTGTCGATCATGATCTCCATAACTAGAAGGGGAAAATCATCTTTTGGACATGCTTTGTTCAGGTCTCTGAAGTCCACGCATATCCGTATTTGGCCATTTTTTTTTTTCATAGGGACTATGCTAGCTACCCAATTAGGGTATTTTTCCTCCCTGATGAAATTTGCTTCGATCAGCTTCTTCGTTTCTTCTATTACCCTTTCTTCCAGGTCAAATTTCATTTTCCTTGGCGCCTGTTTGACCGGGGTAGCATTAGGATCGATGGCTAATCTGTGAACTGCTACCTCCTTATCCAACCCTGGCATCTCATTGTAGTTCCATGCAAAGCAATCAATGTACTCCTTTAAAAGGGCTTTGAAGGATGTCTTTTCTTCTTCGCATACTGCGTGCTTAGGAAGGTCGGCCTCGGGTCCTCATCGCTTCCCAAGTTAACTTCAACTAGCTCGTCGATTGTTGCTTGCCCCCCGTCTTCGAGCTCGAGTGGCGCATTCTTCAGCTTGATTTCTTCTTCCTCCTCTTGGGACATTGCCATGTAACATGAATGCCTGGAGGATTCGGAATATCCTATTCCTCTCTTATCTATATGTGTAAGGTTCCATAATCGATGGAAGTTTTGATATGATTTCCTTGACCATTTGATTCCGCCACCAAACCTATCAAACATCAGCTTGAGCTTATCAGGGTAATAGTTGGGGAATCTTATGGGCTGAACCTCATCATCTTCTAGCCCTTCAATATTTATAATATCATTATTTGGAATTTTGATGCCCTTGGCTTTGTAGAAAAGGACGCCTCTCTCTCCTTCATGTGGAGCTGGTACATAAAAAGTCTTCAAATGCTCGACAGTGTTGATACTCAAATCAGCCAAGGATTTGTAAAGCCCCTCAGGAATTCTTGTAATATGCAGTGCATTTTCTTGAGTATATCCTCCAGCCTGATCCTCATCATCATCGCCTTCGCCTCTTACGATGACTCAGTGTCACTCCCAAAGTAAGGTAATACCGATTCCTTCTTCTGGAGCACAGGAGCAGACTTAGGTGTCTTTACCAGAGATTCTTCCTTTGGACTCGGCGGCTTGCCCCCTTTGGATGATGTGCTCCCCTTGGATAACTTGCCCCCTTTAGATGCATTAAGGTAGTACCTTGCATCTTCATAATGAATTTCATGGATGCTTAGGGAATTTCGGATTTCTCCGTCGATCCACAATTCTTCCCCATTCACCATATATTTCACACATTGATGGAGTGTTGAGGGGAACCACATGATTTTCATGGATCCATGGCCTTCCTGTGAGGGCTTTGTATGAAGCATCGGCATCAATCACATGGAACTTCACATCTGATGTCATCTTTCCAAATTTAATTGGCAGAGTGATAGATCCCAATGCCTTCTGGCTATGCTGATTGAAGCCTTGAATAATGATCCTTTCCGGGGATAGATGACATATTTCAAGGGCCAATGTCCGGAGAGTATTGAGGGTCATCAGGTTCACAGAGGATCCTAGGTCAATCAGAACCCGGTTGATCTTCATCCCATCGCAATACCCTGTCACATAATGGCCTATTATGCTCTGTAGTTCCAAGTAACAGATCTTCATCAGTGAAGGATACTGAGGGCGCATGGAACGCATACAAAGCCTCTTTCATGTTGATTTCAGCAAAATATGCTTGATATTCTTCAGGGTTTTGCAGGGCATGTATTAGAGAATCTCTAACCTCTGCTGACATCATCAATGCGTCATACATGCTGAGGAGAGCCGGGACTTTCTTTAAGTGTGCCAGGATGTTATAATTTGGCTTCTTTGAGGGTTTTTTTGGGGAGATATTCTCTCCTTCAATTACCTTCCCTTTGTTTTACTCGTTGGGTTTGTATTTGTCTCATTTGAAAGTACTTTCCCAGCTCTGAGTTGCATTTGATGCACACGCGGCGGCCCTTCATCTTCTTCGACTGGGAAGTTCAAGTCATCTTCAGAATCGTCCTGGGAGGCTATGGCGCGACATTCACCCTTTCCTTTAAAATAATCGTCTGCAAGTGTCACCTTCCTCACCTGCCTGCGATATGTCCTTCTGGAGTTAGGCGCCTCCCACCCTACGGCTTGATTAGGAGACTCCTTTGCCTTGTCTTTCTTGATTCTGAGAGTCTGAGAAGTGGACTCTCCCTTAGCCTTTGTTGCTTTCGTAGGGGGTGCAGACTTCATGACTTCTGGGATGACATCATGGTTTGATGACCCTTGAGGGTATGTCTCAGCATCTTCAAAGTGTAATTGCATCGTACCATTAGTGACTCTTAGTAACCCTTTGAATGAATGCAGGGATCTCTTCAGCAGGCATAGCTTTCCTCAAGACTTTATATTTTGGAGTCTTAGGGGTGTAATGTAGTGCCTTGGGCTTTGATGGTTGGTATGGTTTTAAGGGTTCGGCATTCGCTTTCTTTACTTTCTCCCTGAATGCCATCTTCTTCTTCTGCTTCTTGCTGATGTAGGGTCGGCCATGTCGGTCATACGACTCTTCTGGTTCAGAGAAGCTATCATCATTGTCGTCATCCGGGTTATACAAGGGGTATTCTCCTCCAGAAATAACTCTACAAGTTTCCACTTGTACATTTTCATCATCTTCATCGATTTCTTCGACTAATCCCCCAAGTAATTCTTCGACTTCTTCGGGAAAATAGTCTCTGAGAGTAATCAAGGCCCTTTCCTTCTGCTCATATTCGTCAAGGGACTCAATATACTCTTCTATGATGGATTTTCTGCGCTTTGATTGCTCGCGCTTCTTCTTCTTGTTCTTCTTCTTTGTCAATTTTGTTTGGGGTCTTTTAGGAGGTTCTTGGGAACGTTTCCAAGCGATCCCCGGGAGCTCAGCCAACCTCTTCAACATCTTCATTGACTTCTTGGATATAAATACTTCCCACAACTCTTCTAGCACAGTAGGAGGCTTGTCATCCGTTGCTGGTGGAAGTATTACTTTGTTACCTACCACTGTGTCTTCTCCTTGGGATGATCCTACTGAACTTGGGGTTGTTACATAGCGAATGTGCTCAATTGATTGTTCCGACAAAACATTCTTTGAGAGTGTAATTTTGCCCTCTTGGTATTGTCGTTCGACCCAATCTTTGAAGACATAGCAGTCTTCAATTGTATGTCCCAACACTCTATGATATGGGCAGTAGTTGGGATGGTCCTTCTTGTTCTGTTCCTCTGGTCTCTTGCATTCAGGGAGTTGCAGACCTTCTTTCACAGCATCCTTGAAGATCTTCATTACCTTATCCCTTCTAAAAGAATATTTCTTATTCATCCTTTCTTTCAAAGAGGGAATAGGCTTTGATTCATTACCGGCAGCGCCTAAAGTGGGTGGTTTGGCTTGTTCCGGCTTGTGAGACTCCACAACACCTTTTCCTTTGTCGACATTGAAGGTTGTAGCAGTATATTTGACACCTTCAGTCCTCTTTGGCCTTTCTCTGTCGTTCCTTGGAGCTTGAAAATTGGAGAATACTTTCGGGCTTGTCCGTTCCAACTTCTTAGCTTGTGAAATCAATTCCTGGAATGCGGTAATACCGGATGTGCTTAGAAAGGGCGCCATCCAGCTATCGATGTTCCCGAGCAATAAACCCACCGCTTGCGGCTGGTCAAGGGGTTGTTCACATTTGATGCTCAGATTTCTCCATCTCATAATATAATCAACCACTTTTTCATCTTTATTCTCGGCGAAAGTGGTCATGATCGGCTGATCAGGATTTTGTCACTTACGCTCAACCGTAATTCGAAAGGCATCTTTTAATTGTTGCTGTGTTTGGATTGATTCGGGTTGCAAGCTTGCATACCACTCAAATGCCACTCTGTGAGACTTGCGAGAGAATTGTCTAAGGAGGAGCGAAGGTTTCCTGTGACTTGTTCTCACAAGCCGTCCGGCCACGAAGTGAGCCAAGTGCTGATCAGGATTGCCAATCCCGTTAAAGTGCTTAAATTTAGGGACATTGTACCCTTTGGGGTAGGGTACCAGGTCATGGTAGCTTGGATAAGGTTTGTCTCCATCGACTCTTATCTCCTTTCCTCTAGCTTGTTTCATTTCAGCAGCCACTATCTGTTGTATCTCTTCCCGAGTCATTGCAGCTGACTGTTCCGGGGCAGGAGTGTGTGAGGTTCCCCCTTGTTCTGGTGGCCTAGGGATTTCCCTTACAGGTACATATGAAGTTCCCTCCTGTTCTCCTGGACTAGGAATTTCTCTCGGTTGTGGAAAGGTTCCCCCTTGTTCTACCAGCCCAGGGATTTCTCTTGGTTGTGGGTTTGGACTTTTAGGCCTTTGTGCCTTTTGACTTTCCATGAAGGCAGCTATTTGTCTTTGCATCTTCACCATTGACTCCATCATGATTGTCATATTTTCATTGAGCCACTGATATTCAGCTTCTCTATTCTCCATTTGCCGGAGTCTTTCCATCTGCTGGACTCTTCTTGTAATATCATCGCCATTGTAAATAAAGGTCGGTTCATCCTCCACTTCCACATTCGGGGGATCTGCTTCCTTATAATTCGTGGGCATGCGAAATACCGGAAGGCTCCCTGTTCTCTGACCTTCATGTGGCATTTGGCTAGTACCTTCATCTCCAACTCCACTATGAGAGTCTGTGGCCCTCCTACGAGATCTCGTGAACATGCCTGGTTGTTCTGGTTCGGGTGCTGGATCTCCTCGAGTTTCAGTAACCATCCGGATTGTGTGTATTTCCATGTCCGCATCGAACATTTCTTCATCTTCCACTCCCCTCCTCCGTTGAGATTTAGAGCGGGAAGTT
This sequence comes from Dioscorea zingiberensis, assembly GCA_026586065.1. Lineage (NCBI taxonomy): Eukaryota > Viridiplantae > Streptophyta > Magnoliopsida > Dioscoreales > Dioscoreaceae > Dioscorea > Dioscorea zingiberensis. Next base: position 52,695,735 of record CM048820.1, read on the forward strand.
TTGGCTTGGGTTCTTGCAGGAGTTAGTCGGTCAAATACCGTTCTTCGTGCATTTGAAACTAATTTAGCTTCTTCTTCTTATAGAACTCCTTCGTGTCATCTTTTCATTTTGCAACTTTTTGGACGCCGTGCATAAGTCTTGTCACAGATTTTGGCGAAAGACTCCTTGTGATAGGACTTTGGAGGCCTACAACCTTTATTTTCCTTGAGAACATGCTTAGCGGACTCTGCGGTGGATTGAGTTCTTCTTCACAAGCTTGAAGCGGTTCAAACGAGTTCTTTGAAGGAACCCATTTGATCATTTACATTGCCCTCTTGGAAAGACAACGAAATTCGGTTTACATTTTGGAATCTTGATCTTCCTTGGCGTGAGCCTTGAGAATACTGAGTTCTTTTTAGGTGTGTCTTCATCGGATGAGTGAAGATTCCACTTTCCCGCCCTTTTGCGATAACGTTGAAGGCGGGTTCATCATCTTCATCATTTCTGAGATTACCCTTTTAGGAGTAGGGATAACCTCTTAAATGCGTAGATTCTTGGTGAATCTTCAACAAAGAACGTCTTCGTTAACCTTAGGGATGATCACATTAGGACGGCGCCCTTTGGATGGAAGACGGGATCATCGATTCATCTTACATTGGTAGAAGACTTCCTCACAAAGCATATGCGGCATCGGTGATTGTGCAGACCTTAATTCAGCTCCGGCCGCTCCAGATCGAAAGTGCGGTTAGGCTGATTGGACTTACGCTTTCCCTCCCCAAGGAATATAGTGAGCTTGGGCTTCACAGTGCAGTTGAACTCTTGAATGCCATTTCTTACGCAATAAGGAGATCCAACAACGTCGCTTTTCTCTTACGAGGATGTAAAATATTATCTCTACTTGTACTTTTGCCTCAAAGATGGGAGAAGGAATATGTCCCCACGGGCGTGCGAAATTTGTGGGATCGAAAATAAAGCGCGCATCGCGTATTGAAGACACCAAGCGATATATCAAGCACAAATATCATTTTTGTTTGTTTGTGGGTTCTTTTATTCCCTAATAAAGGCAAGCCTCTATTATTAATTACCCAGGACATTGTCTTGGGAACCTCAGATTAAGGGCAAAAATACAAGTAGAGACAATGAGAAGGGAATAATTGATTTTATTGCAATATAATATGTTTTGTTACATACCAGCATATGTTTATATATATGGATATATGTTTATTTGTTTATTTATGTCGCCATCCCCGCCTCAAGATCTGTGCCCTGCCATATGGGATCCATGATCTACCGGTTGCTTGCGGCTTGGGACTTATGTAACCGAGGTTCGGATCACCGTGCAGCGCTTTTAAGAGTTGCGTTAGCCTTTTTCTCTATCAAAATATACCTTTGCCAGTGCAAAAAGGGCTTGTGCTATATCGACTATAATGAAGATCTTGGTATCTAGTCTTGTGCCCATAAATTTCATTCCCATTGGAGTTTCAGGGCAGGAATTATGAATTTTTGAAAATGAGTCTTGGCATTGTCATGGCGGGATCACTTTGAAATTGACTATTTTATCCGTCAAAATTTACACCATTTAGGCGGCGAGCGATTCCGTGTTGTATATGACTATTTGAGATCTAGATATTTAATTTCCAACGCCATAGATTTCCATCTTGATCGGAGTTTTCTGGCTAGAGTTATGAATTTTTGAAATTGGGCGATCAACATAGCTAGCGGCAGAAATGCTGAAGTTTACCCTTTTATTTATCAAAAATCCACACTGATTGGACCGCCGAATGAGTTTGTGTTGTATATGAATGTTGGAGACCCAGATGTCTAATTCCCAACGTCGCAGAGATTATCTCAATCGGAGTTTCCAGGTCAAAGTTGTGAATTTTTGAAATTGGGTGATCAGCATGGCTGTCGGCAGAAATGCTGAAATCTATCCTTTTTATTTATCAAAATTCACACTGATCGGGCCACCGAAAGGATCTGTGCTGAATATAAATGTTGGAGACCCAGGTGTCTAATTTCCAACGCTACAGAGATCACCTCAATCGGAGTTTCTGAGGCAGAGTTATGAATTTTTGAATACGGGCAATCAGACGAGGTTTCAGGAATTAATTTGTCGAACTACAGGATTCATCCTTTTTCCCCATCAAAATACGCACTGATCGGTCTGCCGAAAGGATCCGTACTGTATATGATTGTTGAAGATGTGGATGTCTAGTTTCCAACGCCGCAGATCTCGCCTCAATCGGAGTTCTTTGGACGGAGTTATGAATTTTTGAATATGACCCTTTATTAGAGTAATCTGCGTGCAAAGCGGCTTTTGTTTACTGCGGCAATCAATTCTTTGATAAAATGGCTCTTTCTTTGTAAAGGTGGTAGCTCTTCTCCATTGAATTGCAGCAGCTGACAACTAGACTCTCATGGCAACTGAATTCCCTTCTATAATAATTTCTTCATGGAACGCAACCACTCTATCTTCTTCTCTTGGAGTTCATAACTTTGTAACCATCTCTATAAAATTTTGGCTTGGAGAATAGTTTGCTTTATCATCTGAATATATACCAAAACTTCTCAATCCTAAGAACTTGAATGAGGTCTAAGCAAATCAGTTTTATTCCAAGCATGTTTCTTTAGGTCATTTCATCGAATAGGTTGTGTGCACACCACAAAAATAAGTATTTGGCATAATTTTGGAGCATTTCTTCTAAAAATTTCTTGACCAAAAGTAGAACATAACTTCGACCATATATCCATTCTTTGAACTATATTACATTTTGCAACATTTGCTTCACTCTAGATCAATTCTATGGCAAATTCCTGAATTTGTATGCATATCCGAAGCTTCATATATATAAAGGAGAATCAAGAGTTTCCCTTCCTTTATATTAGCCACCTATTGTAGCAAATTGCAAGCTTATGAATGCCTTCTTCTAATGCATTGCTGCACACACTATAACTTCTGATTCTTCCATTTAACCATGGAGACACCTCTAGTGGTTTTGATATTCCCTTGGTCTAATATCATTTGATAAATGATTGTCTTGAGAATGGTTATTCACCAACATACAGTGAGTGACAATCGTCACAGATGTGAAGATTCTTTGCAATACGGATTGATGCAGGAGAAGTTATGCTAATGAGTCCATAAGCAATTGCTAGCTCCTGACTGTGTAGATATAGAGCTCGTTCTTTGATACTTTTTCCTTCTTTTATGTCCAAGCTTATGCACAGTTTGGTGTATAGCCAACTTCTTTTAGTTTTGATGTGATCCAATTTTAAGTATATCTTCTCTGATTGATGATGAGAAGTATCTCCCAATCCCTTCCATGAATTATTGGATCCTAATCTCAAGCTTGTGGTTTTCTGCAGTAGCAACGCCATCTCCAACAGCAGCAACATCAACATCATGATCAGCAACCATTTCACCGGCATCAACAGCAACATAGCAACCAATCAGATCAGCAACACGGCCAAAGACAAGCCAAGTGGCATCAATGATGCATCAAGGTCTTCAATCGACTTCAATTCTTGAATTCGGCATCAGGACCTTCAGCTTCAAAGCTTTTGCGGCGGGGAGTAGCTTCAAAGATTCTTTTGCTCCCTCTAACTTTCTTCTCTTCTTCTTTTGCGGCCTGACGGGCATCGCATCTTTAAGCGGCATCATCTTGGCCGATTTACGTAGCGCAAAGAATGACAGCGATCTCTAGCGGCGGCATCAGCGGCTTCCATCGGCGGGGGCAGCGAGGTTGGCACATTTGCGGGTGGGCCTACGGTGTCCGGGATTGGGCAGGGGAAGGCTACGGCGGAACAGGCTGCTGCGGACGTCGGGCGAGGAACATCACGGGAAGCGGTCGGTGGAGGGCTTGGTGAACAACACTCCGGCGGCCGGCGCACAAAGGGAGGCTGGCGTCAAAGGGGGGCGGCGTGCGGCTGCCCGGCCTACTGCCTTGCGCCAGCTAGCTTCTTGTAGCAGCGCTGGCTTCTGTAGCCTGTGTAGCCTTGTGTCTGTACTTGGCTGCTACTTGCTGCCCCAGCTTGCCTTGTATGTGTCAGCTTCTGTTGGGGTGGAGGCCTTGGCCGCGCCGATCTTCTGGTGAGGGCCCGAGGAGGGAGTGAGGGTCGGCCGGATCACTGGGGGTGCAGAGGGGGTTTGAGGCGGCACCCGTGGCGGCTCTATGTGGAGGCTGAGGAGGCAGTGCTTGTCCCGGTGGAACCATGGTGGAGGTCGTCCGGAGTTATTGGCAGTGTCTGGGAGGCTGGCGGAGGGCCTACCGGCCGCTGGGTTGGCCGTCCGAGGAGCAATACAGTGATTGGTGGCGGGCACGGGTAGATGTCTCGAGGTGTTTTCACGGGAGAGAAGAGAAAAGGAGGTTTTTTTTTTTATTTAGATTTATATATATATATATATTTTTAATTTTCTTTTTACCTCTTCTTTTCTCTCCTGGTGCCTTCTTGTCTCCTTCTTCGGATCGTCTTTTCTTCTTAGTTGTCTCTTCTTACCTTGTTTTTTCTCCCTTTTTATTTCTGCCTCCTCTCCTTTTAAAATCCCTCGTTCCTTGATATCTTCCCACCTCCGCGAGATAGTCCGGGAAATCCCTCAACATCCCGACCCTTGCTCCTTGAGGATAAGATCCATCCCTTTGATCTTATCCTCTCCTTTTATTTATATTTTTTTTATTTCTTTTTTTTTTTCTTTCTTTTTTTTTATTTTATTTTTATCTTGAAATTTTTTTTTAATTTCAAAATAAATATTTAATTTAAATTTAGAGCCATGAAATATTTTCATTTTGGCCCGTTTTGAGATAATCTCATTTTTGTGTCATTATCAAATCCTGATTTGGCCAAGATTATGATATATTAAATTTCTTAGGATTAGAATTTTAATCCTCATGGAACTAAGACATGTATATTTTTTTATATAAACAGAAACTTAATCATAAAAATCATGTGTAGAATTAGGATGCCTTTAGTAGCCGCATTATCTTGCCTCAACCAATTCGATTCTGAATAAACATTATCAAATCCTATCTTTGTTATCTTGATAGAATATAGGATAAATTACTTTTTGACCCCCACTAGCCCATGAATTTCAATTTTACCAATTGAACTTTGTACTTCCAAATTTGTTCCAATTTGCACCCGCATTATAATTTCTTGTCTTCTTACTTAACCATTTACTTGTTAAAGCTGGATTTATAGGTTGCTCCACATAGCCTTCTACATGGAACCGTGCAATGTTAAAATCAATTAGAGTAATTAAAAAATTGAAATGTAGAGTAATAATTGCTTCAGTGTCATCATTTTTTTTAATGATTCGCCATTGCTTAGTTCACTGTTGATTTGGTGAAATTTTATTATGTTGTTAGTTGGTACTTTGTAGCTGTTTATAATGTACCATAAAGGCTTACCCAAAAGCAAGAATGAAATTAGCTATGAGTTAAGGTCTTATAATTCTTTTTCATTAGTGTTATGAAGAGGAGACACAAAGCTATTATAATTCTAAAACCATCTATATGTTGTATGATTCTTCTTTTTTATGTTGGGGCATTTTACACCTTCTGAAGTCAAGTCAAATAGCTTAGCTGTTAAGAAGAACATCTACCGATATAATAGTAGATCTGCTGTATTTTTAATTAAGAATTCCTCTTTCGCGTTTTTTCTATATATTTTAATAGTAGTTAAATAGCTTAGTTGGCGATGAGTGCATATATAAATATCACATCCATTTTGTGTTCCAATTCCAATGCAACATTGAATTTGTTGTGATATTTTTTTTTTATAAGATTAGACGAGATTTGATTGCTTATTAGAACAAACTTCAGACAAGTCATATATAAGTATTTAATTCCATCAATAAAACACATCTTCAATAAATCGAAAGAAAAGCATCCATCAACTATTGACATAAAATTAGAGTCCGGCCAGGAAAATCTTTAAATATGAGACTTGAAAACCACATATATGTGGATCATTTTTGATAAGTAGCAGTCCACAATGAATACTTGTAGTAGTTGTTGTTGCCGCAATGAAGAATGGAAGTACATGCCTTTATGACTTTTTTTCTTGTTTGTTTGTTTAAATTCTTATCTAAAGACGCTTTTGAACTTGTTTTAGCACGTTGATATCTACGACCAATAACGCAAGATAAATAGCAGGCAGTGCTGCAATTTGTTGTGATAAATAGCAGCTGTTGGCATGGCATTCTAATGTTCTTCATGATCTCTTGTTTTTCTCCAGGTCTATTGAGATGTCGTAAGAGTTGCAGGCTTCGATTGATAAACTACATACGCCCAGACATTAAATGTGGGAACTTCTCCAAAGAAGAAGAGGAGACTATCATCAGCTTGCACCAGTTTCTCGGAAATAAGTACGTTTATATTTGCATATATGTTAGATGTACATATAGTACTATTTTGAGTGATTAAATAGATAAAACCAATCAATCATCTCTAATGAAACTCAATCTGTTTTCATTTAATCTGCAATATTAGATGGTCGGCCATTGCAGCGAGGTTGGAGAACAAACAATGAGATCAAGAACGTCTGGCACACTCATTTGAAGAAAGAGTTAAACAAGGCCAAATAGTAGTACAAGAAGAACCCTGCAAGAGAAAGCACTGAGGTGATCATGCCTGCAGGAAGTCAATTGTCTCCATATCCTCACGAAGATCATACGATGAATGGATTCATCTAAGCAAGTGCAGTCTTGAAGATAGTTTACAGTCCGAGGTATTGTCAAAGGAGCGATTACATGAATTTATTGAAGATGTGCTCTTATTGATGGAATTAAATAATTATATATGACTTTTCATGAATTTAGTGTATATTCTTGATGGGGTTTTGGAAATGCACTAAGCTTTTGAAGAATTGAGTTGTCAATGGGATGGATTTATGTGAGGTTTTGGTGACAGTAATGATTAGCATGAGCCATTTGTACTCTTGTGATAGCATAGTACTCTCATTGTGTTGTTTTAGTGTATGTTTCTGTTTGCATAAATAAAATTCATTCTTTGCCTTGAGCAAAAAAAAAAAAGTTTATGAATTGATAACAATTTAAGTTTCATTTTGTTGTGCGAAAAGAACCACTATCCCTTGTTATTCCTTGGTTACTTCTCAAGAAGTGATGTAATTCTGCTCTTTTTGGCTTGTGGAGAGAATCAGTTTAATTTTATTGGCAGGGGAAATGTCCCTTGTTTGTTGTTTGCTTGATCCATTATAAGTGTTTTTTTACCTCTTCCCATTTCTGTGTTGCAAATAATAATCTCAGTGGCAAAACTTAGCATTATAACACTGATGTCAATAGAATTTTTTTTCATTTAAAAGACAATTGTATCATGCCTATTATGTTTCCGTTGTACATCAAGTCCCCTTTTCATCTTATTGTACGCATGTATATGTTAAAATACCCTAGAATCTGGAAGTATGCATGTATATGCTAAAATACCCTGAAATCTTCCCAAAATTTAACAAAAGTCCATGGTGGTGTTGGTGGATCATGGTACATTCTGTAAGAGATTTTACATGTTCAAAATCAGTTATTATTTCATTTAAGAAATCAAATTGTCGGAGCTGAAGGAGAAACTGTAGTGGCTACAAATGCTGACAGGCATTCAAAATAACTGACATCTTGTGCATCAAAATTAATCATATTTTAAAGTTGCATAAGCTCCTCCAAAACCTTAATTCCTCAAATTAAATTTAAGACATCAATCACAATACAACAACTTGCAAACACAAGAAGAAACATATAGCAAGTCTCCTGTAACTCAAAATTAATCAAGACTGCGGACACATCAAAATTAATCAATATTGCAGACACATGAAAAAACATATAAGTCTCTTGTATCTCAAAAGAAGATCACATTACAGCATGACTTTATGCATACATCAAAATTAATTAAATTGATTAAACAACAGCGAGATAATAAGATGGCGAGATTTGTAGATTCTGAAATAACAAAATCTTGTAGCTCATTGTAGCAGAACTAAGAATGAAAACTCGTATGTAGCTCCAAAAAGTGACAATTCCTTGTAGCTCACGGTTGACCTATATTTACAAATAAAAAGTTTCATTAGTAAACATTAATAATTGAATGAAAGTATGAATCAAATTGATACAATACTATAAAAAAATGTCTTACTGAACGTGCATGTAGTCAAGTAATGACCCTTTTTCCCACATTTGCCACATGTCCTTTTCCTCTTGCCCGATAATTGAATGTTAATTCCAGACTTAATTCTTGTATTCACCCTTGGCCGACCTTTGCTTTTGACAGGCTTTGGATTAAGAATGCTAATATGTGACCCAAAAACATCATCCTCTGTTGAGAAGGTAGGTAAAAAAGAACCAATAATCTCTTGATTGTCCTCATTTTGCCTGGTACACAATCTATGTTCTTTTGCACTAGACATTTCACCGATTATTTTGAAGATGTCATTTAATTGAGGCATAACTTTCTCATACAACTCTAGGGATGTTATAGAGTGTGCAATACAAAAACACATATTTTGTGCACTCCACTTCATCAAGGGTGCAAAGGTGTTGTTCTGTGTCTTAACCATCATAACACTTGACCTATATCTTGCATCCATAGCCAACGACGGAGAATATATTTTTTAGGAATCTTTGCAACCTCTTTTTTTAAAAAAATATTTTCAAAATATGGCATCACAACACACCCTCCCTCGCAAACTTCTTACAAGAGCATGTACAGAAGGCTCCCCATCTTCACTACAATCTCTACTAAATACAACAACCTGATTGCAAATTGTATATTTAGCATGATTAGTCCCATCTCGAATGCGTTCAGCAAGCATACTATCACTTTCTCGCAATTAATTCTGCCTGAAAGACATTAAACACAGATATTGTATATACTTCTCCAAAGATGTCTCTCAATTGATGACACGCGTGTGAAAATTAGCCATAGAGTTTAAAGTCTTGAAGTCTTCATTTTCTTCATCATTCCGTCGAGCAGACAAAGCTTTATCATACTGCATAACAAACTCATCCAATGGAGTTTGTGCATTAACAAAGCAATCAAAAAATGAGTTGATGCTGTAACGCCCCGACCCGGTTCTAGGGACCTCGGAAACGTCGACAGATCGGCCGTACCCGAAAGGAGGCAAGCCCCAATCAGATACAAGGCCTAATAATGATATGCAGATAATACTTTAATCAGAAAGTAACCAATAAATAATCCATAAAAATCTCAGCGGAAACAATATGAAATCAAATAAGGGTCCATGCCCTATACACAATCCAGGCCCTACCAGGGTCCTACCAAAATAGAGACAGTGTCCTCACACACAAGAAATAAATAACTTAGGGAGGTCCTCCAACCTCTCGGCAATATCCACGCCCCAACTCTCGCCGTCCACTGAAGCTCGAAGTCTATCTACTCCTCAGACTGAAATGAGAGAAGAAGAAAGTCGTGAGCTTTTCGAAGGGAAAGCCCGATAAGTACCACTAGGAATTACAATAGTCGGTGAAGCGGATATCATAATATAGGATCATCAAACAAAGGGGCTACACCCCATACAAACAACAGATCCTAACATCCGACTCACGGCCCTCAGAGGCCACGGATGAGAAGTCCAAGAATGTACCAAAGAACACTTCCCCGGACACCCAAATTTCAGTCAGAATAAAGAAACGCTTGATCTCGGATCAACAAATGAACCTGGGCCAGTGAGCGACGAACTTGTCATGGTCGGTAGCGCCCACCTCTACGGTAATGCGACCGCGGCCAAGAATCAACCCAGCGACAGGGATACGGAGTCTCGGACCCCACTGCAACCGGGCGGAAGATCAGAACTCAGTTGGCACGTACCTCCCGGCCAGCACACAAGACCATGTGCCCATGATCAAGTGTCGGCCCACGGGTGGGTAGTCCAACTAAGCATTTCAACAAACGGTAGATCAAACACTACCAAACAGAGCAACCAAGCACATACCAGGAAAGAACAATCAAACATGTATGTGCATGGGATCAAAAAGCAGGTACTCACAACAAATCATGCTAACTAATAGCACACAGTAAAACAAAGAAACCCATACAAGGGTGAAAACGAGGCAAAGTGACTTACCTCTAACGCAATCCAACTGATCGCTCCGAATCTGTCCCGTCGAAGCACCACGCTCCTCGACGATATCTGACACACACAGATCTATACTCAACACATGCTCGAGTATTTAATAAAATTATCGCTTTATAACTCACATGCTACATACTAAATGGGTCCGACCCATTAAATAACCCAATTTATCCTTTTAACATTACCATTTAAATAATTAGCTTAGCTTTCCTAATTGAGCCCACAAGTCCGGCCCAAAGCCCATCTAAATCAAACCCAAAACTCCAATCCTTCAATCCTTTAAATCCCTTTAACCACTTAATTAAATACAATAATTACTTTAATTGGGTCCATGACTACCCAAAATAAACTCATTATCAGATCCAAATCATCCCATATATATACAAAATAAAAGAAACCGGCTCCATGAATGCATAATAAAATAATAAAAAAAAATAAGCTCACCTCTTTACTTAAACCCAACTTCAAATGATTCATTATACTCTCTCTCTAAAACCCATACAAAATTACTCTATTAAACAACTCATAACTATTGGCCGCTAACTCCCTTTTATCACCATCTACAGACCTAACAACTCACACACACATCATGCACTAAGCCATAATTAATCCATTATATTTATACAACAATTTATCAATAACAGCCTTGAAAACTCAGAGGCACAGTAGCTCATTTCCTCAAAAACTACTCACCATCACTGCAGCTAAGAAAAGAGTTCCAAAACCACTCTTAAACTTTCATTGGATTTCAATTTAAATCTTCACTAAAACCACCCTCACATAGAATCAAAATGTCATGCTTATTTTCATCAACCACACATTAAATCAGGAGACTAAAACCTCAAAGAAGTTCACTTTAAACCATCACAACATCAACCACAAACAGTGACCTATTAACCAAGTCTTCTCCCTCTAAAACAAGACAAGATCAGTTGTTCATCGAGATGGTAACAAGCATACCCGTCAAGCCTTCTACAGCCATTCTCAGAACCCCAAGAAAGACACCCCTTTCTTTAACTAATACCCCAATAGATCAGAATTCCTACATTCATGTTTAAAAAAAACAAAATCCATCTCATCTACCGATCTAAACCTCCATCAATCACCAGCAACTTGAATTCCCTCTAACCATGGCAACCATCACCAAATGAATACCTACGGGAACTTACAAATCTGAAAGCCAATCTCTGATCTGGGCTCTAACACCAACACTAATTCTAAGAATCCACACCACTGCCCAGAGATCCCAATAGCCACACAACACAGGAAGGCATGAAAGCTCTCACGTCATATCTGTATAACCGGATTTGTAAAACATAGCTTCAAAGACAGGAGACCTACCGGGATCTCTTATGGCTTGAGAGTTGTTCCGTGTCTTGGATGTGTGGTGAGGCTGTCTACTGGCTCCGACGATCGCCTACCGCCCAGCAGCGCCTGACCAAACCCCCCCCAGGTGATGTTCTTCGGCCGACGAACTCACAGGAAGGAGAAGGCGACCTCTCTCAACTTCGTGACGGCGCTAGGGTTCCAAGGCTTTATTCCACTTATAAATCATAGGCAAGACCTCCATACGATCACAACCACTCCAACAAACGCGTTCTCGGCGAGATTCGACGGTATTCGCGGCGGAGGAGAACCGGCTAACCGTCGGGTGTATTCCCAGCCGTGGGATCGTCTTGATATAACACAAGGTTCAATCTCCACCATTGAAGCCCAACAGAACCATTCACGTGCATGAGTGCACGATTACATTCATTAAAAACCCCTTGCATTGTTTTTAATCCCCATGTAGCTCATTCTGTATTAGTGTGGAAAATTCCGTCCCAGCCCTCAAGACTTCATTATTTTACCCAGGGGTCCCTGGCAGGCTCAAAATAATGAATATATTAAACAAAGTTAAACCCAATTAATCTTATTATTCCTCAAGGATTTAAAATTCCAATATTCACCAAATCAAATTAGTCAGATTTCACCACATTAATCTCCACAAATCCCCAATCTTTCCAGTTTTATTATCTTCCATTATTTACCATTAAAATAATTAACATAATAACATTCCTTAATTACTCAAGAGCTGCAAATATCCTTGGGTTTTACAGATGCTTTCACTGTGTTGTATAGAGGTCATTCCAGCTGTGAATATGTCTTGCCAATATAGAGAAACCCATTTATTTCGAATTCCATACATCTTACTTAACCAGTGATTATCATCAATGTTGTATGTTGCTTTAAGCTCACCCCATCTATTCTCAAATGCTTCAATTGATTCACTATGGTGCAACCATTTGTTGTAGTCCGTCATGAAGCCCTCTTTGCTCTTCAAATCTACCAAATACTTCATTGAATTTCTCCCAATATGCCAAGAGCAAAGCCGATGACCAGAATTTGGGAAAACTTTTGTAAGGGCCTTCCCCATAACCAAGTCTTGATCTGTAATAATGGTTTGTGGATGTTTCCCTAGCATGCATTTCAACCATGTTTGAAATACCCATAAAAAACTTTCTTCTTTTTCGTTTGCAATTAGAGCACAACCAAATAAAATAGACTGCTTATGATGGTTGACTCCAACAAAAGGAGCAAAGGGGAAACAAAATCTATTGGTTTGATAAGTAGTGTCAAAAATGACAACATCTCCAAATTCTGAATATGCCAATCTAGTCTTCCATCTGCCCAAAAGACACATCTAGTTTGACCAAACTCATCAAGCTCCATATCAAAGAAGAAAAAATCATCATTCAGTTTTTTCTCCTTAAAAAACTTAACAATAGTCATACATTCTTGGCCAATGTTATTGCTTCGAACTCCCCTCAAATGATTTGAACAGTCAGCCCGGGTAATTGGTGCACACCCCGTATTTGAAGGTGTGTCATTCAATATTTGACACATTTGGCTAGGTCCCACTCTACTTTTATGCAATGTCTCCATCAAACTTCTACATGTCTCACTGATATGGCGGTGAGACCGCATCTTCATCACCTTAGAGGGAGTATGTAATAAAGAATGGTTATGTACATCATCAAAATTTTTCATGGTCCATACACCACTCTTCATTTTGGATACTACCATCCGAGCTTGGCAATTTGTCCTTGTATCTCTACGTCTTTGAATAGTTTTTCCTAGTTGCCTTTTGTCAGCCATACACTTAGCTCCTTCCATATCGCAAACAAAGTGCCGACAGGTAATTAATTGAGAATGAGACGAATGATACACGTGACCTTTTCGTACCCCAAAACCTCTAGATTTTGCATAATCCAAGTAATATCGAAAAGCTTCATCCTCATCCTCAAACTCCATACCAACAAATGGGATTCTTGTCAATTCCTGTTCGTTTCAAGACTGTGGACTCATCGCCAATTCTTGTCCATCTTGTGCTGCCATTTCTTGTCCATCTTCAAGTTGTTGGGTACCAACCTCTTGTGTTACACAACAACCTTCTTCATTTAACTGACATGACTTGAACTCATTCAGATCTATTTCAATATCCTTAAATATGAAGTCATCATCTTTACTTATCTCTTCTATGATATTTTCCATGATATTCTATTAAGAAAAATACAATCAATTATAATATATCAAAGCACATGTATATTACTGACAAAAGGAAGTGGAACACATGCTAGCGCTAGAGTAATCAATAACAAAGAGAACTATGCCAGAAGAAATAAAAATCAATAATCTAATAACAAACAAGATCAGGAAACAAGAGTATTTTTATAAGCAAACTTAATAAACTTTGGTTTCTATAGGAACAACAACAAAAAAAACAGAGTTCATAGAATCCTCATTTGAGAAAGACAACAACTGCACCATCAATCACACACCATTAAAGAAACCATTATAAAAAAATAAACAAACAAAAGGAAAACAATATCAGAAACATGAAATAATCCAAAGAAAGAGTTTCTTTTTAAACAACAGGATTTAAAAGATCATATTGTATACACAAATGCATCATAGGATAAAGAACAATGCCACCACAATAATGAATAAAAGTTATCATTATCTTCATATGATTAATATAGCCACATGTAAATCAACAAAACATCATAAAATAGTTTTAATTGAATAATTTAAAAAATAAAAAAAGCAACACAACAAATTCAGTGTTGAGTTGGAATCGGAACACATAATGGATGAGATATTTATGAATGCAATGAAATGATTTTAATCAATAAGAACTTATAATCAAGATTATATATTTCTAAAGGAATTCAACAAGAGTTCCACGAAAATCAAAGTTCCCAGTTACTAATCCAACTGGAATTGCCTAATCTTTATACTGTTAAAAGAAAAAGCGCACCAGCAGCACCAACACAAGTACGGAAGGTTAAAATATTATAAAAACCAATCCATCATGTTTAATGAAGGCCCAGACACCTTTGCACCAACTTTTTCAAAAGCTAACTTATTTGCAGAAATAGATCATAAGGGCCAGCTCATACACTTACAAGTTACAACTGGTAGTGGGATGCTCCAAACAAGTCCCCAGTACTCTCAAACAGTAGCGGACCTGAGGGGGGTCATGGGGGGGCTGCCGACCCCCCTACCCCCCTACCCCCCTACCCCTACCCCCCACCCCTACCCCCCGGGCCCCCACCCCTACCCCCCATCCGAGACCACACAATCAAGACTAACAAGTGCTGCAGATCTCATGCTGCTGATCTCATCAACACTAACATGTACAAACCCTTACAAAGTGAAACATCAATCTCAATCGTCTCAACCTTTCAAGTTTCAACTCATCTTTAAAAAATTGAAGATTTTGTTTCCTCTCTCTTCTTGATTGAAAACTTAAAACAAATCAAGTGACTCATGTTTCTCAAACTCAAAAGCCAGCTTTTCCTTTCAATTGTCAGATTCCACACCATAAATCCAGTACAATTTAATTATTATAGTATCTAAAAAAGATTTCCCAAACAAAACTTCTCACTTGAGTCACTTCTGCCCTCAAGAGTCAAGACTCAATTTCCCAAGTCCAACTTCCCAGTAAGCAGTAAACCTCTCTCAAGACTCAATCTCCCAACTTTCACAAAAGAAGAAATAAGAAGAAGAAAGAAGAAAGAAGAAGAAGAAGAAGTTTAGTGAAAATTTCAAGCTCAACTGCTCAAGGTACTTAGCTCATTGTTAATTAATCTTGTTTGTTATTAGTTTTCTTCTTTGTTTTGATTCTTTTGAATGAACTTTGTATGGAGATTTTCTTTTGTAGCTAGTGATTTGCATTTTTTTTTTCAAATGATACATCATACATAGGCTTGAAACCTAATCAAGTTCTGAAACCTTTAACAAGTTCTAAAACATTCATCAAAAGAAAATCAAAATAAAATCTTGAGCAGTTGATTAGTGAAAAACTGAAAATCAAAGGTACTTAGCAGTTAGCTCAACTCTCAAGATTTTCTTTTGATTTTCTTTTGATGCCTCCTGCGCAAGTAATTAGTAATTTATCACATGATCAAGTATTTAATTAGTGAATGGTTTAGTGATGCACATTAATTAATTATTTAGTTAATTTGTTTGATTGAGTTATTTTATTTGATAATTAATGTACTTCGTTGTGTTGTGCTAATTTGATAATTTTATTTTGCATATTGTAGAAATATGAATATTCATAGATATTTTAAACGAAAATCTACCGAATCAAGTTCAGCACCTTCCATTGATGAGAATGATTTGTCTTCTGATCTACCGAATCAAGTTCAACAATCTTGTGTAGAATTCAATGAGAATGATTTGCCTTCTGATCCCGCATTGCGACAGCCGATTGAGAAATTTGATGTTAATGTTAGGGATCTTGTTCGAAGAACCTATATAAACCGAGGTCCATGTCAACCAATTGGTCATAACTATCCTCCAAGAGAATTTGTTGATGGGCATAGATACTTTAAGGATAATTGGTATAAGGACTTTGAGTGGTTAGATTACAGTGTATCAGTGGATAAAGTGTTCTGTCATTATTGTTATCTTTTTAAGGATATGAATAAAGGTGTAGGAAAATCAGGAGACGATACTTTTACTACTAGTGGATTTTGCAATTGGAAGAAAGGAAAAGAAAAATTTGAGAAACATACTGGTAAGAGTAATAGCACACATAATGATGCTCGAGTTATGTACCAAAATTTCAAAAATCAAAGGCAAAGCGTGTCACAAGCTATGAGAGTATACGGGACTCAATCAGAAATTGCATATGAGGTCCGTTTGAAGGCAGCTTTAGATGTGACACGATATCTCTTGAATCAAGGCTTGCCTTTTCGTGGACACCATGAGTCTTCAGATTCTATGAACAGGGGTAATTTTTTGGAGCTTCTTAACCTGATAAGTAGAAGGTGTGAAGAAGTGGCTAAGGCATCTAATGAAAATGCCCCAGCGAACAGTCAAACTACTTCCCCTCGAGTTCAAAAAGAGCTCACAAATGCTTGTGCTTCAGAAGTTACAAGCATCATCATCAATGACTTAGGGGATAAATTCTTTTCCTTATTGGTGGATGAATGTCGAGATGTCTCAGTTAAGGAGCAGATGGCAGTTGTCTTGAGATATGTTAACAGTCATGGAAATGTGGTTGAACGATTTCTTGGATTAGTTCATGTGAATGACACTTCTTCTGTTTCTTTGAAGACAGCTATTGATGAATTATTTGCAAAGCATAAACTTTCATTTTCAAGATTGAGGGGACAGGGATATGATGGGGCATCAAATATGCGAGGTGAGTTTAATGGGTTGAAGGCTTTGATATTGCGAGAAAATCCGCAGGCTTATTACATCCATTGTTTTGCTCACCAGCTCCAGTTGGTGGTTGTTTCTGTTGCCAAGAGCACAGATGTTGTAACCGATATGTTTGGTTATGTCAATATGATTGTTAATATTATCGGTGGGTCATGTAAAAGAAGAGACAAACTGAGGCAACGTGAAATTGATAGAATTGTCAATGAATTAGAGACTGGAGAAATATCAAGTGGCAGGGGTCAAAATCAAGAGACTAGCTTACGACGAGCAGGGGATACTCGTTGGGGGTCACATCATACAACACTTATCCGTCTAATACATATGTGGCCTTCGGTACAAGACATACTTGAAAATGTTTCTATTGATGGTCCCGCTGGAGAAACTCCTGTTAGTGCTCGAGGTTTGATATTGAAAATGGAAAGTTATGAATTCGTATTCGTATTGCACTTGATGAAGGTTGTATTGGGAATTACAAATGGCTTGGCACAAGCAATGCAACAAAAAGATCAATATATTCTCAATCACATCAATTTGATTGAATGTACGAAGAGTAATTTACAAGATTTGAGGAATGTCGGATGGGATAACTTCTTGAAGGATGTCCACTCATTTTGTGAGAAAAATATGATCTCCATTGTTAATATGGAAGACACTGTCAAATCCCATAGTCGATCCAAGCGGCGTGGAGATCCCACCACTACATATTATCATTTTTTCCGTGTTGAAGTTTTTTGTCAGGTATTATTTCTATCAATACTGTTTCATTGTTCATGCCATTACCAAATAACTTATTGTCTCTTATTTCCTTGAAAATTAATTTTTCAGGTCCTTGACTCGATCATATATGAGATGAACACTCGTTTTCCTGAAACAAGCACAGAGTTGCTCAGCTGTATAGCATGTTTTGATCCAGCTCATTCTTTTTCTAAATTCAATGTGGCTAAGCTTCTCCGTCTTGCTGAACTCTATCCAGATGATTTTTCACAAGCTAGTATCTTATCTCTTCGAGAAGATCTCTTGACTTTCATAAGTGATATGCGGCGTGATGAAAGATTTTCTGATGTTATAACTTTGGGAGGTCTTGCTCAAAAACTGGTAGAGACGAAATTGCATAGAGTTATTCCAAATGTGTATCGTTTGGTTGAGTTAGCATTGATCTTACACATTTGCCACATAAGTGTTGAAAGGGCTTTTTCTGCGATGAAGACTATAAAGACTGCCTCACGTAATTCAATGGGAGACGAGTGGATGAATGATAGTCTTGTAGTCTACATCAAGAAGGATATTTTCAAAACAGTTGAAGATGAGCGAATTTTAAAACGTTATCAAACAATGAGAACTCGTGTGATGCAATTACCTCAAAGTTCTCGTCTCAAGTAGTCCAAATTATATTTTATGTATTTTTTGTAAAACACTTGATGATTTAATAGTATTTTCTAAGCTTATTAAGCTTCTATGTTCAGACACCCCAAATTTTTGGGGCCGCGTCCGCCACTGCTCTCAAATGAACATCCCATTTATCTTTCTATCTATTCATTTTTACGTTTGCAATTATCATTGCATCTATGAACAGAATGTCTGTGAATCTTCATATAAGATAATTTTACATTTGCCGCACTTCTTGTTCAAAGAAATTTAAAGCACTTACAAAACACAATCTATTTTAACAAGATTCCTATCAATCAAAGTTTCAAAAACCAATACTTGTAAATAGAACACAATACAGGGACAAACACATATCTATTTCCCTAAATCAAAACACACTCTCAAGACCGGAATAACAAATCAACATCATAATCAGCACAAACAAATCTACTACGTAAGAGAACAAGTCAAGAGGCAAAGCATGAAATCAGGCCAAGGAACACAAAAATCCCAAAACCAAATGCAAAGTAACTCCCACTCTCAAGATCCATGTCAAAACATACAAATACATAAAAAAGGGGAACTTTTCGTGAGACGCAGTCGAACAACAAACCACTACAAAGACGTGAGAACAAGTCAAGAATCAATAAGCAAGCAACAAGACACACACAAAAGCCATCCAAGACAAAGGCAAAGTCAGTAAATCCCACCCCACATCCAAGATCCATATCAAAGACTCAAAAAGATGACATTTTTCCCCATATAAAGATGAAAGGAAGGACCTTTCCAGAGATGATGAGCCAACAATCCTTGGTCCTGGATTTGTGCTTGGAGACCTCCCCTCAAAGTGGAAAATTTTATGATCCAAGATCCATGTCGAAGACTCAAAAATAGTCGCACTTCCCGCTTGCTTCTCAATCTCTTGTTACGAGGCGGAAGCTGAGGGGAGAGGCGTGAGAGAGGGTGAGGCCGAGAGAGAGAGGGGAGAGGTTGCTCGCTTGCTTTCGAGGGAGGAGGTTGCTCTCTTTCTGAACACTCTGCTCGGTTTATCTATAGTGAAATAAGAGATTAGTTTAAAGTTTAAACATGAGCCGTTGGATCAATTTGGATATTGATCCAACGGTCAATCTAGGGACTTCCCTAGATTTGTTATCTAGGACGTCCCAAGATGATATATTCTCTCTCTCTCTCTCTCTCTCTCTCTCTCTCTCTCTGTATATATATATATATATATATATATATATATATATATATATATATATATATATATATATATATATAGACATGATATTATACAGTCAGCCGGATGTACTGTGCATTCCCGGTCACCTCCCATTTGGCCCTCTGGAGCATGTTTGAAGGATTTCCAACAGTACAGATGGAAAGATCATCCAAAAATAAGCTAGCATGTCCATTTTTATACAATTTGGTTACCGTTTGGTCCTCCCACTTAACGATTAAAATTCTGGACCGTTCAGATTTCTATATATATTTAATAAGTGAATAAACCACATTATTTATTGATAATGATATAAAAATTTAGTACATGGAATCTCATCCAAGATGGACAAAAAGATACACAAATTCAAACAGTGCTACATTCTTGATCAAGATTTTGATGCTTCAAGTTCTTTCTTGCGCTGCAAACTCGTCCTCGAAGGCTTCGTCACCTTTTGCGATTTGAGTTGAGGTAGCATTTGCGAACTCCAAGCTTCTCTTCATGAACCTTTGTGCCGTCACCAGCTTTGGCTTTATGGATAATGATGCTGCATCCAACCAAGATAATATAAGGAAAGAGATATCACGAATAATTTTTAAGTAAACACGATGTTTATCTTTGAAACATCGCATATTTCTTTCACCCGATATACTCTAGGTTGTTGCCCCTCACCGTGAGGTCACATCCCCTCTGCAAGGTTTTATCCACCCTAATGGAGGTGCCTCTAGGACCCCATAATTGTTGGAGTGAGAGTGGTCCACCATTGATGTTGCAGAGGGTGCTCAAGTACATCCATATAGCAGTTGTGTAGCTACAGGTTTGGAACAAACGTGTTACCGATTCATCCTCTACTTTACATAGATAACACTTTGCCTGTGTTTGATAGGGGTTTATCCCCTGGAATATTCCCATATGCACTGTTCCAACTTTAAGGGCTTTTAGATACATCTGATTAAAATTATTAGTCACTATTAACAACACTCCACTCTATCATGGCACAGTTAAAAGACCAACATACCCCTTGCCAACTGCCAAACTATTATTGGTTGGATGATTAAACAACCGTTGAAGAGCTAACTGTAGCCCTATCCCCCTTCTCATCTTCACGAGCAGCACGAACCTGCACTCGCCGCCAGAGCATCTCCTCACCATCGAACCCACCCACCATCTAACCAAGCTCTGAGACCTTACGCTGCTTACATTCCGCCAGCCTCCTCTTCTCGGACTTCCCAAGCAATAATAGGACTGGATTTGTGGTTTTGGAGCACTGGATTCACGATCGTCTTCGTGCGCGAGCGTTACATGGATCGGATACCCGAAATCGATTCCTAAACGCACTGAAGGTATGTTTAAACAAAGATCCTTGTCCTATTCTTTGATTTTGACATTTGAATTGGAGTTTAGTAGCAGTGCTTGATGCACTGACACCTTAGTCGACCTATATAATCCATAAAACAGAATTGGCTTGTTCACTGGAAAAAAAAGAAAGAAAATACTTAGAAGAAACTCACAGATTCTGAAATGTAATTCTTAACAGAAACAAAATGATTCAAATTCCGTGATTCTGTTCTTTGTTAATTTCTCATGTAGATTTCACCCTCTGCAGTCATTAAATTGCTGTTGTTGTTCTGTATCCATTCTTCATGGAGTTTGTGTTATTTGTTTTAAGGGTTGACAGAACTCTCCTATAATTGTGTTACTAACATGGCTTGTGCTTATATTTGTCCTGAAAAATGACAATAGGGAAAAATAAAAAAGAATGTCAAATTTTTTTAATTTGTGCAAACAAAACTGCAAACTTGTATTTTATTTTACAAGTTTTGTTACTATATAAATATATACAATTTATTTTAATTACATCCGGGATAGACAAACTTGGCATGTCCTTAAGCCAAGCATGATGGCCTGGGGAGAATTACTTTTTATTGAGTGAATCCAAGTGGATCATGTGAAGTGCCACACTATATTAATATGGAGGTGATTTAGAGGTGGTGGAGTATTTAAACAGATAACCCAAAAGTGATTTGCTGGTTTGTACTTTAAATTGGAATCAAAATTTGTGCTTTGATGATTCAGTAAAACTAATTCAGATTTAGGGTGTATTGTAGTTGTTTGTTAGGTTGAACATTACATCGATGCATGAGCATTAACTTTCACTAACCCTCACATGTGCCTTCACATTTGTTTGATTCCAGTGCATCTATCGGAAAGAAAATCGATGCAGGGCATGGGACAGGGAAGCAAGACATTGAACATATGGCAACCCGAAGAAGCACCATCCCGGCGTCGAGGAGGATCTGCTGAGAAGAAGCAACCGGGTCCCCGACAATGATGAGTTACTTGTGAAACCGGTCACATGTTGGAGGAATGTCAGGAAATAAGACGTGTTCAGCTCATTCAAATTCTTCAACAGGCCCGAAAGTATTTAATGCGTCTGATATCGACCAAAGAGGACATCACGCGGTCTACGTTGAAGAGTAGGTGGAAGACCTTAAAGAAGTTGTACAGATTGTACTCGTCCTTGGTGACCAAGAGTGGATGGTCGTGGGACCATGAGAATCATCGGCCAACTCACTCGTCAGCCTCATTTGTATGGGATGAGATTATTCAGGTAAGCGCCAACTGAATTTGCTCGTTCATAGCTGAATTTTAATACTTTTTGTTTGAAAAATGTTGAATTGATACATAAGTTTTGTGAAATCATGCAGTTCAACAAGGAATACAAGGTTGCCAGAGATAAACCTTTCCCCTTGTTTTTGAAGATCCACGAACTTGCTGGAAATTCCACCGCAACTGGGCAATACGCAGGTCACACGGGTTGCGGTGAGTACACAGACACACCTATAGTAGAAGTACAAGAGAGTACTGATTCGACTGGGGATGCCGAGGATATAGAGAAGCACATGGAAACAGGGCAGCAGACGGGTATGAATGCTTGCAGCAAGGATCATGCTTCGGGTAGTTATAAGAGGAAACCAATACGGAACTCAAGCACTGCTGGGACAAAGAAGAGAAGTCAAGAGCAAACACAGGAAATGGTGGAGAAATTGGTGGATCTCGAAAGCGGCGAAGGAGCATTATCATGAGAAGAACTCAAAAGCAAGGGCGATATGTGCTCATATTCGATTGTGTTGACCGGTTGAAGACCTTGCCCGGCGCCAGCGATGAGGAGATGTTTATAGCGGGCAAGGTATTGAGATCTAAAGAACGTATTTTCTTCATGAAAATCACGGCCATCTACTTCGATCATCTTTGGTTGCGCTGCTACGTGAAGGAATGGCACGATCAGGTATTCCCCTTGACAAAATAATTTTTAATAGATTTCATTTCGGAATTGGTTCTCACCAAAACTTGTTCTTCAAAATCAGGCATAACGTCATGGTAGATGCTTCCACAAAACACTGTAAGTGATATTTGTACTTGAGTTACTTGCCATTGATGCCCTTCCATTCAAAAAGTAATATTTTTCTTTGTTAATGAGCTGTGATACCATTTGTTTCTTTGTTAATATTGCTCCACTAATCCATAAAATTAATTTGCCATTGGATAGATAGATGCATAATGAATTTTTTAGATTGGTGTATGAATTGAATCGAGGTTTTGGTCGCTCTGAAATTTGATAACTTATTAATAAATTTTGGATATATGTGCCATCTTGCTGCTGTATACACTCTGGTCATCTTGATGTTCTTTATTTGGTTGAATTAGATGTGTTGTTGCTCTTTCCATGTGGTTGTGCTTTCACTATTCTAGTGTTCTTGTTACTTTGAAGATTTTGTTTGGATGCAATCTGTTAACTTTTTTTTTTTGGTAATGAAAAGAGCTACAGTTTAGCTAACATTAGTTACAAAACAAAGGTCTTGGGTTTGTAAGAAAGAGCTGAAGCTTAATGATTTCTTCTTTGAGCCATTCAGGCATTCTGCTTGGGACTTCCAAAATTAGTAGTACATCTATCTCTTCTTGCCAGTTTTGCCATCCTGTCAGTTGCTGTATTGTACATCATTCTCCTTGGCTCCTACCATACAGAGAGCACCAAAGTTAGTCATAATAATAAAAGCTACACCAGCTACATCCTCACTATCCTTCCAGGATGCATCTACAAAAAGATTAAAATTGAAGTTCAGTAAATTCCAGAGCCTCTCATTAATTGCTTCTAGTTGTTGTATGTTGCTAATACTTCCCTGTTGCTCTTAGTGGAGGGCTCTGGCATTAGTTGCTACTCTTTCAGGATTGAAATTCTTTGCTGTGAATATATATGAACACATATCCTTCCATATGATCCATAAATCCCAAATGTTCTAAATAGAAAATATCCATTATTTAAAACTTAGGTTTTTAACATGTGCATCTCTGTAAAAAAAATTTATATTTGCATATATACTTGAAAATTGTCAAGAGTTATATCCAAATAAAGAAGAACAGCATTAAAAAGTTCCAATATGACCAACAGAATCATGCTTACAAAGTTAGAAATAGTGGTGCATGTCTCGAGAGAAGCTTGTGATCTTATTTAATAGTGACTAAGACTAACCAAATGAGAAAAGATATCATCTTGTTTTATTAAAAGTGAGGTATGTTCTAGTGCTTGATGCTTTAACTATATATATATATATATATATATATATATATATATATATATATATATGTATAGATAGATATTATCACTACTATTGAGATCATGTGATGAGTGGAAGCTATCTCTTGGAAAATGGAAATGGTTGCTATTGAGAATCAATTGACTGGAAGGAATTCATATGAGAAGAGGTCTCTTTTTTATAGTCCTTATTAATGTTCCCTTCCCTTTTTCTCTTTCTCCTTTTCTTGTTCAAAGCACAGGGAAAGAACAAGAACCATATATATGCTTTCTCTTTAACTCACAGATTTGATTTCCCTTTGTTTTGTTTTTTTTGATGAATTGATATTATTCTCTGCTTTTCTGCTGACTTCTTTTTTTAACATTCATGTAACTAATCAAATCACAATAATTTGGTTTGTGTTTTTTTGTTTAACTTTTATAATCATGTATAATCACTTATACAAGCCCCCTTAATAAAATACAAAATTTACACTCAGTTCTAGTCTTGCCTCAAACCCTTATAATGTAGTAGCAATCAGTTCTTTATATCTTCCTATATGAGATTCTCCGATTCCCCATTCGCTATCGAGCTAGCCATCCACCGGTGAAAGGATTTACGAGTGATATTCCAATTTGCAAGAGTACCTTCATCTTTCGGCCTTTGCCAAACCTCATTGATTATGCCTCGCATTCTTGGAACAAGTGGTAAGTAGTTTCGTAGTAGATTGCAAAGCTTACGAGGGTCATTAGGACCAATTCTAAGGAATATATGCAATCTGTTAACTTTAGTACATGATTTTATTTTAATAGTGAATTTGATTGATTGAGGTGTTTCATTCATCTGTCCTCTTCACATTCATTTCTTCATGATTATTGCTTGATTTAGAATGTTTCAGTTTGGTGTCAACAATTTTGTAAAGGGATATTCTCTTCTTCTTTTTGCTTTTTTTTTTCAGAATGTACTAGAAGATATCAGTTTTCTGATGCCGTTCTGAGGGGTGTTTCAGTTTCTTTCTGCTGCTGTTGCTGTTCTGGATCCATTCTTCAAGAAAAGATGTTACACTTTTGTAGAATGGGACATGTTTAATGGACAATGTTATGTTTGGTGTGGTATTTTGAGAACAAATGTTAAGAGATGTGTATCTGTCTCTGTTGTAGTACAAATGCTTGTTTTTTCCTCACTGTTAAGTATCACGAGTGTAATAATTTACAGGAGACTGTTTGGAGATTATTTGAGTCCTCTTGCATGTGTTCTTGTGAATTTTTGTTTGTCTTGTATGCTGGATGATCCTATTTCATCATCAATCTTGCTATTGTTAGTCAATCACCAGCCTTTATATTTGGATGGTAGGATTTATGACAAGTTAGTGCTCATGATTTCTTTCTTCTGTTTAATTAGTACACATGTGACTTCTTTGGATACTTGCTCAATTATTATGCAAATCTGTAATCTTTGTGAAGATGTCTATATATGTGTGGTGGAGGTCTCCCCCAACTAGCATCCTCAAAATTTTCAGCCGACAACCCCAAAAAAAAGTTGTTATGGTGAGGCCGTGGGAAAGCATCTTTGAGGAAGACGAAGAGGAGCTGGACATCCTAATTCGTCTGCTAATTGACACCATCAGAGATGGAGCAACAAGGACGAGGCGACCACAACACACACGCCCATTTACAGGTCACCAGTTGGTTGAAAACATGTTGGGCCGGGCACATGGAGCGGTCGCACAATATATTTCAATGGAGCCACATGTGTTCGAGGAGACTCGCGACATTGTTAGAATCCTTGCTGACCTACTACGCAATGGCCGTCTGGTATCCGTCTGGAGCAACTTGCAATATTCATGACCGTCGTGGCACATGCATCGGCAAATAGAGTTGCTTGTGAGCAATTTCAAAGACAGAGGGCGTGGAGCCGCTATTTCCATGCAGACTTGCCGTGCCATGTGCATCTTGCGAGGAGATGATCAAGGTACGCCAACCTAGGAGATGAGCCGACTCACATATTGGTTCATCGCAACACCCCATTCAAGGTAAGAAGAATTGTGTTGTCCTTTGATTTTGCGCGTGGTAACTAAAACATAAGAAATGTTCGTGAGGAATTTGTCTTGGAAGCGATAGATGGAACCCACGCGTCGCGGTGATCGCTCCGTTAGGGAAATCCAAGAACGCTATATCGTAATAAAACGTAATCGGAACCCTCACCAAAATGTAATGGTACATTTGTGTCGCTTGACATGCGCCTTTGGTACATTTGTGCCGGATGGGAGGGTTAATTGCGGACATGCGCATCATGCAACACTTGCACGGAAAATGGATCTTTTCGGTCCCTAAGGTGATAACATGGGCCCACTCAATTTTCCATGAATAAAATCATACTTAGTAAAGCTGTCTTTGACACAATGTACAATAAACTATTACAGGGAAATATTATCTTGTTGATTCAGGTTACGCGAATACGCAAAGCCTCCTTGCACCATACAGGGGGGAGAGATACCACCTTGGGCAGTTTTCTACGGGACAGACAAGATATCACAATCAGAAAGAAAAATTTAATCATGCTCATGCCAGTTTCAGGAATATAGTCGAGAGGGCTTTTGGCGTGCTTAAGCGCCGATTCAAGATCCTACGTGTTCGTCACACCGCTCTCCTCGTGGAAACTCAGCGAGACATTGTTGTCGCGTCTTGTTGTGATACACAATTACATCCTGCAAAATATGCCAATAGCGATGAGGAGCCGCAGCAAAGATCTAAGACGATTATGTTGAAGAAGAAAATATGGCGTGGATTGGCAACAAGGCGACTATTAATCGGTAGTGCACATGATATGGGGCAATTCCTTCGAGAGAATATATCTCGAGCCTTGTGGCGTTTGTGATGAATGTTCCTACATTTTGGTCTATTTTTATTAGTATATGTGATTATGATGTACGTTATCTTATATCATATTTCCAACAAGGTTTTCTATATATTATTTTCCCATGAACCAGGATGTTATTGTCAATGATTATGCGTCAACATGTGCTGACGTGGCACAAAAAATAGAGATAACATTTCAAAGATTCAAAAACCAATTAGTAATATTTGGGAAGAAAAGCATAAAATTTATGAAAAAACATTTCCTAATATTGAAAACATCATGTATTAATTTATTAAATTTCCCAAAAAATATAACAAAAATGAAAAGAAATGATCATAACTAATCAAAACCACCCAAAATAAATTATTAAATAAATAAAAATCTTCAAAATCCTTAAACAACATAAAATATGAATAAATGTATATTATACCACAAAAAAAGCATCAGAATCCTAACAACTAAAACAAACTTCAAAATTTGTACAATAATCTCAGATTTTGTTAATAAATCCAAGAAAATTCAAAATATCCATGCAAATACCCAAAAAAACCCAAAATTGAGAAATAAATATATACCCCAACCCATTTAAAAAAATTATGTATAAACTTCATCTTTTTCTCATTTTTTGGTAGTTATTGATTGGAAATGTATGGAGATTTGTTGGAGATTTTTAAATCTGATATTAATTTTTTCTTTTGATTTTTAATGTTTCGATTTTATCACTATTTTACTTCCATTTTCTCAGTTTTTTATATTTTTAGGGGAATACGTGGATTTGTGGATTTTCTAAAAATTATATTTGCGTTTATTATTTTTCAACATTTTTTTAAACAAAATATATAATTCCGTTTTTTTTTTGGGCCAAATTTTTATTATTTTATTTATATTTTTTCTAATTTCAATTATTATAGATTTTTCTATATATATGATATTCAATTTTATTTGGAGTAATGTTGGAAGAGGATTAATTAATATTTGGAGCCATGATAAAAAACATAAGCAAGAAAGCAAGGGCATTTTGGTCATTCACCATCATTGTAGGGATTACACTTAAATCACAAGTTATGAGGCTTTAAGAATTGTTATATTGTCTTTCCCTCCAAAATTTTTTGAAAAAATTCAAAATTTGTTCCCACATGTGGATATCCCACTTGGGATATTCTCTTATCAAACGGAAGCTTTGTGTGTTCCCCTCGTCACTTTCTTTTATGAAAGTTATCCAAAGTCAGAATTTTGTCATCTTTTGCCAACCAGAAAAATAATTTTGTTTTAAAAGGGAACGGTTGTTTTCAGAAATTCTTGCTCAAGTCGCTTCTGGTTCTACCATTAATATTGTAATAAAAAAAATTAGAGAAATGATTAACAACTTATTTAACAGTTTACAACTAAATATTATTTTTAAAAAAAAAAACATAATCATAATAATCCCTAACCCTACCCCCCTCCCCCCTCCCACGCCACCTTCTTCCTCGCAGCCGCCGCGGCGCTTTACTACCCCCTCGCCGCCCACAAGGTCACCCATATCGGCCGGAGCGTCCCCAGCGACGGATCCACCATAGGGAAGATCGTACTCCGAGAGGGATGCATCATGCTAGGGTACCTCAAGGACTAGAAGACGATAATAAAGGCGGTGTGGGATGACAACTGGTTCTTCACCTGCGACGTTAGGGTGATACTTTTAAGTTAGAGGTGGAGATTAAAGTCTAATCGGTTCACTCTTGCAAATTTTGGTTGATGTATGATGGATTGCTTGATGGACTACCTGTTAGTCTACTTTCATCTAGCGACTCACATGCATTTGAAATTGGTTATTTTTATTTTTGAGAATAGTATAAGTGAACATTCAGCTTATTCAATTCATGCTTCTAAATGAATCATCAGTTGACAATTCAATTGTTGTATTTGACTGCATTAACAAACTATTTTTCCTAAAATCGATTGTGATATTTGAATTTTTATATATCTAGGTCCACATTCTACAGGATGCTGCTGGAAAGACTTGTGTCATTCTACTTGATTGATTTTTTATCAATTGCATTGTTGTGTGAATATATCTGAGTTAAATTAAAATTCTATGATCACAGATTTTTTTTTCTCCAAAAGCTTCATTGCATAAATAACATAAAAGGTTTAAGTACAAAGATATCAAACCCACTTATCATAAAATGGGCATGGATTCCAGGTCTTTCTTCTTCTCCGGCGAGATCTCCGGCAAGTTGTCGTGAGGAGAGAGCTTGAAAGGGAGGCAAATGGGGTCGGGGAGGAGTTTGTGCATCTGTGGCCGACGATTAGCGAAAGCATGCCGAGGATGATCTGGCCCGGCGTCGAGGAAAGGAAGCGGCATGGGAGGGAGGAGGGAGTTAGGGTTTGTTATGATGACATTATTTATTAAAAAATTAATCTTAAGTTGTAAACTATTAATGGGCTATTAATCGTTTTTTAATTTTTATTAATATTTTAATGAGTTGTAATGCCACATCAAGTATTTTCAATCGGAAAATGCATCATTGTTAGAAGGAAGGACCCAATTTTTACCAATTGGGGAAATAGAGGACAAAAAATATCAAATTATATTAGAAGGGCCAAAGAGATTGATTCGTTATAATAGAGGGACTAAATTGGGTATTAGACCAAAAATTTAATAAAAAATTCCTCTTCCAAATATGTTTTAATATGATATTTAATATATTAAATAAATTTTAAATATAAATAGATCGGAATTATTTTGTTGCAGGTAATGTATTGTGATCCTACCTGACCGAATGGCTACACCGGCTTGGTGAATAGCTCTCGGTTGGGTCCCAAATGTAAAAATTCATTTGGACTCTTCTGTTTAATGGAAGTTTATTTGATCAAAAAAAAAAAAGAGAGAGAGAGACATACGAGTTCAAGGAAGGAAAATTATTTTCTTAAGACAATATTGATGACAGCCATATGTACCAGTTTGAAGTAGCCAATGACCATATATATATAACTTATCCCAGAATAATTCAATTAGAAAACAAAGATTTAGCTACTTAACCCCGTAGACTTTCCTTTCTTGTTATAGTTAATTCTCACAACTCTGATTATTCGAGCTTTATAATATATCAATGAAATACACAATGCATGCTACGAGAACTTTATTAAAAATTCACCTGGCTTCTTGTTGAATCTTTCCTATTTCCAGAATCCTTCTCATTGCCAAATGGAGAATTGATCAATGGTCTCATCTCTATAAAACTCAAGTTGCTTATAACTCAAGTTTGCATATATTATAGTAGTACTTCTAATAATCTCCAGTGGGCATTGACATCAGTATGGACATATATATTGTTATATATGTCAACCTGCTAACAAAAACACGGTTTTCAAGCTTGAACTTATGCAAATCCAACAAGCCATAGCACAAGGCGCAGGAAAAGGTCTAGCTTTTCAACTAATACCTGATCTCAAATCCTATAAATCCCCATGCATATCATCCTCTCATTCATCACCTCCACTGCTTCTTCATCTTTCTTACTTTCTACGAGAGAGAGAGAAGATGAGGACTGCTTTAGTTTGCTTGATAGCTTTGATGGCCATGCAGGTCATGGTCCCTGGTTCTTCATCAGCTTCCTTGAAAGTAGGCTTCTATAAGTACAAATGTAAGGAAGCTGAGACGATCATCAGAAACACAGTGGCCAAAGCCATCAGCAAGAATCCCGGTGTTGCCCCTGGCATCATAAGGATATATTTCCATGACTGCTTTGTCAGGGTATATATGCTTGTATCCATTAATTTCTTCTTCTTCCTCCTCTAAAGATCGAGTTTGCTATTAATTAATGTACTCCAATGTATACACGTACAGGGATGTGATGGTTCAGTGTTGATAGACTCCACCTCCAGCAACACTGCAGAGAAAGACTCTCCGCTGAACAACCCAAGTCTCAGAGGTTTTGAGGTGATTGATGAAGCAAAGGCCAAGCTTGAAGCTTACTGCCCGAACACTGTCTCCTGCGCTGACATCCTGGCCTTTGCAGCTCGTGACTCTGCCTACTATGGCGGCAGCATCAACTACGCCGTGCCGGCCGGAAGGCGAGATGGAAGAATCTCCATCGCAGCAGAGGTTATCCAAAACCTCCCTCCTCCTTTCTTCAATGCCAATCAACTCAAGGACAGCTTTGCTAGAAAAGGTTTGTCACTGGAGGAGATGGTCACACTCTCTGGTGCTCATTCTTTTGGTGTATCCCATTGCTCTTCCTTCTCAAACAGGCTCTATAATTTCAATGCAACTCATCCTCAAGATCCCTCCATCGACCGGAACTTTGCTGCTTTCTTGAAAACCAAGTGCCCACAAGTGAGCAGCAATGATCCTACTGTGTTTCTAGACACTGTGACCCCCAATAGATTGGATAGCCAGTACTACAAGAACTTGAAGTATAGTAGAGGGTTGCTGACCTCTGATCAGACGCTGGAGAGTAGTCCATTGACGGCGGAAATGGTGACGATGAATGCCAAGAACTCGAAAGTTTGGTCTGCTAAGTTTGCTTCGGCGATGGTGCACATGGGCTCCATAGATGTGCTCACTGGTAGGCAGGGTGAGATCAGAAAGAAGTGCAGGGTGGTGAATTGATCATGAATTTCAGAGTTCAAATATATAATTTCTTCAGTAATTGTATGTATGTCAAGTCTCACAGTGGTTTTTGTTCTGTTGTTTGAATCCAGTGATCAATTTGTTTCTTTGTTGAAGTTGTTTGCAGGAAGTGCATGTTGTGCTGGTGATCGAATGAACTGCCATGCATATATATATGCTGCTCTTCCCTGAAATATTTGAATCTTGTAAGCTTTGTCATTCTTTCATGAACATTTGAATCTAAGCTGGGATGGCTTTGTACTACAAGTAAACTAATACAGACATACTATAGAATTAATGTCGTTGAATCAGTAAATGTTGGATTAGTCATTGGAGACAAAATCATAAATAACCTTTAAAAAAATTTTACTTCCATTAGCATCATCAATATCATCCCCACGGCACCGTATTGTTGGAGCATCACATCAAAACATTAATAATAAGAGTGTCACCAACTTTCACACAAGTTAGTTTATTACTTCTCACGACAAAAGGTTGAGAACTTGAGAGTTTGAATATCAATCCTCCGTCTCTGTGATATTTCATTGAATTATGTTGAAAAAATATATAAAAATCAGATCAAAGTACCATGTGGCAATCGCTCATAGAGTACAATATACTTTTATTAAAAGAACTTTGGATTAAGTAGCACAAGTGTGTATATCGTTCCAAATATCATTGCATTACTCAAGTAAGCACACTTTGTCCACAATGATCCAAACATACCAACTAAAGGAGAACGTTTTAGCACTCTATCCTCTTGCTCTCGTCTCTGAGTAACCTTAGAAACCAAGCTTCTCACTCCGAGAAACATGTCCCCCACTTACGATGATAGGTGAGGGAAAGGAGTAATGGCGCAAATCGTGAGGGTCGAAAGGGAGCGTTGGTCCCCACA
The DNA here is from genome assembly GCA_026586065.1 of Dioscorea zingiberensis. NCBI lineage: Eukaryota > Viridiplantae > Streptophyta > Magnoliopsida > Dioscoreales > Dioscoreaceae > Dioscorea > Dioscorea zingiberensis. Next base: position 52,728,032 of record CM048820.1, read on the forward strand.
AAATCTTTTGAGAAAATATTGAGCCTGGTTTCAATTCTTGTAGAATATTCTAAGTGTTTTGTATTGTCAGGAGAGGGAACAACCCTGTTTCAAAACCTCTCTGGAATAGAGGGAAACCATAGCCAAAGAATGAGAAATGAAAACCTCCCCTCTCAGCAAGCCTAGGGGTAGGTACAGGCTAACTCGGCTTCTGTTTTGCATGGAAGGTGCAAGATGGCAGAACGTGGGCTAACATGGTTCGAAAACCAAAGCGCAGAGGAGCTAGGGCTTCTATCCTCGTTCTGGGGAGCATCCTCAGCAGCCTAAAGGAGTTTATCACAAAAATGGTAACATTGGAGGAAGGTGTACTGCTTCGAGCCCGTGAAGATATGAAAACGGTAGTCTACGGTAGATCGAGGTGGCCAGAGATGTACTCTCAGCTCTCAATTATGGGCACACTTGGGGGATTTCTCTTTGGCAGATATGCCAAATGATTTTTTTTCTCATACTTTGATATGACCATGGATGGTGAACGGGATAGTACTCCATCTAATGCGCTGGAGGGAACACTTCCAACCAAGCTTTGAAAACTTTTGTCCACAACCTTGTGGGTGCAACTACACCACCTCCCAACGGAGTACTGGGAGCTGGAAGCCTTAGAAGAGGTAGCCTCCTCCTTCGAGAGAGTAATCAAGGTAGATGAGACTACCCTTAACCAAAATAGAGCAGGTATGCAAGAGTGTGTATCGAGATCAACTTGGATCAACCCCTTAAAAGGGGAGTGTGGGTAAGATCTACAACTTCAAAATGCTTTGTTGTTGTATTATATAAAAGAATCGATGTATTTTGCTACAGATGTGTAGTAGTTGGATATGGGGGGGATAATTGTGGACCGGGGGAAGTCGGGCATCACTCAGATGGAGCTAGAATGAGACAACAGGCACCTGACCCGAAAGGGAAAGGAGTTGCAGTCGAGGAGGCTAATTCATCAGTGTGAAATACGAAACCCTTGGTAAGCAGGAGGTCTGAGGAAACATTGGCAAAAGTAGGGGGAAGAAGAACAAGGGTTTGGACCTTGGCTGACAGTGCAAAGGAAGCCAAACAATGGGAGGCCAGCAATGGTCACAAAATTCCACCAAACCAAGGAGACGGAGAGAAAAAGGGTCACGTGCCCACCACGTGAGACACATGATCGAGGTGACCTTTCGGATAGGCGCCTAACCGACGAAGAACACGTGGAGGGTGATGATCTCTCAGGGAAGGTAATGGGCACCATGCGTACACCCTTGCTTAGAGAGAGTGTACCATCTCGAGGTAGTATATCAGGGCGTTGGCGAGGTATAGCTAGCTTGCACGGCATGGGACGCACTTCGCCTGAAAAGTCACATGAGGAATCTGCAATCGAGGTCTCGAGAAGCCTTGTTGAGAGGTCGGGGCGGAGGATACAACCATGTGGCAAAGAGAGATACCAAGAAACCATCCAAGGGCCTAGATTGCACTACATAGAAGGAGATTCATTGGAGATGGCCAAGAAGAGGACTTTGAATTTTATTCATCAGTGAGGAAAATTAGAAGGGTGATCTAGAGGCTTCTCAGAGGAGCTCTTACCCTCCTAAGAACTTATTGAGTGTGAGTAGAAATCATAAAACTCTTGTTCTTTGTGTCTTAGGAAACCTCAACAATCTAAAGGAAGAGTAGAGCAGAGAGGTGAAGCTCATGGATGAAGAAGAGCCACCGAACCTTGGAGAAGCAATTGAATGGAAAGAGAAGAGCAGCAGAAGGGGGAAGGGTATGGGAGTAAGAAAGTTGAAGGTAAAACCATAAAGAAAAGACGTATTGTAGATGCAGAAGGTACCACCCTAAACTACCGTACTAGTAGATGAAGATTCTCATGTGGAACTATAGAGGAGTCTCAGGGGTTGACACTTTAAGTAGAATATTTACTTTCATTAGAACAAGGAGTTTATCTCTAATCTATTTAGTTGCTCGCATAGAATCCTACTGTAAAAAATTCAAGAACAACTGGCATTGGGCCGCAATTTCCTTGATAGGATTCTCAGGAGATATAATTGCATTATAGAGGAAGGGTCTGGGTATAGTTACTCCTTTTGTGCATCCAATTACGCTCTCCACCTTGCCATAACCATAAATGATACTAAACCCTATCTTGTCTCTATAGTGTACAACAGTCAGGCAATAAGGATGCAAGAGAACTTGGAGTAATCTGGCTAGATTATCTTCTATTCATTTGCCATGGCTACTCCTTGGAGATTTTAATGTAGTAAGGAATAATGAGGAAAGAAGAGTTATGAGAGGTAATCGTAGCCAAACAGCAGAACTAAAATCCAAGTATTTTAATGCTTTTCTTAATCATAACAATCTTTATGAACTTAATTTTGCTGGTTCACCCTTTACATGGTGCAATAACTATAGTGGTATGGCAAGGAGTTGGGCTAGATTAGATCGAATAATAACAAATGAATTATGGAATGATGAAATAGGAACATACTTTATAGAGCACTTGGCAAGATGTCATTCAAATCATAGACCAATAGTATTAATTAATACTTCCAAACATAGCAAAGAACTAGACCTTTCAAATTTGACATAAATTGGATCAATATATACAACAGAATGTCATAAGTCAATAGAAGTAGCTTGGAAGGAAAATTCCACAAGGAATCCTCTACATGCAACCAACCATAATTTACATAAAATAAGAAAACAACTAATTAAAAACTGTAAACACACTACTAAAATTGCATCAGAGGAGGAAACATGCCTAAAACTTAGAGAATTATATAACAAGCACCAAGCCTTGTTAAGAAAAAACACTAATTTTTGGTTGCACAAGTCTAGAGCCAACTAGTTACATAATGATAATTACAATTCCAAATATTTTCACTAGCTCACTAGAAATCACAGGAGAAAGAATAAAATCACACAAATTAAGGTTGAACAGGTGATTATCTCAACTAATCGCACAGATATTGAAACCTGTTTTATAAACATCTATTCCAAGCTTTGTTAGGGCAAAAGGAGAGGGGCCTGGAGGAAACAATAGAGGCCCTGCCTGAGGACCTACCTACCCTCACAGAGGAACAGGGAAGTAACCTCATTCGGCTAGTCAGCAGGTATGAAAACTTCAATGCTCTGAAATCAATGGCACAAGGTAAAGCTCCTAGACCCAATAGCTTTACTATGGAATTTTTTAAAGCATATTGGCATTTGATAAGGGATTCTATAGTAGAAGCAATCAACCATTTCTTTGAACAGGGATGCTTGCCCAACAATTGAAATCAAACCCTTGTTAGTCTAATCCCTAAAAAAGAAGATCTACAAACTGTTCATGATTGTATGCCAATTTTTCTTTGTAATATGAATTACATGCTAAGAAGCAAGAATTCATGTTTTGGGCCTGCGAATCCGTGTCCCGTATGAATCCCGTATGGATTTGTGCGGATATGGTCGGGATACATATCTCAAACGTAACCCGGATAAAAAATAAAAAATGAAGGGGATATGTGGGGATACGTATGGGCCGGCCAAAAAATAAAAAATGAAGGCGGTACTGAAGAGACCAACGTTCTTGATGATGAAGAGTTTCTCCTTTCTGTGCCACAACAACCGCCAAGTCGTGGAGAGGGAAGGGCCGGTGGTGATCATGCTGGCGCCAAGGTCCGTAAGTATTTCAATAGCTTGGATGATCTCATACCGCTCAAAAAGGGTTGGATTGGGTCTTGATGTTGCCGTCCTCGTCAGAGATCAAGGATAGCAGATGGGATTGGAGATTGGATTTGGGTTTGGATCGCAAGTGGAGAAGAATTTCGTGAGGCTCAAGAGAAGAAAGGGAAGTTTCTGAGAGAGAGGGCGTGAAAAACTTTCAGAATATCAGAGTGAACAGAGATAAAGAAAAATAATCAAAGATAGGCACGCTTTCCCATCTTGAAAAAAATCCACGTGTCTTAATCACGGTGTTAGCAACGGCGACTTTCGCATTACAGTCCCTGTTCTTCCCTAATATTTTTTAATAATGAAATACCACATGCTACCTCATGCATTTATTATGGCATTTTTTTAATGTATCGTATCCTATCGCACCCGTATCCTAGTTTCGGGAAAATAATCAAATCCTCGCACCGGATTCTCACATCCGAGTTGGTGCTTCGTAGATTACAAGATAATCACTAAGATACTGTCTAATAGAATTAGAGAAGTCTTGCCTTTTTATCATTGGGAAAGAAGAGAGTGCTTTTGTCAAGGATAGGAACATATCAGATAACATTATATTAGCTCAGGAAATTGCACATACTTTAGAGAAGGATACCAAGCTTTATCCTATGATGATGATAAAAATATAGACATAGAGAAGGCATATGACATAATGAGATGGGATCCACTAAAATGGATTATTTGGATCAAGGCTTGTATAGAAATCCCCACCATGGCATTTATAATTAATGGGAGGATAGAGAAATACATTTAGCGCCAAGCAGGCATCAAACAGGGGATCCAACATCTCCCTACCTCTTCATTTTGGTAGCACAAGTCCTAACTAAAATTTTAAATATGGCAGAAGACATGAGGATGCTTAGAGGAATCCAAATAAATTCAAATATGACCATCAATCACACACAATATGCAGATGATTTAATAATTTTCTTAAACTGGTTTGCTAATCTGATCGAATGTGATTGAAGAGAGGTTGAGGATGGGACAAAAGCTGAGACATGACCTCCAAAAGGGATGGCACATGCTGGTGTTGGTCGTCACTTGGAATCTCTAGCTAGAAAGGAACATGAGAGTAAGAGACTCATCCGCCATATCGATTTCCTCTTCCTCCCGTGGTTCGACAGTGCCCATGCCACCTAACGGACCCAACTACAGCCTATGGTTGCCTTCATCAAGCGCAACCTCACCCTCACAAGAGAGGACCCAAGGCCAAGTCTCCCAGGAGCAGATTTTGAGGATGAGGAGCCCGTCAGGACATGCCAGTGAGGGTTTCCAACCCTCACTGTAAGACACATAGGGATTATATGTAAAACTTGGTCCAACAAGGGACCTCTGTAAGATTGTATTATCTTTAACTTTCAATAAATAAATGTGGTTAATCCACTTTTTAAGAAAAAAAAAGAGGTTGGGATTTGGCGAGTGTGCCATGTGGATTTTTCGCACAAGTTGAAGCTGTGGTTGGTGTAGGCAATGAGGATGGATATAAAAAAAGTAAATAAAATGAAAAAAAAATCCATGAAAAAATAGTAGTTTAAATGAGAAAAATATTCTTCTAAAATGACTCATATTTATTTAATAATTAGAAAATTCCTTGTTAACAGCAACCGCCGTGCTTTTGGAGAATTAGATGCTATTATCATCAGATCATGAACGTGGATTGTTTTAAGTAGAGCAGCTTTTTATGGTCCATTAGATCCGATTTTTATTTTTTTGGATTTGTTTGTGGAGTCAATTAGATGGCTTAAATTGCTAAATCTTCATAACTACCCCTAAGTTGGTATCTTCTTGTGCTCTATAATAGATTGAAATAAATTAAAATAGAAAAATTATATTAATAAAAAAATTGAATTAATCGAGATATTAAATATTACTTCAAAACGTTTATTAAATATTAATTTAATCCTTACTAGTTAAAATAATGTTTACATATTTAAAATAACATACAACTATATTTAATATATAATAAACATATAACCACAAATCAATGATAATTTCTTATTTGGGAAAACTTGTTTTGAGTTTTTATACAATTTGAAAATACAAACTATTGGGAAGTTGGAAGCCCAGGACAATCTACAAGAAACAAGAGACTTGCTATAGCAAGATTCAATCGATTCATAATATCTACATAATGACTCACAAACTATCCTAGAATCTAGAAAACATTACTTCCATAAATTAGATCATATCACACATTTGTGAGCGTAGAATGTGGAGCTCATGAATGACATGGTGGACTGTTCAAATTCAACAAAGAATGGGGAAAAAAAGGGCTTCATGGAAATGGTAAGGACTGGTGGGATGGAGCCAACTACACAAGAAATCGAGCATTCCTCATCGCCAAGAAGATTACTCTCTTAAGTAAACGATTAAAGAAGTAAAGAAAGACAATCATAAGAGATCTATTGGAAGAAAGGAAGAGCTACTGAGAAAGTTGGAAGCCCTAGACATTCTACAAGAAATAAGAGACCTTATGGGGGATGAATCACTAGAGTATATATCAGCCTAGATGGTATATGAAGATATCACCATAGAGGAAGAAACACAATATAGGCAATGCTCTAGAATTGCATGGCTAAGAAAACAGGACAAAACTACCAAATTACTCTACATCATGACAAACAAGAGAAGATGTAGATACTGGATGCATAAAATAGAAATCAGGGAAATACTCTAACCACAGAGGAAGAAATATTAACTACCACAAATGCTCACTTCAAAGAACTCCTAGGAAAGTCAGAAGAGGTACGATACTCCAGCAAGCATAGATTTAATTTGGGACACCTAGAGGAGCCATTCAACGTAAGGGAAATCAAATTGACCATCAAAGAGATAAACCCTCACAAGGCCCTGGTCCCTAATGGCTTCCGCATGTTAATCTACCAACAAGGCTGGGAATTTATGAATGATGACATTCTGCAACTCTTCACCATTTTCACAATGGTCGAGCTTAGCTGGAAAGGCTAAACTAGGCACACGTCCTTCTCATTCCCCAAACGGAAACACCAGTAGAAATCAAGGATTATTAGCCAATAAGTCTCATAAATTGCTCTATGAAGATCATCAAAAAAGTGTTCGCAAATAAACTATAATCAATAATCCATAACCTCATCGATGAATCGCAGTCGATTTTTATCAAAGGGCAATGCATGTCATAGTGGTTGTAAAATAATTAATTCACAAATGAAAACTAACCGCCAAGATGGGGTATTACTCAAAGTCGATTTCGAGAAAGCATTTGACATGGTCGACTGGGACTTCCTGATGGAGGTGCCCATTACACATGGATTCGGTCCTAAGTGGGTCTCATGGATTAGGGAAATATTCAAAACATCAAAATAAAAAATCATCATCAATGGAATGCCCAATTGATACATGAGACACCGAAGAGATCTAAGGCAGGGAGACCCCTTATCCCCCTTGCTTTTCTTCATCGCGGCCAGTACCTTCAACTCAATGCTAACCACGAAAAACATGGCAAACATCTTTAATGGAATCCAATGTGGTGGGCCATAGGCAGAAAAAATAATATTTCTATAATATGTGGATGACCTACTTGTACTTTGTACAAGAGATGTGGAACACCTAAGAACACTAAAACTAATCTTTTATCTCTACGAAGGAATATCCAAACTCTGCATCAACTAAAGCTCATTCATTCCAATCAAAGCAAATCTACACTTACCGAGAACATTGATAGGAATCCTCAACTGTAAGATAGAAAGACTACTGGTCAGATACCTAGGGATCCCACTAGCTATCAGGGACAAAGCATAGAACGAAGGACTAGTTGCTTCTCATCGATAGAGCTAAAAAAAAAAAAAAAAGAATTAAAACCTGAAAGGCTAAGTTGCTTTCCATGGGTGGGTGAATCACCCTAATCAATACAGTTCTCTCTACAATCCCTAACTACTAGTTGGCGATATACAAAATACCGGAATGGGTTATAAACTGCATCGATGCCATACTAAGAGACTTTTTATAGAGGAGGCTAGATCTATGGGGAAAAACATACCAATTAGTATGTTGGAAGAGACTGTAGACTAAGAGAGCATAGCAACCGAGGATCATTGATCTATACTGTTTTAATACAACAATATTAGCGAAATGGTGGTGGGGATTAATCAAAAGGGAAACTTGAATCTGTTGCAAAATTGTCCAAAATAGCTACTTCAAGGATTACCCGCAAATAAGTCTACTAAACTACTCAACCAAAATTATAACCAAGGTGCTGGCAAATAGCCTACAGAAGGTTAACACTGAGCTGGTGAATGAGAACCAGGCAACCTTCATCAAAGGAAGATGTATTCAGGATAATATTGTCACGGCGGAAGTTATACATGGAATGAGAACGTCAGGGGGTATTGATGAAGGTAGGCTTTAAGAAGGCCTTCGATATAGTGGATTGGGAGTTCCTCCTAGAGATACTACAGGCAAGGGGTTTTGGACCGAGGTTGATCAGATGGACCAGAGCTATCCTCTACTGGTCTATGTTGACTTTCCTCCTCAATGGATCGCCTATGGGATACTTAAGACATCAAAGAGGGCTACGGCAAGGAGACCTATTGTCCCCCTACACTTTATCCTCGCTATGGATAAGCTTACAACTATGATCTCCAAGGCTTCACTCTCGGGACTCTTTAAGGGCTTCTGCATGAGACAAGTGGAGGATGAGTAGCTCTCAGCCCTGATATACGCAAATGATTTGATAATTGTCAGTGCAGGAGAAGTAAATGACTTCAGATCCCTCAAACTAATCTTCTATCTCCTCGAAGGGTTATTGGGCCTATGCATAAACTACTCTAAGAGCGTAATAGTACCCGTAGAGGAGCAGGTGGTATCTCGAGGGAGCTAGTTGGGTTGATGGAATGCCATCTATTCATACTCCCCATCACTTACCTAAGCCTCCAGCTCTCACGGCAAATGTGATCAAGAAGGAGGTTTTCATCTAGAAAGCCCTAAATAGGCTGGGCTCGTAGAAAGGGAATCTGCTATGGATGAGGGCAGAATCACGTGTCTCAATTCGATTTTCTCGACAATACCTAGCTACTGGATGTCAATTCATAAACTGCCACATTGGGTAATTCGACGCATTGAAGTCATCAGAAGGGACTTCCTATGGAGGGGGGTTAACCCCGAGTCCAAAGCTTACTGCCTGGTAAAATGGGAGCAATTATGTAAACCGAAAAACCTTGGCGGATAGGGAATCATCAACCTGAAAGCTTTCAACAATGCACTTCTGGGCAAGTAATGGTGGAGGTTAATAAGGGGAGAAACTGATGTTTGCGGCAAGATCATAATGCAGGCATACTTTCGCCACTTTGGCATTGACCCATTAAAGAAGGCTCCAACCAGAAATTCCTACTTCCTGAAGGGTATTACGGAACAACGTAATCTGGTCATAGCAAATATAACAACCAACCCAGGAGTGGAAGTGACGGTCAGAATCTAGCTCAAAAACTAGCTTGACAGAAGAAGCTCTTTCAGGAACTTCCAGGAATTCCACACGCTTCTGGGTAAGGCGAACCTCACTACATAAGTGTCACACCAACAACATCTAAGAGGGATTCCACTGCTCCGACCGGGCCTCCTATCTGAAGGTGCCTCGGAGATACTATTAAGGATACATGAGCACCTGGAGCAAGCAAGCGGAGATGGGGACGACCGCTGGAATTAGATCCTGACACCAAACCAGGTGTTTATAGTCAAGTCGCTCTACCACTTACGCGTTGACGAAGGAGCCCAAGGGTCTCTACATAGCTTGTTTTGGAAACAGGCATGCCCTATGAAAGTCAAACTCTTCACCTGACTTGCATGGAATGACAAGATTATTACTCTCGAGAGCACAGCACGAAGGAATTGGAAGGGAGAGAACTCTTAAGCTTCCTATGCGGCAGAGAGGGCCGAAACCGGTGAACACATCCTCACTAGATGCCACTACTCACTGGCGATATGGGCACACTACGAACGACTCCTCTGGTGTACGACAACCCTATCCAAAATACAAGATCTGTGGGGAGAGATGGCGACCTCCAGACAAGTGGAGAGGGAGCTCCGTAAAGGATGGGAGCTTATGATCATGGCCATCACTTGAAGTACATGGTACAGACGGAAATATCGGATATTTCGGGATAAACACAATGTTTTCAAGAAACTAATCCAACAAGCAAACTTCCTCTTCCTATCTTGGTTTGAGGCAGCACATGCCACCAAGCAATAGAAGCTACTTGAGATGCATTTCATCATCAAGTGAAGCCTTACTCTAACCAAAGAAGAGTATGCGCCAAGACTACCGGGAGAGGACTTCGAAGATGAGTAAAATGGGTTAGGTACAAATTGGGAATGAGGCCCCCGATGTGTAAGGGCACACGGCGGTCTCATCATGAGTCTATGTAATCGGGGAACCAGTCCTGAACACTATTTTACATTAATTAATTAATGAATGTGGTTTTATCCACTTTATAAAAAAATAAAAAAAAATAAAAACCTACTTCAAGTACTCATATTTCAATCCCCACAAAAACCCAAGGCATGGGCCTCATACTTTTGGAAAGGAATCACCTCACACTAGAGGACCTTTGAAATGTGGATCAAAGTAAAAGTAGGCAAATGAGACTTAGTGAATCTCTAGAACGACAAATGGATTGGAGGACAAGCCCCCACCTCAACCTATACCTTCCTTTCCAACCTGATCAAGGACCTGTATATCTCACTCCAGAAGGCTCAAAATTTTCAGGCCAGAGGAACCATGTTCCTTAAGTAAGACCCATTAACCAAGGAAGGAAGTCAAGAACTTAGAGAGCAAACAAAAAAATGACAATGACCCAAGAGGATATAGAGGACGAATGTACTTGGCTTTACACAATAAAATTATTATATGACTCCATAATTGATGGGAGAATAAGATGCTTAATCCAAAAAAAGCTTCCGGAAACTACCATGCCCCAAGAAGGTCAAACTGTTTTCGTGGCTCGCATGTGATAACAAACTACTCACTTTGGACAACTTGGCAAAGAGACACTATAAGGACACACAAACAATGTGTTATTTATGCAACGAAGCGGAAGAAACAACAAAATATCTACTTATCAACTGCAATGAAACTCATAAAATCTTGGAGCACTACTACCCAAGGTTCAGCATGGAAACCACCCTAAGACGATACACAATCTCTAGGGAGGTAAACATATGGGTAAAAAGATTCAAAAAGAAGCTCAAATAGGATGGAACATCGCAATGATGGCTATTACCTGCTTGAAAGGAACTAATGCTTTTGTAGAAAACAACGTGTTTTACCAAAATAATCAAAGGGATCAACTTTCTAATGTTATCACTACAGGAAATATAACCTATAGCGGTGGATATATCCGCCTCTATAGGTTATATATCCGCCGCTGTAGATATATAGCGGCGGATATCACACAGAAATCTCCCGCCGCTAAAGCCTCAGTCGGTATAGGTTTTAGCGGCAGATAATCCACATGTTACGGCGCTATAGGTCTCAGAGCTATAACGTCGTTAACGGCGACCTATAGCAACGGATATATCCACCGCTATATGTCTATCAAGAGTTGTTAATGAGATCTTTAAGCGGCGGATATGTCCACCGCTATAAGTTTCAAGCGCTATTAATGGGCTTATAACAGCGGATATATCCACCGCTATAGAGTATATAATAATTATAATATTATTATTAGTAGTATTATTATTCATAATAATGCTAATTTTTATACACAAATATCCTTGAGAAGATCAAATTAAATAATAATAATAATCTATTTTATTGCTAAACAAATGTTTGGTATATATATAATTAACTATCCAATAATACAATATTAAGAAATTAAAAAAAAATATTGACATACAACAACCCACAACAAACACTTGTGCTTGACATACAAGAAAAACAAATAATAAGCCTTCCAATTTAAGATTCTCCAAGACCTCCCACAAATGCATCAAAAACAAATAATAAACGTAAGAAAAAAAAAACTAAAATTAAAAAGTGCACAGTGTAGAAACACACATACACACATTAAAGACAATCGGCAACAACCTATGGATGACTATATAAAATAAAATCAGCATTAACATACTCTAAAACTTCAATGCTTTGCTAGATAGTAACAATCTCTTTTCCTTCCCTCACGAAAAAATTTAAAAAGATCTAAGAAACTATAACACAGCCTAGGAGTAGCGAGGGGCATAAAAGGCATAATCATCAAAACAAAATAATAGATACATGCACCCATTCACCCCACACAACCTGAATCTGCTTCAGCTTCCTTTCCTTGGTTTTGCTCATTTTTGAGGTTCTTTTGCCTTGCTCTTCCTTGAAGCCTAAACCAAAAAATTCAAAGCACTTCAAAATCACATGCTAAGCCAACTAAATTCATTAAAACATGCAACCAAATTCAAAATCCAATGCTAAGACAACTAAACCTGGGGCTGTTTTGCTCCTGTACAATTTCTGCAGCAAGTAAAGAAATACAACAAACTGATGTCTGAGAGATAAAAACCGAATAATATTATACATTTACTTTTTCTCTGATTTTGGAACCAAAGCTAAAGTGATGTTAAGACCCACAAAATTAAAGGAAAACAAAAATCTATCAGGAGGAAAATTCAGACAAAATATTTAGGCAAAATCAATGATAAGATATGATAATAGTATCATCTCAAGCCACTTATCCTTTCACTGATTGATGGATCACAATCTCACTCAACAAATTAACCTCAATTGTGATGCCTTTCTATTGATTTGTCGGCGTGAACCCAAACCAAAAACTCTAGAACATAACAATCTTTCAACTCAGCAACAAACAAACTCAGACCAAGTTCAAAACAAAAAATATTAAAAAAAACAAAAAGCTTTAAACATCTCTAGAACTTCAATCCTCACCTCATTAAAGATCAACGAAATTTTCCAACAAAAAAAAAGAGACCAGTTCTTCTAAGCCATCAAAGTGCCAGAAAACATAAACTGATTGCACGTCCACAGCACACATTCCCCAAAGATCCCACCTTTCCCCCTTATTCACCACCAAAACCAAACATTTTCATATCACAAACTTAAAAAAACACATAAAACTTCTTTCCAGAATAATCAATAGTCCACAACCGAATAACCTCAAGAACCAACCTTTTCTCTCATTCAAATTCGAATAATTAACAGGAACTGTTAAACAGTGTGTGCATAAAATCTTCCTTATAAAGCATGATTGATTATATACCATTCTAATTAGACTAAAAGAAGCTAAGAAAAGAATGATGCTTTGTCCGATAATTTTGAACAGTATGTTTCTGGGTGGTGAAGGCAGCTACAGAACACAAACTGAAATCTACTGAAAGCTACCTAATAAATTTAAACCAGAATTATGCTAGCTGAAATATATATATAAGGAAGACATAAGGCCAATTAAAAAAAATACCTTTTAATTTTGTTGCATTTCATTTTCAAATGAATGAGAAGATCTGACATCAGTAGGTTGTGTACGACCCTACAATTAAAAATTTGTAGTTACTTAAATCTTAAAAATCAACCTAACCATAAAAAGATTTTCAATTGAAAACATATACATTTTTAATACGTTAGCCATAATATCATGAAGATCACCTTCTACACCAGTGAGTTGGCTAAGAATTGAAGTTACCATATTTAATTGCTTTCTCATGTCTTCCTTATCAGTCTTCAAGCTTTTAATCTCTTCTAACAACTCTCGGCGCGTAGGTCGTGGTCCATGCGTATCTTTAGGTGAAACACCTAGACCAAGTAATTTGCAGCGCCCATGACTATCTTCTCCCATGACTTGGGAGAAGATTTCATCCCTAGCTACAAGGTTACCTTGGGACTCTTGTGGCAACTGGGATACTAAAGCATTCATTTGAGACCGTTTAAAAAAAAGATACAATTTAATTTGATGATATAAATATTGTATAAGTGGAGAAAGGACAAGTCAATAGATACATACAAACTTTTCTTCTGTCGTTCCATCGACGAATGTGCCATATTTTCTTTGACGCAACTTACAGAACATGTCTACGTGTGACGGTTCCACTCCGTCATTGTTTATCGTCTAGTACAATATAGATAATATCATATTTTTAAATGAATTAAAAAAACAATTTATTCCCAACCACAAATTATATTTTTTTACCTCTTCGTCGATTCTCCTTGCAAAGCTTTTTGTTGCAGAAGTCTGAGGCATGGCTTGTTTTTCACGATTTAATTTGCCTTTTTCCTCATGCATCTAAACTCAAAGGAATATAAAAATTTTGTTTAATATTTAACTATGTCATGTAAAAATTACTTGAATAAGGATACAAACGAGGATATTAAATATACCTTCCCTGTGTCGATTTCCCAGAAATCTACAAGCTAATCCCGATCATCCTGGGTAAGCTCCAAGGGTCGGTTACTCTTGGCTCTTACTACATCACCCCTGAAAGGGGTGTAATTAGCCCGTTTCACTTGGGCTTTATAATCTCTTTATAATCTTTCCACTTCTTATTAAAAGATTGTAACACCCAATCCTTAAGTGAATTGTAGATTTCAAAAACATCCTAAAACACGATAAAATGGAAAAAAAATCATGAGTTCAAATTATCCAACTTTGAAATTTTTTTAAACTTTAAAATGTTACATGCACTCTCTGCCACACCCTCTCCTTATCTTCTTGGGGCACAAACCTCCAATCAGAGTATCTGAACGAACAAAATCTAGGTCTACGAACCATAGCACCTAGAAATTGTCCATAATCTCTAGCACCATCATCAACTGGTTGCCCCTTATTATTACTCCGGACAACTTTTCTTTGGTGCATTTTCTTCTCTATTCCAGAGTCTCTCAAGCCGTGTGTGTCCCCTGATATTCCTATGAATTTCTGTAAAATGCTTTGATATATCAAATATTGAATTTTAAAAACTTCATAAAATTTATAAATATGCAAATGAGTATAATTATAAAACTTCATGAAAAGTTTTATGAAAACTTAATGAAGATATACTAGCCTGGATTAGATGAAGTAAGCATAGTGCTTATGCTACACAATGATTTAAGCATCTATCTAGTACAAAAAGTAAAACTAAAGATAAGAACAAAATATCAATTTTTTATTCTTCAATGGAGAACAAAAAGGTATGAAATTATTATATAATGTGGTTCAGTCCAGGATTTGGGATTGAGAAAGGTAAGATTTTCAAAGTTTACTTTCATCTAAAAGTAAAAGCAATGATATAGTCAAATGGTCAAATGTTATTTGGCACAACAATGTTAGTTGGCATCTAATAGTAAATTTCTTTGTTTGGTGTTATGCAATAGTCCATGTTTCCTTTTGATTCTTAATAATTTATAGTCGCAAATGCAAGTGATTGATAAAATAAAGACCGCTTGAGAAGGTTGAAATCATGTAAAACAAAAATTAAATTCTAAGATTTCAAAACCAATCACACATTGAGGAAAAGAAAAAGATGATGTTATCTTTGCTATACAGTGTGGAATAAAATCCCAAACGCATGATCCCCAACTAGTTTTCCTCACAAGTTCATCAAAACACAAAAGAAATCCAAACACATCATTTCAAAATCACTAAAAAGACAAGATTCCCTCAACTCGCCATCAGAAAGCAACAACGCACCAATAAATGAAAACAAACACACAAAAAAGATCAAGAGACGAACAAGCAAACCTCAGATCTGATGAAACATAAACCTAGAAAAACGTAAACCAAAGGGAGAACTCAAAAAGAGGAGGAGAGATCGAGTAGAACCTCATGAAGAAGGAGGAGATTGAGGCAATGGTAATGAGAAGGTCGCTGGTGTGATGAGAAGGTCACCGGACGTCGAGAGGAAGAGCTGAAAACGATCTGCTGAGAAGGTCGTCGGTCGTCAGACGTCAAGAAGGATCGCGTGCTAACGAAGAGGAAAATCTAAAAGATCGAGTCAGCGGCTAGGTCTCGCACGCTGTTGGATTTCGCGGGTTCAGGGGTCTTTAGCGGCGGGTAATACTATCCGCCGCTATAGACTATAGCTGCCACTAAGAATAAATTAACGACTTAATTAACTTTAGTTGAGTTATATTGCGGCGGAAGTAGTTATCCACTGCTATAGATAGTTTTTAGCGGAGGATACTAGTATCCGCCGCTATAGAACATAAACTGCAGCTACAATAGGGTTTTATAGCGACGGATAATATTATCCGCCGCTATAGATAAGTGTTATTTCACATTCACCCTTCTATAGCGGCGGATGTAGTAATTTGCCGCAATATCTCTTCTAATTAGCGGTGGATTTAAAATCCGCCGCTAATATCCGCCGCAACAAATCAACTTTCTTGTAGTGTATCTTGATTTGATACAACTTATGCCACCAAGAAGCAAAGCAGGTGCCGATGGAATTCATCGTCAAGAGGAGCCTCGTCTTCACCAATGAGGGGTTGGTGTCAAACGGGGATGAAGTGGATGACTTTGAAGACATCATTATCCCAAGGAGTAGTAATGAGGAATAAAATGATAGTTTCTACATCTTATGATGTAGCTCTCCACTGCAATAAATAAATGAATATGATTTATTCAATTTTTGTTAAAGAGAAAATACAAAAAGCTGGCAAGTCATATAAAACATGAATTACAAGCCAAAGAAAAGATCAAAAATTATATTTTATTTCAAATATATCAAAACATTTCTGATTTTATAACCTTAATTATCTATTTTTTTATAATTTATATTTTTATATAAAAATAGATAAACAAGGTGGTCCATTTAAAAGATCGAGGTACAATATAGTCCAATACATAAAGTTGGTATTTGGTTGAGTGATATCCTAAGTCTAATTGGAATAACACGGTTCTCAATGAGCAGTGAATCAACCAAAACTTTTAATGGAGATTTAGGGCATGTTTGGTTGTTGGAAGTGCCCCGAATCTGTGGAAGTCGAGAAGTGGCACTTCCATGGAAGTATGAGTTCCATATGGAAGTTGGAGTTTGGTGTGTTTGGTTGGCGGAAGTGAAGAGTTATTTCTGTACACTTCCGTTGTTTGGTTCACGGAAGTGGGGCTTTGGCAGTCTGAGTTCCACACTTCTGGGTGTTTGGTTGGCGGAAAACTGGGGTTGTGGTCACCACTTCTGTGGGTTGGTGAGGTTACCCCTGCTGGAACTTTTTAGTTTTTATTTAGTATTTAAAAATTATAAATTGAAATATTAATGCTTCATGAGTACCAAATAAATTATTCTTATGCTTGTCTTCTACATTTAAACTATTTTACCAAAATTGTTAAAATTTTGTAATTTAATCTAATCTCATTTACAAGAAAGTAATAACAATAATTATGGTTTTATCTTAATATATAAATAACATGAGTGTGACATTAATAAATGATAATTAATTTTAAAATCTATCACTATGTTTGTGCACACTTTTTTTATAAACCAAAAATTTCCAAAAACTCCATCACATTCACAACAGAATAAAAAACATTGGAAAAATTCATTCACTTGCACCCATCATCATGCCTTACCCAAAAAATCATTCAAAAATTGGCAACACAGATTGTGCAAATCTCAAACATAAATTTTATTTATTCTCTTTGTACCGATACATACACTGCTCAAATCTCACAAACTCCATTACGATCACTAATCAAATTCATTATAACAATCCAGACTGATACAACCAAGTCCTCCTATACTTTTTTAGTGTCATTCTATCATTCTCTGCCAAACTTCACCACAGATGTGCCTTGCTTTGAGCCTAATCCATAACTGAGCATTTGCTTTTCTTCAATCTACTGTTTATTTACTTTGGGTATGAAAAATTTTAAATAAATTAGATTTGAGATGTGTTTTCTGCAGTACCCATGACATCAGCAACACACATACACACCTAGATCATAAATGAGTCAATTTAAACAACAATGAATTATATAAACCACAAACTACACGGGCGGGAAATTTATTGTCAATAAGCAACTATATAGCCACCATAGTGAAACCACAGGACCTTATATTAAAGGCTGTCCCTAATTCCACCATGTTTACCCATGCATCACAAAGCAGTGATAATCGCTTTACTT
The DNA here is from genome assembly GCA_026586065.1 of Dioscorea zingiberensis. NCBI lineage: Eukaryota > Viridiplantae > Streptophyta > Magnoliopsida > Dioscoreales > Dioscoreaceae > Dioscorea > Dioscorea zingiberensis. The sequence continues at coordinate 52,745,812 of CM048820.1, forward strand.
CGATCTTACAAAATCATCAAACATCTTTTTATATTTCCCACTCCATTCATAACCAAAACTTGCAAGCCATGATGAGCCTTGATTCTAAACATGTATATACTTGTACTTGCAAATAACACGGCTACCAATAGATGCTTCCAAAGCCATCTTTGAAACGCCAAGAGATACAGTAGAGGCGGTCATGTAATCGCGGCAACAAGTTCTATATATATCCATTGGCTACAGAGGGCAGTCTAAAGAAAAGGATTATGCAGCATTAGTATCACATTGGCCACCATCTTCCTGCATGGGCTCAAGTTTAGCACATAGTTTAAGAGGAGACTCCAAAATGCTTATGGGCTCCTCTGATGGTGGCAAGCAACGCTTTGAGAAGAATGCTGATATGTCTTTTGGCCTTGTTGGCTTGTCTGTGAGAAGATGTTGCAAATTAGAAAGTTCACAGGAAAGATATGAAAGATTTTAACAATTTAACCATAAACTCCAAAAGCTATTAACTATTTATTCCTATAAAAATCAAAAGTTTGCCACAAGGGGTAAATGCAATACCTGGAAAAGCTGATAAGCCAAGCTTGTCCAAGATCTCTTTCTTCAACTGCAAAAGAAAAGACCAATTTAATTGTATAAGGTATCGGTTTATCTCAAGTCAAATAAAGACAACTTCAGATCATCACCACTAATCACATTGCAATACCAGTAACAAAAGTTTCAACTATAATAAATTCAAGCCATACCTGCATTATCATTACAAAAAAAGCCATACCTACAAATCAAAGCAACATGGTCCCAGCAGTCCTACAAATATTTCCAATACAAAGTTGTTACAGATTTCATTAGTTCACAAAAAAATAAACTATTAAAAAGGCAGAAAAAAAGGAAGAAAACAGGAGATACAAGATATCTGTCAACATGGAAAATCATATCCATGGATATTGTGGCATGAATATCCATGAATATTGTGGAAAATCATAACCTGTCTGTCAACATGGAGTTAATACCTTCATGGCTCAGTTCAAACTAAAGCACTGTCATCGGCATGAGTTTACAAAACATGTACAAAAGCACAACAAAAAGGAGCATCTCATTTAAGGAAATGGGTACGCAGTTGTATACCTAATATGGCCACCCATCCGCCTCACCGCATGCCCACAGATATGTACTTTTATTTACATAAAACATACAAGTAGGAACAATGAAAACATACTATAAAAACAAATAAAGATCATCAAAGGAGATTGGCTGCAGTGGATGACTACAATGGCCTCCCAACTGCCTTGCCGCAGTTCCTCGATGACAAAACTATTTTTCAAAAAAAATGCAACTAGGAAGGAAGGAAGCATGCAATAAAACAAAGAATTAATTGGAGGAGACGGGTTCCTCACAAAACAATTCCCGAGTAAACTAATGCCTCAATGTGCTCTTGTTTGTTTTCATCATAGCCATATACGTCAACACCTGCAAGAAGATAATAGTAAATTCCAACATAGTTATCCCAATACAGTCTTACATATTAAGAAGGTCCGGGTACGATAACAGTGCTCCAAAATACAGTGAAATGAACACAAATGAAGCAAGCAAACATGACAGTTCTGCAGAAAAGTTAGAATTCAAAAACAAAATTTAAAAAACGAAGATAAGATAAATGTCCATGCAACCAAATATGATCCGTAAATTAGACCTAGGGGGCTTAACTAGTAAAGTCATTATCCAATATAGATTTTTTACCATCAATTTTAAATTATAATTATGTAATAATTAAAACATATACTCATATATATTTATGATTTGAAATATAAATAAAATTAAAGTTTAAATTTCTAATCTCACAAGTTCATTGTACTTCCAACTTTTAATACAAAAATATTAAATTCCAAGTATCAATAATATTTTACCATCTAAGAAAAATCAAAATTAACAATCTAAAAATTGAAGTTATATAAGAAAAATCAAATACCAGCCTCCCCAAAATACCTTGCAAATGTGCTATCAAAATTATAAGAGCTGCCGGGGACTCAAGAAGGCGACAATAAGGATTAGAAGTCATGTGATGGTGAGCAAGAGAGAAGAGGTATGGTCCATAGATGAAACTCAATAGGTTGAAGATAAGTTTTAATTTAGGTTTTTTCACTTAAACTTTTATAAATTTTATATTTATACAAAAAAAACTTTTTAGAACTTTGGGGGCAATGGGAAATTTTACAAAATTTGAAAGGATTGAAGATAGGTTTTAGTTTAGGTTTTTCCACTTAAACCCTTATAAATTTTATATTTATCTAATTTTTTTCTTCAAACTTAGGGAGCAATGGAAAATTTTGCAAACTTTGGAGGATTTTTGAAAAAATTTACAAAACTTAGGAGGCGGTGGCCCCCCCCAGATCCGGGCCAGCATGCAACCAAGAAAGGGTAATAAGCAAGTAAGTCCATGCAGTAATCTAAATAAAAGACCCAGCAATTCCATGTGTTTCACGGCATTTGGGCAATGAACTCCTCCATCCATGCTTGTCGCAAGTCTATATCCTTCACCATGAACATCTTCCCTTCATTCTCATTTATGAACAATGCATCAAACACCTTTGCCTTCAACCGTTTATCGATGCCGTCAACCTCCATTACCTTCTGGTACAGTATATCATACCATTGGGTTGGGTAACCTAGGTTCTTAATAGCATGTGTCATCTCCCCTACAACCCTGATTAAATCACCCATGTCTGCTTCATTCTGTCCCACAGATCTCCTGTTTGAACGTTGGGGTCGGCTAGTAGATGACACATTAGGAGTGTTAACAATAGGTGGGGTTGTATTGTCATTCCCATCCTCGTCACTATTCTCATTTGGGCTTTCATCCATATTGTCATTGTCCATATCATCTGTGTCTATCCTACTAGCAAAGTCAGAATAAACAGAAGTAGCATAAGATCCAGTGGCTTGGTCTTCACCACAAATAATTCTAAGACCTTCATAATTATCAATTGGCTTGTTTATGAAGGGCTAAGCAGTTGGATGTGCCTATATTTTTAGAAGTTGGTCATTAAGTTTTTATGAAAAAATACTTGTTAGAATTGAAACAAACGAATACATATAAAAATTATTATGCACTTACATCCGTGTAAGTCTTGCAAACCATCAAGTCAAGGGTGATCATTTTGAGGTTGTCATCCCATCCTGCGCCACTCTGCTCCTTTTCTTTTTTTAATCACCGCATATCGTGCTTTCAAGGTCCTGTAATAATTTTCCACATTTTCAGCGGAGTAGTCTACCTTGAAAGTGTCATTCACTGCCGCTGCAGCAGCGACAAAGGCTGCTTTCTTGAATGTTTTGTCACACTTCAACCCTAAATTAACTTGCTCAACCAACACCGGTATTACAAAATTGCTGAATGCAGTTGGCCAACGTTTGTTTTGGGTTCCACGTTTTGTTCCAGATCTAGAAGAACTGCCGTGCTCCATCACTATATCGAAACATAAAAATGTACAAGCCATAGAATTAATAGATAAGTAAGCAGTCCATAATGACATCGGTCTGATTGCATCAACAAATGTCAAGCACCTGAGTACGCATTACAAAACTACATAGGAAAATAAAAGGCACAGTTCAATGATAAGGAAGTAACATAGCACAAAATAAAAAAACTAGCATCTTGAAGCAACATAGTGCGCCCACATTTCTTTGGCAATCTTGTCCCGTAATTCTATCCACAGCCTATTTTCTTCCCTTCTTTCCCTCTGGGATCTGGACTGGGACTGGGATGCACTTACAATATTATCATTGTTTGGGGTCGTATCATCTTGTATGATCATGTCATTAGGATCAACACCAGCAATGAAATTGTGGATAATACAAGCTGCTAGGACTAGACGACTTGAGTCTTATAAGGGAAGAACGGTTGCGATGTAAGAATCTTGAAAGCGATTCTTAAGAATGGCAAATGCCTACTCAATTTTAGACCGTAACATTGAATGTCTCAAGTTAAACAAAATGTTTCTCCCTTCCGGGGGTTTATTCACACGACCACATTGTTCCTTCAGATGGTATCCGACTCCCGCTATATATGGAGCGATAGAAACCGGCCACCGTTGAATAACCACCATCTACCAAGTAATATTTGCCTACAAGAAACTATTACGATGAAGCATTGTTTCATGGAAGAATACGTAATAGCAAAAGAATCTTCTAATTAGTATTACCTTCAATAACTTTGAGCCCTTCCGGTTATGGGCGTGATGATGCATCTCTTAACACGGTGAAGTCATTAGCCGACCCTTCCCACCCGGCCAACACATATGTGAATATTAAACCAGGGTTCACCACGGCCAACACATTTTGTGTTGGACCTTTCCGGCCACAGAAACGTGGTAAATCGGCCGGGGGAACAGATGCAACAATGTGAGTGCCATCTAATAGACCGATGCAATCCTACATGTTTAGTAAACAAGAAAAAAAAAACTTTATTTTAACAATTCACACATTTTTAAACGTATCAAATTGAAGTTCGGCTTACTTTGAAGAAAGGGTACCAACTAGGGTTGGTCTCAATTTCGTGGTGGCGTGCAGATAGGTGGTAGGTCATGAAGTCATCAAGCTGGATAAATAGCATGTAGGACATTGTTGAAGTACCTACTAATAGTCTCACCGGAACGGAGAAACTCAATCCTCATTGTCCTATTCTTTGTGTTGTGTCCCACAATGTGGAGGAATTCAGCTAGTTGTTTTTCTACTAATACATGTCTAGTGTCGCGCAACAAATGTCTATTACGCATAATCATCGATAGACGCATGAAGGGACCTACATCCATCCTAAGATAGCTCACACAGTAGTCTCTCTCACTCCTCAGAATACGACACATGTGCTCGTTCCTAGTTAGGTCCCGAAACATTGAAGGTTCAATATATCGTACCGGCTCTTTTTTATGCATTTCTTGAAAAAGAAATGCAACCACTACGACAATTGTGGTGTAGGCTGCAGCCAATACTCTTTCCCTATCATTTGTTGGCAAGTTATCCATCTACAAACAAAAATAAATTTATGCATAAGCACCCTAAAACACATTAACAATGGAATGGAATCCTAATAAGTATTGTAACACTTCTATGTCTAATCAAAACACAATAACAAAAAAAAAAGCTACATCACAACCATCCATCTCAAGTATTTGTGGCACTTGCTTTTTATCTTGTTCTCATTGAACAAGACTGTTCACTGCTGCTGGCAAAGAGTAGGCTAAGCTCCATTCTATATATCTTGGCCATGTTAATGGTCCTGTATTTGTACTGATCTTTAAAGTTTTAAACCATCAAATTGAAAGAAAGAAAATGGCAAATGTTGTAATAGCTTGTCAACAAATGATAATAGAATCATGTCCATGTAAATATCTATGGACAAGACAAATTACGGAAAAATAAAAAATAAAATGAGGTTCTGCATCAAGCACAATTTTAAACAACTATATGGATTTCATCAATCACAAGAGATTGGATAAGTAAATCATCAATCACAAGAGATTTGATTTCATGTTTCCTTAAAACAACAAAAATAACTATATGGAAGCAGGAAACATCAGCCAGCTTGAGAAATAATGCATGACATAAAAGAATTAAAAATTTTCCTTTTTTCTAATACAAGGAAAGAGAATCGGATTAGGAAACCCATGGATGCCTAGATAAATGGGAAGGTTAGTGGGCAAAACATATGCGGACATAAAATTAATGTTGAATTAGAATGTGAAGGAAGATGGCCAGGCAAGTTATACACGTGACAGACAAAAACTGAAACATTTTTCATGGACAAACTGTAGAGAAATACAATAGTGTAATGAAATTATAAGCTCAAAAAAACAACTATGAAAAATTAGGGGGTACTTATGAAAATAAAAATGAGCATCCCTTCTTAATCACCAGACCTAGGTCAATTGTACGATACTATGTCTTAATATTATAATGAGTTCACTTAATTCTACACCAACGAGCATTTTTGGATGTATAGATTTCAGAGTTAATATAAAAGTAAATGACAAATTCAAAGAACAATGAGATGCTAATAATGAAGAGACAAAATTTAATAAGCACCAAAAGAACAAATAGTAAAGCACAATAGATTCTCGGAAGTTAATTTATGAGTAGTGTACCTGAAATTATTGCATATTAAATTCATACTTTGGATTCAACAAAAGTTACAATGGGTCACCGCAAAACATTGTGTAAATTCTACGAGATAGATGCGGGAACAAACAATAGATTTAAAGCTAAAAAATCTCCTAAAAATTGAAGTTAAACTAAGTCACAAACTTGAACTAATATTAAACCCTTTATCCTAGAAGCTTGACAAAAATTGGTAACTAATTACAGCATTAGAAAGCATCATTATCAAAAGTCTTTAAGCTACCTATTTCAATAACTTAGTTTATAATGAAAAAAATGTATGGACAGCATGACAAAAAATTTATATGTTTGTGTGCATCTAACTAGAAACCTTACAAGCTAAAGCCAAGATCAATAGGAAGAAGGTACTGCACATAATACAAAGCCATGCATATTTTATAATTTATTTAAAACTAATCACATTAATTTGTGCTTCAAAACAAGAATTAAAACAATGAAATTGAAAAAACCATGAAATCAGAGGAAAACCATGAAATTAAAGGAAAACCATGTGAGACAAACCTTAGATTTGGGCGAGAAACAACAAGGAAAGGCATTAACCGAGTGAGAGGAGATAGATCTGTGCTTCAAAAGAAAAATGAAAAAAGAAAACCATGAAATCAGAGTTTTAAACCATGAAATTGAAGACCCAAAACAATGAAGTTTTAAAAAGGAAGAGGCAAACCTTAGATCTGAGCAAAACAGAGGCGGATCTCGAGGGTTGGAGGAGTTATCGAGTGGAGGGCTCTCGCGCTTCTCAGGAGATCGCTGGAGGGACAAGAGCCAGTGATTAGGAAGGAAAACAAGGTCGCGTTCGGCTTTGGAGTTCTTGGGACAACTGGAGAAGAGAGCTCTCGGGGACAATGATGAGAAGAGAGAAGATGGGGAGGGGGTGACTCCAAACCAGCCACGTGAAGCTGTCAGACCGAAGTGAGACTTCGATCTCATGCTCAAAAAACACAGAAAAGCCACTTCGGCTCCAAAAATTCGGAAGTCAAAACGGGGAAGTCCGTACACTTAGGAAGTGTGAGTTCCACTTCCGTGCCCACTACCACATGAATAACCAAACACATCGTGGCTTAAGTGGAGCCACTTCCATCACTTCCATTGCCCACTACCGCGAACCAAACACGCCCTTAGAGGTGTAATAATTGTTGAATTGAAAGCCACAGACCAATGTTTGAAGACACAAAGTTATATTATCATTGAGACCTTTGGTTTAAGGTTTCCCTCCAAAAATATTCAAAATTTTTCAAAAGTTAACCCAGCTGGTGCCCAGTCCCACTTAGGATATCCCTCAACTAAACAACACCAAAGGGTCCATGGGTGGGAGGTAAGGCTTTGCCTACATTTCATTTTTGGTCCCTATACTATAATATATTGTTCATTTTGGTCCATGTACAATGAAAATATTCAATACGGTTCTTGTACTTGTGGGTTTTGGCAATTATGGTCCGTAGGGCTGACGTGGTAGTCAGCTGGCATACGGATTAAATACAATCATTTTTTTATTATGACGTGGCAACTTAGGTGGCAGTTTGCGTGGCATGCTGATGTGGCATGGTAACTGGATTTTCAACATATTTAACTTTTTAATGATGACGTGGCATACCATGTGGCAAAAAATTCTAAAAAATTCGAAAAAAAGCCTGAGCACTTGGCATTGCCTTTTTACATAGGATTTTGTATCTTAATCCTAACAATTAACCTAGAAATTTTGCTAAAAAAATGTAATTTTTATTTTTTAAAATGAAATTGGATTATCCAATATTATTGATTTTGTAAGGTGATCACATGACATTATTTTTTAAATAAAGATATAAATCTTGTCACATTATTAACACATGTGATTAAGGTACAAAGTATAGTGTAAAAAGGCAATGTCAAGGGCCCATATTTTTTTTCATATTTTTCAATTTTTTAATTTTTATTTTGCCATGTGGCATGACACGTCAGCATGCCATGTCAGTATAATGATGTGCCATGCCACGTAAGGTGCTATATCATAATTAAAAAAAAATGGTTGAATTCAATCTATATGCCAACTAGCTGCCACGTAAGTCATGAGGACTGTAATTGCCAAAACCCCCAAAGTACATGGACCGTATTAAACATTTTTATTGTACAAGGATCAAAATGAACAATATACCATAATACAGAGAACAAAAATGACTTTTCGCCTAAAAAAACCAACTTACTAAAAAAATAATTGGGGCTACACACCAAGTTTACATGTGAGATCAAAGTTCAAATAATATTGATGTAAAAAATAACTAAATAAACTTTTACTATAAAGTTGGTTAGCATATTCTCTCTCTTACAAAAGAGAGATTAAGGATTCGAGCTACACATGACCTGTGCTCCCAATGATTTATTTATATTTATAAAAAATAAAAAATAATTAAATAATCAAAGAACCAATTGAATACCTAATTTAGCAGGATGGGATATTGGACATGCCCTTATCTTTTGAACCAAACCTCCAACAATCTTAAACCAAGGCCACTGGTTAAGTTGGCGCATGCCCTCGCTAGAGCAAGCAAAACCAATCTAAAATATCTTCCCAAAAAAAAAAAAGAGAAAGTTTTGATTAATGTGAATAATTCCAAACCATTAATGTGACCAAATAATGGAGTTTCAGTGGATTCAGAGACAAGGATCAAAGTTGAGATATTATAATTTAACATATTTTGGATAACTAAACACCACCTTTCAAATAATGATATAATTTTTTCCTACAATTATAATAACTTAAATATTTAAATATTAACTTATTTAAATGGTACTCAAATAAAAACTATCTCTAATAGAATGTATTCAAACTTATTTCAAACCTAACTAAATGCGTTTTAACTAAATATTAAAATATTATATGAGAACAATACCAAGCACCAAGGGGTTAATGTAGATATTACATCTTTAGTAAATTTCGAGATAATTGCTACAAGGACGAGTCCCTGGAACACATGATGACTTCGTGTGCCCATTCAATGAGTATTTAGAGTATTTTTTTAACCTACCCGTGATCATTTAAAGACGATACTAGATTTTGGGGGCTCATTCAACAAACATCGAAGTGCACAACATAGTAAGGATGCACTAGGATTCGACCACTATAGCAATTACACTGAACCTTTTTGTGTCTTCAAAATAAATAATATATAGTATTTTTTTTAATTTTGAAATTGAATTCAATGCATGTGTCCAAAAGATCAAAGTTATTAGCAACTAACAACGGACTCGGATGAGGAGAAAGGCTGGGAAGATGTACACTTCAAGCGTCGGCGACGCCCCGAGGAGGATACGAGGCCAGGCAGAAGCCCGCCAGCACCACACCCGCTGGGGATGCGCCCACGCTCCTCACTGTATCTCAGGACACCGGAGGGGGTCATCGAGGTTTGCGGGCAATGCCTCAAGCCTGGCCACGTGGCCGCTGAATGCCGGCGGGCCATGACATGCCGGGTTTGCGGCGGCACAGGCCATAAGGGTCGGGATTGTAGGAAGCGCAGCTCCGGCCATCATCACCACAGAGAGGAGGAACGTCCAAGAAACCATGCAACCACAGCGAGAAGCGGCAGCAGGGACGCCTCAACTCGACAGAGAGGCAGGACAAACTCACCAAATCCTGCAAGAGGAGAGCACAACCCACCAAGACCGCCTGTGCGGGACGAAGCTAAACAGAGCTCGATCACCATGCCGGTGACCAGGAAAGTCGAAGAACACCATAGCTCCTTGACACTGGGAAAAGAAGAGAGAGCAAGCTCAGCACCCAAGCCAACCACCAAGAAAATAGAGGAACACCACGCCTCATTGGCCTTGGATAGTGACATGATGAACGGGAAAGAAGAAATGCAAACCTTCACTGTGGCAACGATCACAGCGATCAGAGGAGGATGGGTCGATGCTCCTAAGTTTCTTTGGCCAGAAGACAAAGACTTGGCTGGATCGACCATGGTCAGCCAAAGAATTTCGCGACGGTCGGATGATGGTCACATGCAAATCTCCGGAGGCGAGGGAGATGGAAAGAAGCGGAGAGGTACACCGCAGTACGCTCTCTCCTTCAAATGTGAACCATGGGCCCAGCGGACTTGTAGGCGCGTCGGCCGTCTTGATGGCGAGTGTTCGATGGTTGGAAGTTCAACGCCTACCATGCCATCTTTGGAACAGAGACTCAGCTGGCCGCGTCCTCAAATCAGTAGGAGATCTCATCTACATCGACCGGCGGGGCGGTAGCTACGTGGAAGACATCCGGGTGGCAGTGAGGATCCGCTAAGGACGTTCCATGCCATGCATCATCTGGACGAACATAGGAACAAGGAAATATGGAGTGCTGGTCGGGTTAGAGAGAGGAGAACCACCCTTGCCATGGGGTGACGGAGAGTCTGGATGAATAACAGATGAACTTGATATGGGAGCCGCGGAACCAAAGAACGCACCGCAATGCAGAAGAAGAAGACCAAAAAGAAGGAGAAAGAAGGAGGTGGAACAAACACAGCAAATACCGGGAAGGAGGGAAGATGGTCAGTGAAAGAGAAAACGGCGACCACCGGACAGAAGAGAGACATGGCCGGAGACACCCACTGCAACGACGAAGCACTTCGGACCGGTCCTGCATCTACGCAGGACCGGTCCATGGGAACGGCCATGAGGCCAGAAAGGTCTTGTCAGGCAGATTTCCAGGCGTCCGTACCACGGCCGCCGGGTTTACAGGCCCACGTTTCGAACAACCAAGCTCTTAACGTGGGGAAGAAGGAAACGTTGCATGAGGAGTCAATAACCATACCATGCATCGTACCCGTGGAGGTGAACCGAGCCCATTCGCTCCAAACAAGCAACCGGTCTGAACCCAATCGAGAACCATCATCCAAAGCCCAACCAAGCACTGATGCGACAAATCGAGATGGCCCAGATGTGAATAGTGGTTCTGAAGTGCAGTACACCCGCCGCCCTAGGAAGGAGCCCATGGAAGGCCCACTAATAATGGATCCCATGAGAGATAATAGATTGAGCCCACTATTTAATAACACTGACCTGGATATGGGTGCTTTACACTAGCCTACAGATGGGCCAGCCCCAATGAATGTCATTGAGATGAACACATCTAAAAATGGGCCCAATTCCAATTATCAGCAAGGGTATAATCAAGATCATAAACTAAATGAATATGAAGCCAATGCTCAACAAGGGTCCATGCAGGGCCCTTTATTACCCATATCTACAAATCCAATCAACCCCAACCCAATTGTTAATCCACCAGCCTACAAAAATTGAACCCTCAAGCACTGCACATTTTGGACTTAATCAACCATGGAATCATAGACTTAAACAACACGATTCCAAAGTACATGAACAGGGGATGGAATTTGATTTCAAATGCCACATGGAATAACACACCAAACCTACTAGGGAGGTACCGATCTCGATGATGAAAGGAAAACAGCCAAAACCCAGTGGAAGAGCCCAAATCAACAAAACAAGGGAAGCATAAGAACATGGGAGAGCCAAGCGCACCTAGAGGCCGCCCAAAAAGATCCCACCCACAAGGACCAAGGGGAGGCTACCACACCAACCACAAAGAAGAGAAAGGAACGAATCGATCCCTCAGGTATAAAAAACTCATCCTCATCTCCTAATTCTCTAACCTTATTCGAATGGTACGGACAGTGGAACTTATTTCAAATGCCCTCAAAGTGGGAATTGAAATAGACCAGTCAGATGACGCTGAGGTCTATCTCCACCATATGAGATTAAGGGAGTCTACAAGGACGGGCCCAGCCCGGGGAGGCAACTAAGCCACCAGCAGAGCCTACAACCAGGGCACTCCAAGGTTTGCTTATGAAGCTAATCTTATGGAATGTCAGGGGCCTGGGGAAACGGAAAAAGCGCTTCCTCGTAAGGGATTTTATTGGAACACACAAACCGGACCTCTTCTGTCTACAAGAGACAAAATTGGTCGGCATAGATAACCATATATGGAGAAGTTTGGGCGGGATAGCCTTCGACTCTAGACTAACCCTCTAAGCCTTGATAAATACGGGGGTGGATCTTTGTATGGGGGAGCAAAGAACCGTTTCAATATGATCAGCAGCTACATAGACACATTCAGCATCACGGCAATCTTGGAAGACAGTTCAAACCAAAAGTTCTTAATGTGTACCACAGTATATGGCCCATGTGAGCGCTAAAATTGTGAAATGTGCCTTCTGGGATGAACTAAGATTGATCCGATCCCGATGGAGAGGGTTGTGGATCATCGGTGGCGATTTCAACGCCACACTAACGAATGAAGACTGCAACAGAATTCCCACAACACACAAAGCAGATGGGAATTTGGGGAATTGATTGATGACCTCCATCTCTGGGACCCCCCATTGATAGGGCAAGAATATACATGGTCCGATGGCCGCACCAATCCACTACTTATCAGACTTGATCGATTCCTCCTATCAGACACCTGGTCCTCGGAGTTCCCTCAAGTATGGCAAACGGCCCTACCAAGGGTTTATCCGACCACACCCCGATCATGTTGGATTGCGGCTCACACATCCCCTATCAAACCCCCTTCCGCTTCAACAGATCATGGATATCAATAGAAGGTTTCTGGGACATGATCAGGGAATGGTGGGAAGATGCAGAATTTGGAGGATGCGGAGACTTCACCATATCTAAAAAACTAACACCGCTACTACAAGACCGAGAAGATGGAATACACAAAAAGAAAAGCGTACCGCAATGAAGAAGGAGACACTCAACAAAATACAGCAACTGGATAGGAAGGAGGAGACATCCACCCTTAGCCCCGATGAGGAACAAACCAAGATGATATGTAGGAAAGTATATGATGATCTGATTAGAGCCGAGGAAGCACTATGGAGACAACGCTCCCACATCACATGGCTGACAGAGGGAGATCAGAATACGAAATTCTTCCACGCAATGGTTAATGAAAGAAGGAGCCGCATCTGGATACACAAGTTACAGGTGGGAGACACCACAGTGGAAGGGTATAAAGCAGTGGCATCTGCCGTCAACACACATTTTACCAACCTTTTTGGCACCAAGAGACAGGACAGATTGGCCATCAACTGAGATAGGTTATTCACGCACAAAGAACGAATAAACCTACAACAGTTAGATAACCCCTTCACAGAAGAGGAAATATGGGTAGCAGTGCAAGAACTCAACCCAGACAAGGCCCCGGGTCCTGACGGCTTCCCAATGACTGTCTACCAACAGGGGTGGAGCATTATGAAAAGGGATATCCTGAAAATGTTCAACGACCTCTACCAAGGGAATGCCTCAATGGAGAGACTAAACTGGGCTTACATCACCCTGATACCCAAAAGGAACGCACCCACCTACATATCAGACTATCGGCCGATCAGCTTATTAAATTGCTCGACGAAGATAGTCACCAAGGTGCTGGCCAACAGGCTCAGAACTGTGATAAATGACCTGGTGGACCATACCCAAACAGCCTTCATCAAAGGAAGGTGCATCCAAGATAATATTGTGGCGGCGGAACAACTAATCCAAAAGATGAAGCAAGGAAGACATAATGGCACGCTACTTAAAGTGGACTTGGAGAAAGCCTTCGACATGGTGGATTGGGATTTCCTCCTCGACATACTACATGCTCGAGGTTTTGGCCCCCGATGGATCACCTGGATTAAAACAATCCTCTCCTCGTCCAAAGCCAAATTCCTTCTGAACGGTAGACCTACGGGTTATGTGCGCCACCAACAAGGGCTAAGGCAGGGTGATCCACTATCACCCCTACTCTTTGTTCTCGTCACCGACGTCTTCAGTACAATAATGACCAATGCCATGAAGGCCAACTTGTTCAGGGGGGTTAAATTCGGACCAACAGATAAGGAGGAGATTTCCACACTGCAATACGCCGACGACCTCCTAATACTGTGCTCTGGGGACCTGCAACACTTCAGAATCCTGAAACTTATCTTCCTCATCTACGAAGGATTGTCTGGCCTAAGAATAAATTATCAGAAAAGTGAGGTCATCCCCATCAAAGCAATAACCTACTCACCACGAGACCTGGCAGCTTACCTATTAGATATCTGGGTCTACCACTCTTAGGCACGAAGCCCAAAAAGGATGACTGGAGAATGATTATCAGCAGAATTAGAGCACGACTTGCAACATGGAAAGGGAGACTTCTATCACTAGGGGGGCGCATCACTTTGCTCAATTCTGTAATTACAGCAATACCAAACTATTGGCTCTCCATCTACCGATTCCCAGAATGGGTGACTAATCAGATTGAGCAAATCAGAAGGGACTTCCTATGGCAAGGGATAGAAAGGGAAGCCAAAACATATAGACTGGTGAGATAGGACCGCCTATCAAGACCAAAGGAGTTGGGGGGATGGAGTATAATAAACATACGGTGCTTCAACACAGCCATGTTGGGCAAATGGTGGTGGCGCCTACTCACGGGGAAGGCAAGCCTTTGTGCATCAATTGTGAAAAACCAATACTATAGAAGAAACGAACCCAACCCCTACACCAAGACACCACACAGAGCTTCCTTCTTTTGGAAAGGCATCATGCGACAACAGGAAGCGTTATTACACAACGTCTTGGCTGACGCGGGATGAGGCAACATAGTCTTCTTCTGGCTAGACAAATGGATGGACGGGAAAGCCCCATGGACACTATACCCACATCTATATAGCATGGCCCGTAATAAAGACCACACAGTCCAAATGGTAAGACAAAACCTTGCACTTGGCCACCCCATCCTCCTTGATGGCCCACTACACGAAGAAGGAACCAATGAATTCGAACAACTCACTATGAGACTACTTACTTGCGTGGACACAGAACAAGACAAGAGACACTGGAAACTCGACCCCCAAGGGAATTTCACGGTTCGATCATACTATCGTTTCCTGATAGATGGGGGGATCAGGGCAGAAGTAGGGAGAAGCTTCTGGAAAATTCCATGCCCGCTCAAAGTCAAGGCCTTTGCCTGGCTAGTGTTGGACAACAAAGTTCTCACCTTAGACAACCTATGAAAGCATGGTTGGAACGGGACACAGACGACCTGTTACTTGTGTGAAGAGAATGAGGAAACGGTAGAACACTTTTTCTTCCAATGCCCATACTCAACAAGAGTTTGGCAACACTTCACACAACTTTTACAGTTGGTTGCCCCCCCTTGCAGGGTACAAAACCTGTGGGGAAGAACAGCGACTGCTAACTCCTTGCCCCGCAACGCTCGCTTGGGATGGAATCTCCTGGCCATGGCAACTACATGGACCTTGTGGTTGGAACGCAATAGGAGATGTTTTCATGATAAACGACGCGTTTTCACGAAAACTATCCGTGACATTGACTTCCTAACATTGTCTTAGTTTGGGCGTACCATGTGTCAAAAGCCGGGCCGGTCGCGATCGAATCCATCGTCAAACGGAGCCTTGCATTCACAAGGGAGGATAACCAACAGGACACACCGGGGAGGGACTTTGAAGATACCCAACCAGCCTAGAAGGAGCACACAGCACCAGAGGGACCTCCCGACACCTCTGGACTCTTTGGACCTATCCACGGGACTGAAGTGATGATGCTTACAAACGGGCCAATATATCAGTCCAAATAGGACCAACTATGTACTTGCTATCTTTGTAATCGCTACCTGTCATAAATAAAAGATTGTGGTTTATCCACTTTTATCAACAAAAAAAAAAAAAATTAGCAACTAAAAAGGGTGTTTGATTGTTTGTAACTTTTCATCCTTTGGATAAAAAATTAAAAGGGTGTACAGACACAAGATGAGAAGTTATAATTATATTTAGTTAGATAAAAGAAAAATAATATATATATATATATACAAAAAAAATTTATCACCATTTTTATATTTATATTTTTTAAAACAATTAAATATTATATATATATATATATATAATATTTAATTGTTTTAAAAAATATAAATATAAAAATGGTGATAAATTTTTTTTGTTTATTTATAATAAACCAAATACTATCTAATTTTAAGTCTCTATCCAACCAAACAAACACCCCCAAAGTTCATACTGAACTGAAGTCTAAACGTTAACAGGAGGAACCACCTAATCCACAGGTGACAAAGCTTTTGAAGCTTGACACACCTAAGCACTTATAGGTCAATAACTAGGCCACCTCGTTTTAATAAATAAATTGTGTTCATCCACTTTGATAAAACAAAATAAAATCCCACTAATACAGTAATATTATTATACAATAATAGTTTACCATAGTTTTTTTAATAAAAAAACTAAAAACATCGGAAAAGGTTACACCCATTAATATTGGAAGGACGTACAACCGATTCGTAGGATGGTGACTTGACCGCGACCTAATTAAACAAATGGCGCCAACGCACTTCTGATTCTGATTCGTGAACGAATCCCGCTCCTTAAATCCCTCCATTCTCTCAACTCACTCCCAACCCCCCACCCTCGAAATCCCTAGAAATTAATTCATCTAAAAATCAAAGAAAAAAAATGGAGAGATTCAATGGGGGATTGAAGGCTTACTGGAAACGGCGAGGAGCATACGAGCGGCTGGTCACACCGGCGGGGCGGCGATGGCGGCGGAGACGAGTGGATCGGGCGGAGCTTGGGGAGGGGGGGTGGAGGGGGGTCAGGATCCGGACCCGGGTGTGGCGGAGGCTGCGGAGGGCGACGCCGAGGCGGATCCTGGCGTGGATCCGGGACGCGTACGTGAGGATGATGCTGGCGTTGGCGAGCTCGGCGACGGTGGGAGGAGCGTATGGGGTGGGGTTTGGGATGGCGCCGGTGAAGGAGTACTACGATGAGAAGGTGCTCGTTGAGATTTATAGGACCGTGCTTGCGCGAAGAGGGATCCTGGCCGTCGGTGGCGCCCGAACCGACGGTGAGCTGATGGGTATAAGCTCAAAGTAATGTTATTTATTTATTTTTCTTTGGAAAAGTTGGGAATAAGATTTCTGTTATTTATTTATTTATTTATTTATTTATTTATTTATTTTGAAATTTTGGGGGAGTATAAAGTTATATGGTTCTTTTAGAAATATTATTTTCTTAAGTGAATTAAATCAAGTTTCTTAATTTTTAGATTTGTAAAATTAATTTGGTCTCTCATTATGTATATATATAGTTAGAAAAATAATACCATCAAAGTCAGTTGGTTTGGGTCAATAAATTAGCTAAAATTTAGCTTCCAAATTTAAACAAAATTGGTTTAATTTTAATATTTATCCTCACATAGTCCAAGTACATTACAACATTTTTTTTTTGCAAAGTTTTAAGTTCATTTTAATTGGTTTCAAAAATCTTAAAATTGTTAGAATGATTCAGAACACTTATGCTAATTTTTATTTTTTTTAATATATAGATAAAAATTCTCTCTTTTTTCACCTAAGTTTGGTATTTTAAATTGATGTAAATTGTAATATAAAATAAAGTAATGATATAGATAATAGTCATAGATATGATAATAGTTAGCAAATAACAATATTGTCTTTTTTTATAAAAAAAATTATGAAAAAAATGTCAAAAGAAATAGTGACCGCACAACACCATGTCTCATACTAATAAATTGTTTTTTTCTAAAATAATAGTTATAAATTCTTAATATATTGTAGGGAAGTTCTTGAGGAGTTCAACTGTTAAACTAACATAAAGATTAATTCTAAGCAAACCTAATTTCACTGGCCATGCTCTCCTCTCACTTCTTTTGGTAAACCTCCACCTTTTCAAATATTATTTTTTTTATAATTATATATTATTCTTCTTATTATATATAAATATATATGATCTTGGACGTCCATGACAATTTTGTCAGACCCGGCCCATTTAACTGGAAAAATAAGGAATCGGCCTGGGGACCTGAAAACCAGCCGAGTCAACCAGGCCAAAATGCATGGGTATTTTATTTATTTTTGGTTCCTTCAAAACAAACCCGGATGGGGCCTTAATTCTAGGTGGCATTGGCAACACGCGAGAACCAAAGGGGCTAGCAGGGCTTTCCCCACTGGCAGTGAGAGGGAAGCCCCTTTCCTCTGTCCCCAACCCCTCTGCTGCCCTCAATCGATTTAGTGAAGGGAGGGGCAAAACCGCAGAAGGAGAACTTGAGAGCTTGCTGCTTGTTGGAGGTGATCGGAGACTCCAGCGGCTGCAATCCTGCCCTGTCTCAGTTTTAAAAAACAAAACGGAAGGAAAAGAGGGGTGGGGGGCAGCCAACGCGAGAAGAGAGAAAGGGTTAGGTTAGCTTCTAGTCGTGAGATGGTACTGAAATTTATTTAGATACGATCTTAAGGCAAGTTGTGGTGTGGGGACCACTTGGGCTTTAAATCTCAACCGCTGGTTCCCAAAATAATTCGAATGGATATAAGATTTCTAACCCAAATCCAACCTTTTTATTCGAAGATTAGATTGAAATATTTTTTTTATTAAAATAGATAAATCATGAAATATTACATATAAACCCTTTTAAAATCCTCAAATAATATATATATATATATATATATATATATATATATATATATATAAAATTGAGTTTTTTATAATTATAATTTTGATGAGTTGAATAAATTATCTATTACTATTTAAAAATAGATGAAGAAAAGGTGAAATGTTACTTATACTTGTAATATAGACGGCTGTAATATTTTGACATTTCCATATACATCTTTGTAGATTATATATTTTACTTTATAAAGCTTTATTTTTAATTTTATATTTAAATTATTTATAAAATAAATTTATATTTTAAAACTACATTTTTAAAAATTGTTATAGTTTAAGTGTTGCTCAAAATATTTGAGATATTAGAAATTTAAAGGTTAAAATTGTCATCAGACATTTCAAAGCTAGTTAAATGATTCAATAAAAACAACAAGGTTAAGCATTGATAAAAAGTGTATGTATAAAATTCTCAAGTTGGGAGGGGTTACTAAATACATAAAAACTAAATTTGTTATAATAAAATAATTTTATCTAAATAATATTATTATTTTTATATGGATGGGTGCATCATTTCATTAAACATTTTTTTGTTTTTCTTATCTTTTTCCACATACTTTGTTTATAAATTATATGTAAAACTTAAGTTTTACAATTGATAATAAGTTTTTTTAAGTTTTGCTCTCAGTCCCCCTGCCAGTGAGCCCTGGTTCACCCCCCTGCGTGTGCGCATGAGAGAGCCTTGTCACCAATGAGTTGTTAGAATGAAACCATATATAAAAAGAGTGAAAGTTTTATCCATAAGCAATGTGAGATTAAATACTTCTTAAGTTTTTGAATATTTGAAACTAATCCTTTTAAAAACAAGCCCAAAATGAGATGAGTTTCCAACAAATTGTATTTGAATACTTGAGTAATTGTGGTTATATTTTAATTATATATTTTAATATTTTTGACTAATTTATTTTGTTTAGTGTGCGTTTGTTTGGAGCATGGACTAAATAAATATCAAATTTATTTAATCATATTTTTATTATTATAATTATTATGTTTATATCACAATTTGTTATTATTAATTATTATAAATTATTTTTTAATATTTTATTATTGACTCTGATTCAACCCCGGGTTGAACCTTTGACCCCTGACCCCTGGGTTTGGCTAAGTCAATGCCCCGAGCTGGGTCTGACTACCTTGGTCCGTGAGGGTCGTGGCCAGGATCGTGGGTCTTGTGGATGACGCGATAATCCCTAAAACTACTACCCACTGCCTAGCATAAGTGGAGGTATCACAATAATGACCGGGGTCACCGCTCGCCATCTCGGGAGAACATCACGGTATAGTTGAAGTCATCGCTCATCCTGAAAGTCACCATCAACATGCACATGATGGACAAAGTAACCGCTCTCCTAAACTATAAAAGAGTGAGCGCAAAGGCTTCAATCCGAACCAAAACCCTTCCTTTGTTATACAATTTTCTAATCTTCTCCTTGAATCTGTGCGTTCTTCTCCCCTGGATATCAGATACTTCCCAAAACGTTCATTTATATAAATTATAAATTCCCAAAAAGGACATAGACATATCCCAACATCATGTTAGAAATTAGATTTCTAACAAATTCTAAGCGGGTCGTTAATATTTTTTAAAAACTATTTTCTGAAAAAAAATTCAAAAAATTTAAAATGAGGGACTGGAAATGATTTTGACAAATATTATCAATATAAAAATTATCTTTTGAACTTTATAGTTCACCAAAAATTTTCTTTTACTTATCAGTAAAGTTTTTTTATAAATATTTAAATTTATTTTTTATAATTAAAATAATAAAATGAAAATTTATAATTAAAATTGAAGAATTTAGAAAATTTATATTGTCAAATTGAAATTTTTTGAAAATTCAAAAGCTAATTAAGACTTGAGCTAAATCACATCTCTCGTTCTCTTTCTCTCTCTCGCTCTCGTGCAGCGTCTCTTCGAGGTATCGATCGAACCTCCTCCTCTTGACTTCTCATCATTCTGCTGTTTTTGGTTCGCTGTTCTCAGATCGGCGACTCCATTTGTAGCTTCTAAACCGCGGGATTCGCTACTGATTCATTTGTTTCTTTAGGTCTATGTCTGCATATTAAGGTGGAAAACCAAAGATTTATATTGAATTCTAGGGTTAGACCGTGATGATTTTGGTCATATGCTTGCATTTTGGTTGGATCTGCAGATGCAATTGATGCTGTTGATTCCATGAATTGTTTGTCGTTTTGCAATTTTTTTTGTTAATTTTCATGATTTGTTGATGATATTATGTATGGAAAAGCATCATATTGGCGTCATGGAGTAGTTTTTCTAGTTGATTTGGATTTGGATTTTTCTTTTATGCTCAACATTTTGGGAATTTATCTTATTATTGACTTATTATTGAATTTGTTTTTGTTGATTTTATACTCATGTTTATTGATATGTTTGCAGTTTATAGGCTGCATTTTGTTGTGCAATATATGTTTTTGATAAAAAATATGATAAATCACTAGAAGTATGTCATAGGCGTGGTTCAAACTCTCAACCTCTCTTTGTGAGAGAAAATGAATTACCAATTTTTCTTAGGAAGTTTGGTGTTGTGGAGTATGTTAGTCTTAGGTTTTGAGAATTTTCTTGAATTTAGATATTTTCTTTTTGATGTGATTGTATTGAAGGAAAATAGAGGAAAAGATTATAAAATATGAAGAAAAACTGTTTTCTTGTGTTTGGTTTGGTGGCTAATAATCAAATAAAATTTAAGATTGCTTTCATCTATTTCCTTAAATCCATATACAATAATATATTTCTTCTTAATTAATGATAATAATATTTGATTGAAGACGTTAGTTACGGTGTATTTTACGAAGGTGCCTTGACTATTGATAGGAACCAACAGTAAATCCCAAGGAAATAAAAAAAAATTTATTGATAACTCGGCCTACTGTTCAAGAGGAAGGCCAACTCTCACAATCTATAATGGCTACTCAAAGAAAAGACACGACTCCACATCAGCATGAAACCCTAATTCTCCTACTAATCACATATTTATAGTAAAACCCTAATAATATAAAATTACCAAACTACCCTTAACATATCTTATTACTATTGGACCTAACAACCATCTATCAAAAAATTATTGGGATTAATATGTATGTTGGATACATGTTTAATAGGCTAGTCTTGGAAATTGTTTATGCTTGTGAAACCCGGCATCAATGGTCTTTTAGGTTTCGAGGATTTTGATGAAATTAATTTTGAACGTAGATGGAGTGAATGTTTTGACTTAATTGATGCTGACTTTGTTGGTTGAAAACAATTTATGGGTAGTGTTTGATGTTGATATTAGGATGTTTGGTGGAAATATGATAATGTGTGGAACACTTGTAGGAAGGGAATTTTGTTGTTTTAATTTAAGAAATAAAACATTAGAATGGGTTCTCATCTCAAGTGTGTGGAACACTTTTAAATATCTTGGAGTCCATATTATTGGGGGGCGCCCGAAGAAAGAAGACCGGAGGAGCCACATCTCAAATATGGAAAAGGGAATGGGGTCTTGAAAAGGAAAGTTCCTATCAATAGGTGGCAAGATCACACCAATCAACTCTGTGCTTTCTACAATCCCCATCCATTGGATTTTCATCTACTGACTGTCGAAATAAGTCATCAATAAAATGAACAATATACAAAGAAACTTCCTATGGAAAGGGGTAGACATAAATGCAAACATGTACCACCTAGTAAAATGGCAGCGCTTATGCCAACCAAAGAGCAAGCCGGGTGGGACATCCTGAATCTACGCCGGTTCAATGTGGCACTCCTAGGAAAATGGTGGTTGAGATTCTTTACAGGCAAAGCAGGGATATGCATCAAGATCATAAAGGATAATTACTTCAAAAGAGGTTTCCTCGATGCATATAAGAGTGTGCCCATACAAGCATCCTACTTCTAGAAAGGAATATGCAAGGAAAAAGAGGCCACCCTACACAACATTATTACTTATCTAGGAAATAAGGAAGCCACCAATATCTGGTTCGATAACTGGATTTAGGGACAATCACAATGGGACTTATCCCTCTCGCTACAACCCCTTGTCTGAAAAAGGTCAACATTGGTACAAAGCGCCCTGACATATCAACAAACGGTGGCCTAAGAAACCCTATCTTAAACCCAGGGCCATTATCATAAAGTGAAGCACTGGACTATAATCTGTTACAACAACACCTCGCAAGTTTACAAGGGGTGTGTGGGACAAGAGGGGCGGAAACTTATAAGCTTTGCCTTATTTTCTGTCAAATCCATATACTGCTTCTATATGGACGGAGGAATAAGAAGCAATCTGAAGATAGGGTTTTAGCATTCTCCATGCTCCATGAAAATCAAGGTATTTGCCTGGCTAGCTTGGGAAGATTGTCTGCTTACCCTGCAAAACCTACAAAAGCAAAAATAGAAAGGAACCCGCACTTCTTGCTTCATGTGTGAAACAGAGGAAGAAACTATAGAACACCTCATCCTCAATTGTGCCGCTCCACGAAACATCTGAGAGCACTATAGAATGATGTATGGGATGGAAACCATTCCTAGCACACTCCAAGATCTATAAGGTCCTAAGTTTTTCACCAACAAGGTGCAGAAAACCTTAAAGAAAGAGTGAGAGCTTACGACAATGGCAATCAACTGG
Organism: Dioscorea zingiberensis; assembly: GCA_026586065.1. NCBI lineage: Eukaryota > Viridiplantae > Streptophyta > Magnoliopsida > Dioscoreales > Dioscoreaceae > Dioscorea > Dioscorea zingiberensis. The sequence goes on from CM048820.1 coordinate 52,769,078, forward strand.
AATATATGGCTTAAGAGAAATAGACAATGTTTTCAAGAAAAACAACGCGTTTTTTTACAAATCATTCGCAATACTAGTTTTCTTTTAATATCCTGGTTTGATGCAGTCAACTCAACAAAAAAGCTAAAACTAGAAAAGGCACACATACTAGTTAAAGGAGTCTTCAATTCACAAAGGATCCGCACTGGCAGAGGCAATAAGGAAGAGGAACCTGGAAGAAGCATAGAAGTAGTTGGGCCATACCTGCACCTAACGTTATATTAGTCATGTAACGTGAGACTGCATTTAATTTTATTATTATAATAAATAAATGTGATTTATCCACTTTGTCAAAAAAAAAAGTAGCATTAAAATGGCAATCTTGTTATGAATTTATGATTGGCAAATTAGAATTACTGAATTAGTTCATTGACATTTCATCGATGATGGATACTATCTTTTGGAAGTGACAATTGGTTGATGGAGAAGTTTCATGAAATTAAGATCCTGTACTTTGAAAATCTTCTTTCCTTCGCTAGCTAATGTACAATTGATGCTTACAAGTTGTTAGATTCACAATATCATATCTGAATCTTATTGCTGCAAAGTCCTAATCATTTTACAATCTATGTGAATCTTCACATTATGCAAAAATTTCGATGTTTAGTTCGTCCACCATTGTATTGATCTAACTTTTCTTAGATCTGCATGCTATAGATGTGCAAAGTAGAACTACTATGAATGCAATTAAGGTCCATGGATGGGAACTTTTCTCCTAGCTTCCATTTGCTTTTTCTATATTCTATCTCTCTGTTCATTGTATTGTTGTTCTTAGGAAGTTAATGAGTTATACTTGGTATCCATGTTTTCTGTGTTTTCTTCAAACAGAGGTTTTGTGCTGCTTGAAAATGGCAGCCAAGTGTATCACTGGAGCTCTGGTAGGAACCCTTGTTGTTGCTTATGTATGTGATACTGTGATTTCTGACAAGAAGATATTTGGAGGTTGGTTATTAGCCTAAACATGTCAAAATTTTGTTTAGTTTGAATCAAGTCGAGTCTGCTAATTGTATTCCCCTCAAACCAGGCACAACACCTAAGACTATTTCTGACAAAGAATGGTGGGAGGCAACCGATAAGAAATTCCAAGCATGGCCTCGCACAGCCGGGCCACCGGTTGTCATGAACCCGATAAGCCGTCAGAATTTCATTGTCAAGCAGTCCGAAGCTTAAGGTGAATTCAACCACTAGCGCTTCCATTTTTTGTTAGCTAAAAGTCCCAATTCTTCCTAAAAGGCCGACTGTTTTGGCCTGAATATTGGAATAATTCATTTGTCAATTGAAAGGGAAACTAACATTGTTTTCAGAGGTTATTTTATTTTATTAAATAATAACTTTGTAAGCCAAGGGTTTGATCTTGCTCTCCTAGTGTGTGTTACTTGTTTTGTTGAGGTTTTTATCCTTCCATTAATATTGTGGTTCAGGTAGTGTCATGAGGGACAACAAATCTAGATTGGACATGGCATATATTCATTTGTGACCCATTTGGTACACCTAATGACCGAACAAAGAACTAGATCTTGTCTTTGTCATCTTGGAAAGAACCTAGACAATTATTATGCATACATAATATCATATTAATCCTTCACTTTACATAAGGATATGTTATTATTCGAATTTTAGTATATTTCAATGAAACATGATATTTCGCAATTGTTCCATTTTATTCATAGCCTGCTAAACAACAAAACTGTTATGTCTTGTCCCAGATGTCATATCTTTTTTGTCGAACACTGTCTGAACTAGAATTAGGTTGCCTGTAGTCCAATTGTGTGATTTCTAATGAACAGAGATCATGTGAACATTGAAGGACTTCTGGCATTTGGATATAATAGAACATTAATGACTTACAGCAAAGTTATTGCGTAACAATTCTCTATAAATAACAAGTAGATACAGAGATTTAAGCTTCATCTTTCAAGTCACCATAAATAACAAGTAGATCAAAAGGTTTATTCATGTAGAGCTGTTCAAATAATGCCTGTATTGCTGGATCTCCATCAATGAAGTCTATCCTAATTCCTAAGTTCAATTTAAACTACATCCATTTTTATTGTAAATAAATAGTCATTTTTTCTACCTATTTGAATAAATGAATAACCAAAATACAATATATTTATATAGATATGCAGGGGCATTAGTGTAATTTCATATTCAGAAGGATGTTTTCTTCATTTAAATGTGTCATGAAAATTCAAGTATTGTCAAGGTGAGACATTCCAAGCTAGGTCAAATTCTTCTATTATGTCCCTATTTGTAAACCCCACTCTACAGAGGTGCCAATCAGGGGTGTTTCCAGGTGTCTTCATTCCCCTAAAAACATTGCTCTCTTTGCATTACAATGTCATTAATATAATGAAACGTAATCAAATTCTCTTTTCAGGATGATGACCTTGGCCATCCAATTTTCAATTTCTCGTGATTGCAACTAATCTGATAGGGAAACATTAACCAACAAATTTATTAACATCCACAGAAAACTATACCAACACATATTCATATTGCAAACTCACTTGCCTTTTTTAGGAATTTTGTTCGGTTCGAGTTAAAATTATATCTCATGGTGGAGATCAAACACAAACACACCTTAAAGCAACTTATTTTCAGTGAGTAATATGTTTTCAAATATAATATAAAAATTTGAAAATAATAAAAAGGTAAAGAAACACCCATAAATTGGAGAATACTTTTTTCTTGAGTATGACTGTTCAAGTGTAGTAGATGCTTGTGATTTCATTGGATGCATCTAAAAGAAAACTGAAAAAGATGATATGAGTACGTGGCCCTAGACGTGCCATCCAAGTATTCTTTAAAGTGTTGTATAAAAGGAATTGTATATATATATATAAATATCTTATCATTTGTTATTGACTTTGCTTCTTGGTGATCAATCAATCATTTGCTACCTTTCAACTCATCCAAATCTCCCTCCGGGTGCTTCTTTCTTTGGTTCCATGTGCCTATAATACATTGCATACTAATAAGAGTATTCCAACTTGACATGTATTACAAGGTCGGTGATTGATTAGATATAATTTCGATTAGTTAAATTTGATTATGTGCAACAGTTGAAGACATATGGAAGCAATGAGATGGTGACTTTTTTTTTTATTTAAGTTGAATTTGATTTCATTGATTAACAGATATCTGGCTATTGCTTCCGATCTTCTAAAAACTAGAGAACATTGCTATTTTAATCCAAAACTTAATTAATTAAGTCGAAAGAAATACCCACTAAACTTGGAATCCAATGGTATCTCAACAATTGGCTATTTTCATGTCCTTTCAAATTCCACCTGTTGAAGAGATTTGATCCCATCGAAACTTGTGTAACCCCACTTGAAGCACACTTTAGTGTTTTCTAATTGCTAATTAATGACCCTAAAATCATAATTATCACTAGAAATGGGCTTAAACTATTCTATAATGACGTTGGGAGATGTTGTGATGGCACCTTTCATCCAATTAATTTTGTTTTTTGATTTGATTTGATTGGAACTTGTAATCAAACTTTAAACACATGTTTCGACATCTAATTTTCTGATTAACAGTAATTAATAACAACTAATCTCTAGAAAAACCGACACATACCGATATTTTCATTGATTATCCCATATAGTGATTTCCTATTGGGTCTCTAAGAAGTTGAAGAGGAAATAGTCGAACAATTCTTATCCATTGTCACTATATAATAAACATATGACAATACTTTACCCAATTCTTCCAATTTGGTGTCATCCCCCAAAAAAAATATAAGATCTCTGGAAAAAGGGAGCATAATATCTAATCAACTATCGAGAAAAACCTGAAAAGGATAAAATTTTCTGACTTTTTTAAGACAAATAACATATTTTTTTAAAAAAAAATAACGCATAATATCTACTTTCTAACTTTTTTATAATTTGATACAGTTTTCATGTTTAAAAAACTTAAAATTAATCCCAATGCTCTTCATCATCAATAAAAGCATATAGTGTTTATATGAGAAGAGACACCCCGTAGGGATATACTGATATAGTATGATGACGCCCAATTAGATCTGAAAGAATCCTATCCAATTCTAATAAATGTAGATTTATTTTATAAAAAAAGTAATAATAATAATGAGGCTGTGTTCCTCGAGGATAAAAACCCGCAAGTTTTTCCCGCGCACTTTGATCTAAGTGGGAGCCAGCTGGTGCCGGGGGTGCATATCCCGAGGCACAGCGCCAGACCAGACACTGTCGGCGATGAGACTGTCGTACGACGCCCCACTGTTATCAGCGAGAGCACCCTGGCCGCTCCCGTACGAACATCCCTAGATTCTCTCCACGTGGCACCATCGTCACTAATCCCTTCTGTAGACGTGAAAACCCGAACTAACATCCTGCACTGACCAGTCTACCCCTAACTGACAACTAATACAAGGGCTGATCCGTCATTTTATCCACTGATTAAATTTTTAAAACAAAATTTTAATGGCAATAAAGTATAATCAAATTTTAGTTGTATAGAAAGTAGTAGAAACGTGAAGTTATTGCGAATATTTTAGGAGCTGAATGCTACCCGTTGCCTTCGCCGCCGTCCGAAGGCAAAGGGAAGTTGAAGCGCGGGAGAAAGAGAAGAGAAAGAGGGTGGGGGCGGAAAAGCGTACCGCGAGTGAAGTTAACGGCGGGAGTCAAGCCCCCATCTGGTTTCTCTTTGGATTCGCGCCGACTTTGCTTGCTTCCTAAGCGATCCGAACCCTGAAGACCGGGCGATACCATCACCGCTCATTAGGATCACCCCCACCTTCGAACCGCGAGGCTGGCGGGGGTGAAGGGAACGCTAGGGTTTCTCCTCGTCGTCGTGCTCTCGAGGCTAGCGGATCTCTTCGACTTCAATCCGCGCCGCCGTCGCCGGAGGAAGGCCGGCGGCGATCGACAACGGAGGATGCTCTGGATCATGAGGATGTCCGGTTTCTTCTCCGCCGCCATGGTCACCATTATCCTCTTCCCGTCTCTCCAATCCTTCCCTCCGGCCGAAGCCATACGATCCTCGCATTTTGATGCCTACCTCCGATTCCCCGGCCAGATTGCCCTCGCCGGACCGGTTCGCATTCCGACAGGCCCCGGCGTTCCGCAATGCCGCCGAGTGCGGTATCGCGATCGACGAGAACGCGACGGTCTGCGAGCCTTCACTCGTCCACATCGCGATAACCCTCGACGAGGACTACCTCCGGGGCTCGATTGCCGCCGTCCACTCTGTCCTCCGACACGCCCTCTGCCCGGAGAGCATCTTCTTCCACTTCCTCGTCTCCGAGCCGAAGCTCGAAACCCTAGTCCGTTCCGCCTTCCCCGAGCTCCGCTTCAAGGTGTACTATACTCGACCCTGACCGTGTCCGCGGGCTGATCTCCACCTCCGTCCGCTCCGCCCTCGAGCAGCCGCTCAACTACGCCCGCAACTACCTCGCCGACATCCTCGAGCCATGTGTCCGTCGCGTCATTTACCTCGACTCCGATCTCATCCTCGTCGACGACGTCGCGAAGCTCTGGCGCACGAGCCTCGACTCGCGCGCCATCGGCGCCCCCGAGTACTGCCACGCCAACTTCACCAAGTACTTCACCGACCGCTTCTGGGCCGATCCCCGCCTCGCCGGCACCTTCTCCGGCCGTCGGCCGTGCTACTTCAACACCGGCGTGATGGTCCTCGATCTCCATCAATGGCGCAAGGTCGGTTTCACAAGAAGAATCGAGAAGTGGATGGAGATTCAAAAGGGAGGCGGCTTATCGGGTCGGATCTACGAGCTAGGCTCTCCCTCCGTTCCTTCTCGTCTTCGCCGGACACGTGGCGCCGATCGAGCACCGGTGGAACCAGCACGGTCTCGGCGGCGACAACGTGAAGGGCAGCTGCCGGGATCTCCACCCGGGGCCGGTGAGCCTCCTTCACTGGAGCGGCAGCGGCAAGCCTTGGGCTCGCCTCGATTCCAACAACCCTTGCCCTCTCGACGCCCTGTGGGCCCCATACGACCTGTACGGCCCCTCCTTCCCTACCGCCACCTCCCGGTAACATCCCTCCTTTTTTTTCTCTCTCTCCATCATTATTACTGTTTTCCAGCCTTTTTCCCCTGCCTATTTTTTTATTTTTCTTTTTTTTAATTTTACAAGGCGATTTGTATTTTATTATTTTATTCCACTCTTCTCCTTGTTGATGTTTGCCTCTTCTAAATAAGAAAGAAAAAAATAGTGATTTATTTCTTTTTATTTGATTATGGATGTGATTGTTTTTGTTATGGTCCTGTTTCTCTTGGACGGCCGGTGAGGCCAAAACACATTGGGGACCACTTTTCATATATATATATATTATATATCGATAGATATAGCATTCTACTATGTGGTGCCAGGGAATAAGCATCAGGCTTGGAAATAGTATAGGTTGGGTGTTTCGCTGGCGTGCCGTGGCTTCGGTGGCAGCCACACTACTTGTGACCTACCCGCCTTTCTCTCATTTTCATAGTTTTTTTTTTTAATTTTGTGGTTATATTGTTTATTATATTTTGTTGTTCTAGTAGTTTCAGTCATAACTTGGTGTTTATTATTTGAATGACATTGATCCTGGTTTGTTTTATCAACACACATTGCATTTTTATTTTTATTACTTGTAGTAGTTCGAGTTATCTAACACTTTCTAATGGGTCTAATACCCAAATTCGTCTCTTTATTATATCAAATCGGGCCTTTTGGTTCCTTTTGGAGTCCTATTTTCACGATTGAAAAATATAAGTCTTTGTTTTTATCAATTTTAGGGGTTAAACATGTCCTTTAAATATGTTTTTAAGTATTGATATTTCTCAATCGTGAAAGTAGAGATAGAGGGCCAATGGCTGAAATTATAATGATGGGATCAAAAAGACTGATTCAGTATAATAGAGGGATTAATTTGGGTATTACACCCTTTTTAATGCCATGAATATATTTAGATTTGACAAACAAATACTTGTCTTGATTAATTATAATACTATTATCCAATCTGTTTCAAGTCATGCATTAACATTTTATCTAATGTTCATTTTTGTTTTGATCTTAGAATCAGCTAATTGGCAGGGTCTTATATTTAGAACTGATGATACATAGGATAGTTTATACATGGAGAATTGTTTTTCAATGTTGTATGAAGATAAAGAAAAGAGAGAAAGGTATTAGGTATAGAGTCACTTTTGCATTATTAGGAGATGACCCCACTCACAGTTCCCACTGGCCACTAGGAGAGCACTCAGCCAATGGGGCTGCAATGAGTTGGGCCCCAACTCCCCTTCCTTTCCGTCCTCCACACGTGTCACTGCTGGCCTGCCCTGATTAATTCTTTAATCACTCTTAATACACGCAGTCTTTTGCTTAGCTTTGTGATGAGCTTTGTTCTTTATTGTGTAGTGTTTGTAGACAAAGGAACTGGTCCTTTGTGATAAGCACGGTGGTAGAGAATTCTAGAACAAATAGTGAGAGAGAGAGAGGGAGAGGAAGGGGGGTCTGGGTGGGTGGTGTGGCTTTATGTATGTAATGTACTCGTGGCCCACTAAGAAGGGTTTCTTTTGTTCATTGTGGTCCTTGAACCTTAAGCTTGTTCTTCTTGCTCTTTTTCAGTGGGTCCTTTGATTGTTCTATTCCAACTTATGGAGATTATTTGTTTAGTGATGTTAACTATGGGCTCTTATGTTACTTAATTGGATTGTATTAAATTAGAGCAAACACTAGTGAAATGCTATGCCTAAAAGAATGGATGTTGTTTTATTATTAGAACTTTTGACTTTATTGATTTTGGAAAGCTTCTTTTTTTTTTTGGTTCTTTTCTTTGATGTTTTCTGAGTTGCATTAGCTTATTCTCAAGTGAGTTGAGGACTGAATTTTGATGATCATTTATATGATGTCCATTTGATTGTGAAGAAATTAATAAATAGAGAAATAATTGGTGAATATCATTATATATATATATATATATATATATATATATATGTGGATAGAGGGGGGCACGGGCCGGGTTTTGGCCCGCCTGCCCGAACCGCCCGCAGAAACCCGCCGGTCAATCAATCGACCCGACGGGTCGGGCGGTAACTCCGTGAACCGCCCGCTACAGTGGCGGGCCGGTTACGGGTTGAGATTTTCCCAACCCGTGACCCGGCTGGTTGACTCACGCCGGTAGCCGTTGACTCAGCGGCTCAACTCCTCCCGTCAACCCTCGGGTTGGGGTTTTTAATTTTTTTAAATTTTTCAATTTTTTCAATTTTTTTTTCAAGTTTTTAAACATTATCCTACACTAATTATTCAAACATTTAATCCTTAAGCGAAGAAGGCCGACCCGACTCTCACTTGACATGGGCGGCTCACGTGTCCCCTACGTGACAAATGTAAGGATATAACTCACCTGGCGCCAAGATTAACACTTATATGGGTTTCCAAATAAAAATTTGTTTCCCCAGCCGAAGGCTGCGCCCTCGGACTCCCGCAAGCGCCGTGGTCAAGGTCGTCAAGGCATCCATCAGACTCCACATACTCAAAGATACTCAACATGCCTTGGACGATCTTGACCACGACGCTATGGGAGTCCGAGCGGCGCTGAGTTTCTACGAAGCGGCGGCGCAATACCTGGAAGCAAATTTTATTTGTGAGCCCATATGGGTGTGGGTTTTGTGCCCATTTCTATGTCAGAGTCAGATAATTAATTTTATAGTTTTCAAAATATCATAGTTTTTTTAACATTTTTTCAAATTTTTTACTATTTTTAATATATATTTATATATTTTTATAAAAAAAAATTAAAAAAATTTAAAAACCGGCGAAGCCTACTTGCTAACTCTGGCTGGGTTGGGCGCCCACGGTTTCTATTAGGTGGCCCGCCGGCGATTCACCCGGGTCAGGGTGACCTGCGTGACTCCGGGTACGGGTCAACCCTACCTACTGGTTGACTCTATACCCCGCTTCTGCCTCGTCCTGATTTTGCCGCCTCTAATCCCAAGGGTCGTGGGTTCCGCCGGGCCCTAAGTAACCGCCCGCGCCCCACTCTGTATATAAATGGGGAATGATAAAGGTGGGTTGGAGAAGAATGTAGGGAAACCAAATTTGGGGGTTGGGATGAAAGGGCCAGTGATGGTGCTGTTTGATGATTGGAACTATTCTGGGCTTAAACCAAGTTGACCTCCAGCTATTTTTCATGCATTAACTTATCATCCCATGTGCTTTCTTTGTACTCTTTTGTAAGCTTGCAAAATATCACACTATCATCCGTAGCTGGACTACTCATCCTGTATACAGTGGCGGACGCGGCCCCAAAAATTTGGGGTGTCTGAACATAGAAGCTTAATAAGCTTAGAAAATACTATTAAATCATCAAGTGTTTTACAAAAAATACATAAAATATAATTTGGACTACTTGAGACGAGAACTTTGAGGTAATTGCATCACACGAGTTCTCATTGTTTGATAACGTTTTAAAATTCGCTCATCTTCAACTGTTTTGAAAATATCCTTCTCGATGTAGACTACAAGACTATCATTCATCCACTCGTCTCCCATTGAATTACGTGAGGCAGTCTTTATAGTCTTCATCGCAGAAAAAGCCCTTTCAACACTTGCGGTGGCAACAGGTAAGATCAATGCTAACTCAACCAAACGATACACATTTGGAATAACTCTATGCAATTTCGTCTCTACCAGTTTTTGAGCAAGACCTCCCAAAGTTATAACATCAGAAAATCTTTCATCACGCCGCATATCACTTATGAAAGTCAAGAGATCTTCTCGAAGAGATAAGATACTAGCTTGTGAAAAATCATCTGGATAGAGTTCAGCAAGACGGAGAAGCTTAGCCACATTGAATTTAGAAAAAGAATGAGCTAGATCAAAACATGCTATAAAGCTGAGCAACTCTGTGCTTGTTTCAGGAAACGAGTGTTCATCTCATACATGATCGAGTCAAGGACCTGAAAAATTAGTTTTCAAGAAAATAAGAGACAGTAAGTTCTTTGGTAATGGCATGAACAAATTTAAACAACAAGATTGATAGAAATAATAATTCGACAAAAACTTCAACACGGAAAAAATGATAATATGTAGTGGTGGGATCTCCACGCCGCTTGGATCGACTATGGGATTTGACAGTGTCTTCCATATTAACAATGGAGATCATATTTTTCTCACAAAATGAGTGGACATCCTTCAAGAAGTTATCCCATCCGACATTCCTCAAATCTTGTAAATTACTCTTCGTACATTCAATCAAATTGACTGCATTGAGAATATCTTGATCTTTTTGTTGCATTGCTTGTGCCAAGCCATTTGTAATTCCCAATACAACCTTCATCAAGTGCAATACGAATACGAATTCATAACTTTCCATTTTCAATATCAAACCTCGAGCACTAACAGGAGTTTCTCCAGCGGGACCATCAATAGAAACATTTTCAAGTATGTCTTGTACCGAAGGCCACATATGTATTAGACGGATAAATGTTGTATGATATGACCCCCAACGAGTATCCCCTGCTCGTCGTAAGCTAGTCTCTTGATTTTGACCCCTGCCACTTGATATTTCTTCAGTCTCTAATTCTTAATTCATTGACAATTCTATCAATTTCACGTTGCCTCAGTTTGTCTCTTCTTTTACATGACCCATCGATAATATTAACAATTATATTAACATAACCAAACATATTGGTTACAACATCTGTGGTCTTGGCAACTGAAACAACCACCAACTGAAGCTGGTGAGCAAAACAATGGATGTAATAAGCCTGCCGATTTTCTTTCAATATCAAAGCCTTCAACCCATTAAAGTCACCTCGCATATTTGATGCCCCATCATATCCCTGTCCCCTCAATCTTGAAAATGAAAGTTTATGCTTTGAAAATAATTCATCAATACCGCCTTCAAAGAAACAAGAAGTGTCATTCACATGAACTAATCCAAGAAATCGCTCAACCACATTTCCATGATCAAGTAACATATCTCAAGACAAGCGCCATCCGCTCCTTAATCGAGACATCTCGACATTCATCCACCAATAAGGAAAAGAATTTATCCCCTAAGTCATTGATGATGATGCTTGTAACTTCAAGCACAAGCATTTGTGAGCTCTTTTGAACTTCGAGGGAAGTAGTTTGACCGCTCAATTTGGGGCATTTTCATTAGATGCCTTAGCCACTTCTTCACACCTTCTACTTATCAAAGTTAAGAAGCTCCAAAAATTACCCCTGCTCATAGAATCAAGACTCATGGTGTCCACGAAAAGGCAAGCCTTGATTCAAGAGATATCGTGTCACATCTAAAGTCAGCCTTCAAAGCGGACCTCATATGCAATTTCGATTGGAGTCCCAGTATACTCTCATAGCTTGTGACACGCTTTGCCTTTGATTTTTGAAATTTTGGTACATAACTCGAGCATCATTATGTGTGCTATTACTCTTACCAAGATGTTTCTCAAATTTTTCTTTTCCTTTCTTCCAATTGCAAAATCCACTAGTAGTAAAAAGTATCGTCTCTGATTTTCCTACACCTTTATTCATATCCTTAAAAAGATAACAATAATGATGTAACACTTTATCCAATCGATACTGCGTAATCTAACCACTCAAAGTCCTTATACCAATTATCCTTAAAGTATCTATGCCCATCAACAAATTCTCTTGGAGGATAGTTATGACCAATTGGTTGACATGGACCTCGGTTTATATAGGTTCTTGAACAAGATCCTAACATTAACATCAAATTTCTCAATCGGTATGCATGTGCGGGATCCCGGAAGGCAAATCATTCTCATTGAATTCTACACAAGATTGTTGAACTTGATTAGGTAGATCGTAAGACAAATCATTCTCATCAATGGAAGGTGTCAACTTGATTCGGTAGATTTTCGTTTAAAATATCTATGAATATTCATATTTCTACAATATGCAAAATAAAATTATCAAATTAGCACAACACAACGAAGTACATTAATTATCAAATAAAATAACTCAATCAAACAAATTAACTAAATAATTAATTAATGTGCATCACTAAACCATTCACTAATTAAATACTTGATCATGTGATAAATTACTAATTACTTGGACAGGAGGCATCAAAAGAAAATCAAAAGAAAATCTTGAGAGTTGAGCTAACTGCTAAGTACCTTTGATTTTCAGTTTTTCACTAATCAATTTGCCAAGATTTTGTTTTTATTTTCTTTTTATGAATGTTTTAGAACTTGTTAAAGGTTTTAACTTGATTAGGTTTCAAGCCTATGTATGATGTATCATTTGAAAAAAATGCAAATCACTAGCTACAAAAAGAAAATCTCCATACAAAGTTCATTCAAAAGAATCAAAACAAAGAAGAAAACTAATAACAAACAAGATTAATTAACAATGAGCTAAGTACCTTGAGCAGTTGAGCTTGAAATTTTCACTAAACTTCTTCTTCTTCTTCTTTCTTCTTTCTTCTTCTTATTTCTTCTTTTGTGAAAGTTGGGAGATTGAGTCTTGAGAGAGGTTTACTGCTTACTGGGAAGTTGGACTTGGGAAATTGAGTCTTGACTCTTGAGGGCAGAAGTGACTCAAGTGAGAAGTTTTGTTTGGGAAATCTTTTTTAGATACTATAATAATTAAATTGTACTGGATTTATGGTGTGGAATCTGACAATTGAAAGGAAAAGCTGGCTTTTGAGTTTGAGAAACATGAGTCACTTGATTTGTTTTAAGTTTTCAATCAAGAAGAGAGAGGAAACAAAATCTTCAATTTTTTAAAGATGAGTTGAAACTTGAAAGGCTGAGACAGTGAGATTGATGTTTCACTTGTAAGGGTTTGTACATGTTAGTGTTGATGAGATCAGCAGCATGAGATCTGCAGCACTTGTTAGTCTTGATTGTGTGGTCTCGGATGGGGGGTAGGGGTGGGGGCCCGGGGGGTAGGGGTGGGGGGGAGGGGGGGGGGGGTAGGGGGGGAGGGGGTCAGGTGGCAGCCTACCCCAGGACCTACTCAGGTCAGCATCTGCTTTTTGTATATATATATATATATATTTCTAAGTAATAATTAACTATTTATTCTTTGAATAATGCTCGAATTCCCTATATGTCCTTGGAGGGGGTTGGTAAGGGTGTAATATAATAGTATTTTAGGTGTGTGTGTTTTGGGTGAAAAATAATATCAAATAATGTTAAGGAATAATAGGGAATTTACTATATTTCTAATTGATTTTGTATTTTAGTTAAATTCTCGACTTCTCTTTTTTGATGTTTATTGTTTCTATTAATTGGTTATGTTTTTAATCTTATTTTTTTGTGGTTAATATCTTGTGAAATTAAAACGTTTTTTTTTTCTAAAAGAAATTAAGCAAATTTTATAAATGTGTGCTTTACCATATTGATTATTATTAGAACCTAATCATCTTACAAACCATTAAGAAAAGGGTAACTGGTGGTTGGTTCGGCAATGTCATTATGTTATGTCAAGGAAGGAGCCAATAAATTAAAATATAATCAATTAAATCCTGTCAATTTTGCATGCATGGAGGATGATGATGATGATGCTAGGCTTGGCTTGTGTGTCTAAGAACAAAAGAAAAGATTCCAATGGTGGGTGGTTATAAATTGGAGATTTAGAAGCTTGATACTGCCAAGATCACCTTCTACAAAGGGGCTATTTTTTTAAAAAAATAAATATAAATAAATTATTAGAAACATGTTGTAGGGGAGGTTTGTACCCTCAACAAAGTGGCTAACCAAAACATCAAAATCAATGCCTTCTGTTAACCAGATCAAACAAGAAAGTTTCGCGCTTGATTGCGTCAAGAGTGACTAGTAGTTACTATAATTGGATACGTCTCTTATACTGATACCACAAGAGTAAGATAAAGAAAATACTAACTCAAATAAAACTAAGACCAACAAAAGATTAAAAGTAATTTTATTATCGGGTATAAAAAACCAAATAAATAGATAGATTGATAAATATATATACTATAAAATAAGAATCGTTAAAATAAATTATCATCATTTCACTAAATTGTATGAAAATCGACATACTAAACATTTTTTTGATGTTAACATCAAGTAGTATGGTTGAAAATCTTTAAAAGCATTTCTCACGAGTAGTAGAATGGGAGGTATGACTTTATTTACACGATAAGGTCGATGGTAGGATCATATCAGATCCGTATATATATATATATATATATATATATATATATATATATATATATATATATATATATGTTAGTATGCGGCCAGCCCATACTAACATCCACCCAACAAAATAATTAAAACCCCATCAAAACCATTACCCATATAGGGTAGTGATACAATGGGCCGATCGTAAATCCGGCCGGCCGAATTGTATCAAAAGTATATATATATATATATATATATATATATGCAGGGCAATAACAAAAGTGTAAAATAATAGTCTTCAATTAAATGAATGAAATCAACTCGAATCTGTACATGGAAAAGTTAGTTTTTTTATAGTTTTTAATAAAATTAAAACAAAAAAAAAAGCAGAAGCCAAGCAACCAGATACTAAATCTACCCAAAGGAAAGAACCAAAAGCTTGCTTAGGAATCAGCAAAGAACATTCAAAGCATTAATGTTCCATTAACCACATCGGAGAAGAGCTCGGGTAATTCAGAATGTCTTCAATGTAAAAAGTATCACAGTTGAAATCAGGATCAACCACTCCATTGCCTTCTTGCTGCAGAAACAAAGAGCCATAGAAACAATAACAAAATGAATGTTAGAAATTTTTTTATGAAGGTGATAAACCATGTTTATTGATATTAATTTGAGAAAGAATGTTAGATAAAAACAAGAATTGGGAAAGAAGATTCTTGTTTGATTCTTCATTTTCATCGATTATGAAAGAAAGACAAACCTGATCTGAAAGCACATTTGGCACCTCATTTGTTGTGGAATTACTTGTTACTCCGGCAGGATTTGGAACTGTTACAGAGTTGTTGCATTGAACAATGCCGCCAGTTTTACTGCAACCAGGCTCAGTTCTTGTTGGCACATCCTTCTTGGTTACAATGCCAGTGTTCCTGCAATAACTTGGAGTGAAATTCTCCACCCCTTTCAAGCCAATCAATTGATCCAATGAATCAATGCCGCTTCTTGAAGGAACAGGTTCTCCGAACGTTCCTCCTGGTGAGATGTTTTGAGTTGCCATGCTGCTTACATTAGGAAAAGAATTTCCGGTTGATGGATTGGTGTAATTGTCCCCGACAAAAGGATATAAAGTCTGAGGAGTTGAACCATAAGAACTAGCCAACAAAGTATCAGGCTGTGATGTGCCTCGATTTCCAATAGCCGCACCATTACCCAATATCTGCTGGCCTATGTTAGAGTATAGCCTATTTTGATCAAGTTCACCTGCAACTCCATTCATTATTTGCCCCGTTGTTGACATCTCTGCAGTTAAATTATTTTGCTGTAAGAATTGATCAAATCGTCGGCCTTGCTGAGCCATTGGTATGATGGAGTTCCTCGGATAAACACTGCTAGTGCTTAAACTAAATGTGGAGCCTGTGTTCACAGGAAAGGAATTCAGAAAACCTGATGTTCCTTGCCTTGCTTGCAGACCAATATTAGAGTATGTTTGGAGCATTTGCTGTGACTGCCTTGATTCCATGTTGGCTGAGGATCTTGAGAACGTGTTCATTTGCCCGTTGTTAATCAATTGTTGCCCTGGTACGAATTTAGAAGCATTTGAGATTTGGGCATTGGAATCAAGAGGTTTATCCGATCGAGAAGTGATATGCCCGTCCCTATTACTTGCAGCAAAGTTGTCTCACCCCAGCTTGTAGATTCATTTTGGTTTTGCAAGGGATGTCGCCTTGGAACAGTAAGACCCGATGACAAAATCGATCAACTGAACTGATTGAAGCATATGTTGAATTAAATTACGCACCTGACAATTGCATACCAAGTGTGTTCTGGTCTTCTGTTTCACTTAATCTCTTCAAGTACATGCGATATTTCTGTTGCACATGAATTGCATCAAACTACAAAATCATTTTCTACCAGAATAAGATTCAAAACAACAAATGAAAATGGACAAGTCCTAATATGATGGAGCACTAAAATAGCAAAATAAATGAGCCAAACAGTAATCGAACAACATTTCTTGGTTCAAAACACAAAGAGGCCGAGAAACTAAAATAAAAGTGCAAGTCAAAATTGCATCAATGAATTTCACTCAATAACTTAAAAGCAGTATTCAAGGGGCAAAACCAAGAAATCAGCAAGCTATTCCTTGAGAGCTTGAATTAGTGACTTGAAGGGAGACAAATTTAAGGTTGTCTAGGCTTTGATAATTTGAGAGTTTTGCATATGCAGTTAAACTATTTTTCTCTAAGAGCAAAGACCAAAAACAATGCATTCTCAGTATGGAGCAGTTAATATGAATCAATATTAAGCGAGAGTCAACCATGGTAGAAATGCATGGCGAAAAACAATACATTGAAAATATACTACAGCATATGAAGAAAGATAATGAAGAGTGCATGTGGATGGTAACAAAACTTGTATGCTTCATATCAAGCCATTACTTGCTTTATACTTTGAAGGAAGAAATGGTGACCATACACACAAAAACACACATTGGCTAAACATTTCATATCTCAGAATCTATCAAAAACATCGGAAATTTATCCTAAGTGAAAATCTGTAACGTCGAATTTATTGGTTTGCAGGAATCATCCTCATACCTGCAGGTGACTAGCAACATTTTCTCTTGTAATGTCTGGAACTCCCATCAGCTCGAGAATTTTCTTCGGAACAGCCTCTGTAAAACACAATGATTACAAAAACGCGAAAAAAAAATGTTCGTAGACCTTCAAACAATTGCAATTGTTTAGACTGTTATGAATATAAATAAACAAGATCAAAACACAATGTTCTACTCACTATCAACACCAAGTTCATTCACAGCAGAAACAAACTTTTGATGGAGATCAGCAGACCAAACCACCCGGGGCTTCTTTTGCGATGACGGATCTTCCTGCTGATCCACTTCTTCAACTTCATCATTTTCATCCTTTCTCCTCTTGCCATTTTTCCATATCTCATCATTCTCCGAGGATGGATTGTCACCATACTCATCCAGTTTCTTCTCCTCCACACACCTTACACGTTCCAAACCCTTTTCATTCTGCTGATATTTCCTCACCACATGCTGCCATATAATCTTAACTGCCTCAAATCTCACCGGCTTTAAAATGTAATCTACAGCACCATGAATGACACCTTTCATGACTACATCTTTCCCGTCATCACCTGAAATCACTGCACATTGATCAAGTACAAATGAATCAGCAAATGTTGAATGGTTAATTAATCATGAAGCTCATCAGATTAATGTGTACTTACTGATGACAGGTAGATCCATCTCCAATCCAATGAGCTCAAGGAGCTTGAAACCATCCATATCAGGCATATGGACATCACTCAGGATGAGATCAAAACCTCCCCTCCTCTCCCTAAGCATGGAGAGGGCAGTCTCTGCTCGAGGACAAGTAGTGACTGAAAAAGAAAAAGAAAAGAAAAAGCTCATTCAACAGATACTTGAATCCTCATAGTTTAGCAAAGTGCAACAAGTTATACAAATAAATATAATCCTTTGCATCTATTGCATTATATAATCAGTTTGAAGTTTGCAAAAAAAATAAAAAATAAAAAATCCATCTAAAAGGTGCTAATAACTTTCTACTCACATCATTAGTTTCAAATCAATAAGAAAATTCTATAAACTATTCTCACAAACAACAAAAAGATCGATTTTGAATGCAAAACCAGTGAAAAGCAATCGAAATTAATCAAAGAAGACATGAAGGCCCATAGGAAATGATCAAAATACCATCATAAAAACAAATCATGAGTATTATCTTGAGGCTGGGTTCTAGGTTTATCTCTAATCAAATGAATTAATCGCAAACAAATCAAGAAACCTATAAACTATTTCCACAAACACCAAAAGATAAACAATCAAAATCCTCCAGATTCAACAAGAAGGCGCAGAGCAAATCATTAAAAAAAGCATCAAATAAAACAAAAACCCCATGAACCATTTCCATAAACACCACCAAGAAGTGATCTTTCCATCGAAAACCAACGAAAACCAATCAAAATTCCTCAGATTCAAACCCCCAGCAAAAGATTAAAATAAAAAAAATAAAAAAATACCATTATATTGACAACGCCAGAGCAATTTCTCAATGGTTTTAAGGCAAGTAGGATCATCATCGACGACCAGCACACGAAGCCCGGCAGGGAAATCCAAAGGTAGCGACGGCGGCGCTGGTGTGAGAACCAAAGCAGCTTCTCTATCGCTCTCCATGCCTCATGAAACGCATCAGCATTCGGTGAACACTCTGATAAGCAAATGGATTGTTGGATTCCTCCACGATGAGAATTCACAGTAAAGACTCCATCTTTGAATCAGAGAAGCCTAAAGATACCTATATCTATAAATCTATATGTATATAATATAGAACGTGAAAGAAAGAGAGGGAGAGACAAAGGAATGGAGAACTGAGAGCTTTGCCTTCTCTCTCTCTCTCCTCTGAAGAAGAAGACAACAACACTGTTACTTGGCCGGGAGCAGAGCAAGGAGCTCTCTCTTTCTCTCTCTCTCTCTCTCTAGAAGTTAGAAATGGTGTGTTTTGGAAACAGGGGAGAAGGGGTATATATTTATTTCTAAAGTAAATGAAATAGTTTGGGGTTGTGAATTTGGTACCATTTTAGTTTCTAATTTTGGAAGGTTTGAAAAAGGAAAAATATCTTAATTAATGGCATTTTAGATACACTTCCATTTTGGTAGGTTAATCCTCTTTGTTTCAGGGTTTAGAATTTACACCAAGTTTCCCCATTTATTTGAATTTTGAGAAAAAATTTAAAATATTTTTTTGACATAAAAGCCATAAAATACTCCACATAGAGAACTTTGCTCGAGGGACGTAGCCTTAAGTTCGATGAACTTAATACTCGACCCCCTCACCGCTGCGTGATATATAGATGTGGGGACTTCGAACCCATAAAAGCTGTGTTCACCAAGTTAATTACGTGAGGGGAATTTCGAGCGCGAGAAAGACGTCTTTCGATCAAACAAATTAACTCCGCATTATGGGACTTTCGAGATATCTCTCGACCAATGGTTTTTAGTGATTATTTGAAATATTGAGAAAGTTTTAAAATTTACACCCAGTTTTCACATTTATTTGAAATATTTATTAAAAATAATGGATAATGAAGCTTTCATCCTCAAAGCGATTAATATTATCCCTATTGTCTCTGGGGTATTTGTGGGTGGGGGTGTATGAAATAGTGTGATGGGTAGAGACGCAGATTCTTTATTTTGAGGGGAATTTGTTAAATAATTTCTGCTCGAAAAATAATTTTTGTAAACGATTTTTTAAATTTGAATGAGAAACAAATTATGGGATTTCTATAACTCTGATTACTAACTTTTAAGCCGTCGTTATCTTTTACAACCAACTCTCATATCCCGCTATTTATTGTTAAAATTGTTTCTGTTTTTATTAATTCTAGAAACAACCTAAATTATATTTTTATTCAATAATTATAATATTTTGTATGCTTATCACTCAGTGCCGAATGGTCAGGAGCGATAAACAGATCGGCCAGCGGATTATTATATATATATGAAATAATAATAATAGTAATAATAATATTATTATTAAATTATTTTCAGTGAAATATTTTCATTAGTTGTTGTTTTTAGTTTTTACATATAATACATTAATTAGTTGATGTATAAAAGAAAGGAAAATAATAGGATTAGATTGAGTGTGTATTTTTGTAACTTGTTCATTGTATGGGTGCAAAATTTAAATATGGAGAACATTGATTGAGTGAATTTATTGATAATGGTAGTATATCTAAGCATTTAGTGAATTTATTGATAATGTTTGGGACTAATTTTATTTTTAATTGAGTTGATTAAATTATAATTTTAAACTAATAAATAATATTTGATTATTCAGATTAAATTGTTAAAATATTGATTGATAAATTTATATATGTAACTAATTAAATTTAAAAAAAAATAAAAAATTAGTTCGGGATAGAGAGAGACTTATTAAGCTTTTTGTTTATTTAGAACATGTAGAAAAAGTGTCGAACGGATTTTTTTTTTTTATATGAAAAATTTATATTCAAAATTAGATTTATTTTAAAATTTAAATTAAATGATTGGATTATTTTAAACAGACTTTAAATAATGGGCTGGCTCCAAATTAGGCATAAGAAAGTCTTTTTGAACCAATAATAAAAAAATTTATCCTTAAATAATTAAATAATTTGGAAAAATATTTAAAAAAACATAATACAAACTATCAAGCTACTTGGCTTGGTTCCAATATCTTATTATTTAAAATTGGATATTAAGATTATTATGGTGTCAAAAATCCAAAATTTTATATGAAAACTTAATTCAAATTTATATTTAGAACCTAGCATTTAATGTTTTTGAAAAAAAGATATATTAAGATGAAGTAGGTTACTTATATTAAGTAATATCAGGGGGAGATTTCTTAAGTTACTTAGATAATAAACTCCCAGTAAGAAAAAAAAACAATGCTTTCATTGAGATTTGAACTCAAGACCTCCCGCTTACTAAACGGGTGCTCTAACCAAATGAGCTATGAAAGCCTTGTGTCCACTTGCTTTATAATTTAGTATTATATAATATAATATATCCTGACTGAAAAGTCACACTCTTTTATCAATTTTTACGGTTTAATTTATAAAAAAAAAAACTTTTTCAGACTACATTAGGTAGAATACCCAAATTAGTGCATGTACTTTTTCTCTCTCCACCCTTTTATAGAGATGGCAAAACCCGAGTCGATCTGTAACACTCTTATCCTTTTCCAGGGACCAGGGTGTCACCATTGCGCCGGTCAGGGGAGTGAACCACGACCTGGAAATTTGTATAAAAGAAATATTTACTCAAAAGCAACGCTAATATTAGGAAATATAAAGTCGAATACAATACTATTACAAACCATAATGTCTTAAAGTCTCACACAAGTCTAGATAGGAGTTAACATACTCCTCAAATCATACAACAAGAAATAAGATAAATGACGTGGGCCAGGTGGTCAGAGCCAAATAAGGGAATCCAGACCCTAACTTCCACTCTAAGCAGTGCCATAACCCTGCTTACTACCTGCAAAAGATCATTCAACAACAGGATGAGCTACAGGAGCTCAGTGAGGTACTAACACTATTGTCAGGTAAACACACCTGTATGCTTTCAATTTTAGAAAATAAGAATATCGAATAGTGAAATATAAAGACTGAATAATATTTAAAACATGGAAAACGGCATACCGATCATGAAAAGAGTCGTGGCAATATTCAACTAAATCAAATGATATAATCATAGCATTTCTTTACTTTTTCATCATCAGAACGGGAGATGAATTCCACACAAGTCAAGGTCCTCCCAGGTTGGACCGTATCAACAACCATGGGGTAACAAGCTATGGAAACAACTCCTTGTCTGGGGAAATAGATCAATTCCACACATGTCATAGTCCTCCCAGGTTGGACCGTATCAACAACCATGGGGTGACAAGCTGTGGAATCAATTCCTCATTATTTATCATATTAGTGTCATCTACACCTCTACTTTCATACAGCGGCACCAGAGTGGAATAAACCAACACTCACTATCTCTCCGGTCGGATCAACTCATCGGCCGTAAGCTATACGAGTATATACGTATACTAAGCACACGAAGAGTATGGGGAGGGGGTTTTGTTTTCTTGAAATCAGGAGGGTTTGAAAAACAGATAGTTGGACAATTAAAAACAGAGTTATATAAAACCACCCATTCCCTACCTAGTATCGTACTCTCTGGCTCTATCGTAGAGCCACGTCTGGCGCAAGCATGTATTCGAGTATGGTGCAATGCACTAATATGTCTATCATGGCAATTTCTAAAAATGTATAAATGTTCCTACATGCTTTTCATAAATATAAATTTCAACTCCGAATAAATCGGCAAGTCATGCTTGAAAACTGAAAAACATTTCATGAAAATAATAATAATATCATAACATGAATTCTCCAAATATCAATACGATCAAAATACAGAAAGAATACGGAATTTATAGTTGTGTTCCCTCACCTTAGTCTGAGTGATTCCTAAGGCTGGCTAGGTCCTTCCACAGCAGCGGCCTTGCCTTTGCCCTTCTCTTGTCTTGAAGAGAATGGGTCTATTTGTCGGTGTAGAACGCAGATCGGTGGCTGACACTCGCTGGACAAAGACACGCGTTGAGCTTAATGGCACGCCTAGAGCAACAAGTGGTGGGGGAAACTCCGGCCGGGCCCTTGGCCGTTGCGGCCGTGCGTCGCACCCACATCGGACGACGGCGGTCAACTGGGAGAATGCTTGGCGCTAATGAGCGGGTTCGCTGAGGTTCGCCGCATGGAGTCCTCTGTGAGGGGAAACGCACGGAAAGGTAGCGCGGTGATCTTGCAGCGGTTGTGGTTGCGGTTCACCGAGTAGGAGAAGAGGATCGTGAGAGAGGGAGAGAAGATGAGTTTTCTTCTCTCTCTCTCCCTCTCCCTCTCACTTTCTCTTTCATAAAAAAAAGTAAAGTAGCTTTTAATAAATTAATAATATATTCAACTGAATTATTTGTGTCTCTCTCACTGTATAAACACGGGAGTTCATGCCTTCCCGACCGGATCCACATATCGCGGACCGAGGTAATTAATTTATTATTTAATATTTTATTATCTTGTTATTTAATTCATTCTTTTCGTCTTTTCGGTGGTCACGGACCCTACTATAACCTCACGGGTCGCAATTACGTACCCGACCGAGATCCCGGTCTTCCGGCTTTTGACCCGCCAGTTATACTTTATCGGAACTCGTATTTTTGTCCCGTATTTCCAACCAAATAATTGAGATTGATTAACACTTACTAATTCTTCGAGTTAATAATCCGGAATTAACCTCTTCAGTCCATCTCCAACTATTCATGTCTATTTGGCCTGGCCCAATACGGCCTTCTCGGGCCCAAATTGTTGCGAGATCGGATTTTAATTTCATAAACTCCTGATTTTCCTTAATTAGGTTGTTAAAGTGATTAATATCTTTTATGTGCTAATTAATCTCCGTGGTTTTCTCCAGAAACTAATTTATTTAATCATGAAAATTTTCGGGGAGTTACACGATCCGTGGTTTCCGACCAGATCCGCTCCTAATGGGGCGGTTTATCTTGTTGGAGAGTGGGGCACGGAGCGGGGCGGGTTTGGTAAACATCCATTTTAAATCTGCCCCGCTCTTGTTTATTGTTTGAGTTTACTGTTTAGGCCCATGTTAGAAATGGACTTTACTGTTTACATAACCCAACCCAAAATCTCATACATTTCATTTTTATTTTATTTGTTAATAGTTAACTAATTGTATTCCCATGTTTCTAAAA
This sequence comes from Dioscorea zingiberensis, assembly GCA_026586065.1. Classification (NCBI taxonomy): domain Eukaryota; kingdom Viridiplantae; phylum Streptophyta; class Magnoliopsida; order Dioscoreales; family Dioscoreaceae; genus Dioscorea; species Dioscorea zingiberensis. The sequence goes on from CM048820.1 coordinate 52,792,556, forward strand.
ATAATAATAATAAGAAAGAAAAATCAAGAAACTCAATCCATTTCCTCTTTTTTTTTTTATAAAAAATCATTTTTTTAATATTATGGCGGGCCGAGGCATGAGTAAAAACCATGGGAGCGATTGTGGTATTGAAAATACCACTATTTGGGCTGGGCGGGCCGGGGCCCGGGGCAGGGGATAGTTCAAGCGGGGTGGTTGTGGTAGAGGCCTGCCCCGCCCCGCCCCATTGTCATCGTTACCCTTTTAATCCTTCTACTTAAAAATGACAGAAAATAGTTTGTCTAAAATCTAACGGAGGTTAACGCCCTTGTTTATTTACGCTGATGTGGTTTTTTCAAGATTAAAATATTAATAAAAAAACAGTCTAAGCTTTACGAGTTCGAATTCGGAAACACCTAGACCTAAACCTTCCTCACCCAGACCTGAGAGAGAGGTGGCGGAGGTTCTGCCACTTGAGCACCACGGCGCTGAGCTTGCGGTCGAGCTCATTTTTGACGAGATCAAGATCTGAGAAATAGAGGCCCTTCTCTCTCTTTCCCATGCGAGGAGATGAGCTGGAACCCTAGGGACTCAATCCTCGTTGGCTCGCCAATGAGGAGCTCCTTTGTCACCATAGAGGGAGATGAGACCCTTGATCTCTTCTCCATGTGGCATTGTAGCCTCGTGATCTCCTCCTCCACTGAACCCAATGATCATTATGGTACGGATCCGATTCCTCTTTGTCTCTTTCTTTGCAAGAATGTGTTGGTTTTCTAAGATTAATTGAACTTCTCGTGGGGTGATTGTTTACAGATGCGATGAAGTTCGGAAGGAGCGGAGTGGACGATCTCTTGTCTTCTGAGCTTGGGAAGCATGATTATAATTGTAATATAATAGGGGTAAAAGTGGAAAAACACATGTCATTCTGGCAGCCAACCACGTGGAGAACCTCTAGACGACTTCTACTTAGATTCATACCTAATTCCTCTCGGATCCATGCCTGATTCTATTCGGATTCGGGTCCAATCCCGTTCGGATCCAAAATAATTCTATTCGGATCCATGATATTCTACTCAGATCTACAAGGCACCATCCGTTCGGATTCCTACAGCATACTTTCTGTTTTGGTCGCTACAAAGCATCATCCATCAAGAATTATGTTCGGATCTTATTCATTTCACTCGGACATTTAGCCCTCCAACACTATATTCAGTCGTACAGAAGAATTCCGAGAAGCCCCTAGAAGCCCAACTAACCTTCTAGAAAGCTTGATAGCTAAAGCTCAGTTAAAGAATGAGCTGGCACTTAATTGGCATCAAGAAGCTTCTCGAAGAAATACTAGATGACGCTGAGCTGGAGATGAGTTGGCACACAAGTGGGCCAAGTGGATGAAAGCTTGGACCGCAAGTTTCCTCCAGCCCGAAGCCTATAAAAGGGGAACCATAGCATCATTTGAAGGGATCGAATCCTGGAGCAGCGAAGCCCTGCCTCTTTGGCAACTTTCTCTCCCTCTCATTCTCTTTTTTTGTAATCTCAACTCTACAGTTCTCCAATGGATTCTCCATCTTCTACAAAGAGTGAAGCATAGTAGATTTGCTCTTGAAAAGGAGCCCGTGGTTTTTCCCTGATTTGAGGGTTTTCCACGTAAATTGGGGTCTCTTTTGCTCTCTTGTTTGATTCTAATATGTTTTCCCCACTGTTCTAATCTCACAACTCAAATAAATTCAACCGTTAGATCGAGATTGGGATCAAAACCAATTTCAAGCCTGACAGTTTGGCGCCTTCTGTGGAGATCAAACAAAAAGTCTATGGCTATTGTCAGGAAATCAAAGAGAAATCAACAACAGGAGGAAAAAGAGATTGTGCCGGCCAGAATTGTTGCAATTGAGGTAGTTCTTCCTGCCCATGAAGAAACTCCACTCACAATCGAAGAAGCGTCGTCCACTCAACCATGGAATATGAACTTTCCTAATGATAGGCTCCTCACGAAAATCGAGCGCCTCGCTCGAGCAATGGAAATGGTGGAACTAGAGGTGGGCCTAACCCGCTGGTTCCGGGCCAGCCAAACATTGAACCGGAACCGGCCTGAGCCACAGGTTGAACCGCCGGGCCTAGCCGGTCACGGGTCACCCGGTGACCCGAATCGCTTGCTAACCTATAGAACCGTGGCGATTACCCAACCCACTTGCTTTTTATTTATTTTTATTTTTTTAAAAAATATATAAATGTATATTAAAAAATAGCAAAAAATGTAAAAAAAACTATGATATTTTGATATAAAAATAGAATGAGAAAAATTTTAAAAAAATTGAAAACTATAAAATTCATTATCCTACACTGATTATTCAAATATCAAGACAACCAAAAAAATTATAAAATTAAAAAAAAAACATATAAATGGCAAGCTATTTAAAAAGAAGAAGAAAATAACCATAAAAAACCTTCATTATTGACAACTTGAGAATGTAAAAATCTCTCAGGAAAAAAAATCCAATCTATAAAATTCATTATCCTCCTACACTAATTATTCAAACATTAAGAAATTAAAAAAAAAACATAAAATCACAAAAGAACATATAAATGGCAAGCTACTTAAAATTGAGGAAATAACCATAAAAAACCTTTATTAATTGACAATCAAATAATACAAAAATCTCTCATGAAAGGGAAAAAAAAAACAATCTATAAAATTCACTATCCTACATTAATTATTTAAACATTAAGAAAACCAAAAAATTTATCAAATCACAAAAAAAATATATAATTGGCAAACTATTTAAAAATAAGAAAATAAGTCAATAACCATAAAAAAGTCTTTATTATTGACAATCAAGGAATGCAAAAATCTCTCTTAAAGGAAAAAAAAACTCAATATATAAAATTCATTATCCGACACTAATTAGTCAAACATTATAAAAATAAAAAAAATTATAAAGTCACAAAATATATAAATGACAAGCTATTTAAAATAAAAAAATAACAATAAAAAACCTTAATTATTGGTAATTAGAGAATGCAAAAATCTCTATTCAAGGAAAAAAAAGCTCAAATATATATAATTTATTATCATTCCTAATTATTCAAACATTAAAAAATCAATAAATATTTACATGAGTTTAAAAACTTAAAAAAAAATTTAAAAATTGAAAAAAAAACCCCAACCTTACGGGTTGAATCCCAGCCCGGCGGGTAAACCCGCCGGGTCACGGGTTGGGTAAAACCCAACCCGTAATGCTTAGGCCCTCTACAAAGAGGTGGGTCTGATTCGCTTTTCTCCCGACCGCCCGCCGAATCAACTGACCCGGCGGTTTTTGCCGGGCCGGTCCCGGTTAAAACCAGACCCGTGCCCCCCTCTAGGTTAAAACCAGACCCGCCCCGAATATCGTTCTGCCACCTTCTGAGAACCAAGAATGATCGGTAGCACGTTCGGTGAGGCGCTGAATAAGATCCTAGGAACAAAGTGTGCATATGACTTCTTCCTCTGATAAATCAAATTCCCCTCGATCACATCGAGGACGTAGCTACCGTCCTGAGAAGAGGACCAAAAGAGAAGGTTTCAAGAGAAATAAGAGCCGAAACCAGTGCATGGTAGTCTCTAACCCCAGAGATAGAAAAATCATAATAAAGCCATTTAAGACCTTCCACGAAGTGGGGACTAACTGACTAGAGCACACGTTGTGATAAAGAAGTATTTTACGAAATATAGGGGCAAAGGGAAGTTAAAGACCTGAGGACAGGGCATCTACATAGAATGCAATCTCACCTGCAGGGGGTTTATTGGCCCTTTCATCGGCCCAAGGAAGTCTACATGTAAAAGGAGGAAACCTAAGGAGAGATTCACGAGCCGCTTGGGCGAGTTCACCTGGAGACAAAGAACTACTAATTGTAGCAATTTCATCCCCTTCTGTAGGGCGCGTATAAAGGTATGGAAGTTGAATATCTCCCCTCCTTGACCCTGTAGTCAACGAAGAACGCACCATTACCTTGACCTCCAACAGAACCAGGGGAAGAAGAAAGAATAGAAAGGAAACCAAAAAAACCTCTTTACAAAGGGCTATGAAGCAATGAAAGGACAAGAATTTCGAGACAAATGAAGTTTAAAGTATAGAAACGCGAAAGCCAAACAAGTGGCAATTGGTTTTCAAAGGCGTCCGAACCACCCAAAGACAGACATATGGCGTCAAAGTTATCATTTACCCTGCCAAAACACCAGGCGACCTAAAAAGGGGAACTCCATGAGAAACGTAAAGATGCATCCATTCATCAATGCGGCGTAAAAGCTAAGCATAACAAACCGACCATTATTGTTGCGACCCTGGAAACATAGCCACCGGAGCTCCCAGACAAGGGAGAAAGCAATGTTTTCCACACCCGAAAACGGTCACCCTAATCCTAAACAAAAACTCAAGGTCTAAACAATTTCAGGAATTCGGGAGAGGCTAATGATATGGCCATAACCTGAAAATACCCGTATCCTCCTAGCTTTTCTCTGGTCATGATGAGGCATGCCCCTCTAAGAGTCGCCACCATGCTTCCTGCTGAGAAAGGGACAAAGGGAAAAGAGAGGGCACAGGAGAGGCACGAATCCCCAAGAAAAGAATGAGAGATATAGGAAGCAGAGACACCAGGAAAGAAGGGGAGCAAGGACCCAACTAAGAAATCTCCTCCTTCTCCGATCAGTCTGCTGACTTAACCGTCGGAGCAGGCACGAACAACACAGCCCTACCCTCTCTCACATTTCCTATTTGCTTCTGTCCCCTTTACAGGTGAACTCAAAGCGAGCGCACCTACAACAAGGTCTTTCTTCTCGGAAGACCATCAATTAGCTAGGCACCTGAGGAGCCCATGTGGCACATCAAGATTAACGGCTAACATATATATATATATAAAAGTTCCAAAATCTCAATTTAATTTTTTTAGATTTTTTAAACATTAAAATAAGACTTACTTTTGCTTAGTAATATAGATAGATATTGTATTATTTAAAATTCAAATTACATTAAAATCTCGTTTTTATTTTTTCAAAATTAAAATTTTTCTGACTCATTCTCTTTCGCCATGTAATATAGATAAATATTTTTTAAAATTAAAAAAATCTAAAATTCTGAAATATTTATATTATTTTAAATTCAAAATTATGAGAAATTTTTTAAATCTCAATTTTATTTTATGTTTTTTTATTTTTTTTTAAAATAAAATAATCAACTCATTTTCTTTCACTATGTAATATAGATAAATATTTTTTAAAATAAAAAAATCTAAAATTCTGAGAAAATTCTAAATCCCCATTCTATTTTTTTTAGTTTTTTTAAAATTAAAATTAGATTCTTTTTCTCTTAGTAATATATAGATATGTAGCTATAAATCATTTAAATTTTAAAAAATTCAAAAGAAACAGATTGATATTTTAAAATTTTCTCAGAAATAGATGTTTTAATTTAAATATATATATATATATATATATATATATATATATATATATATATATATATATATATATAAGTTCCAAAATCTCAATTTAATTTTTTTAGATTTTTTAAAAATTAAAATAAGACTTACTTTTGCTTAGTAATATAGATAGATATTATATTATTTAAAATTCAAATTACATTAAAATCTCGTTTTTATTTTTCAAAATTAAAATTTTCCTGACTCATTCTCTTTCGCTATGTAATATAGATAAATATTTTTTTAAATTACAAAAATCTAAAATTATGAAATATTATATTATTTTAAATTCAAAATTATGAGAAATTTTTAAAATCTCAATTTTATTTTATGTTTTTTATTTTTTTTAAAAATAAAATAATCAACTCATTTTCTTTCACTATGTAATATAGATAAATATTTTTTAAAATAAAAAAAATCTAAAATTCTGAGAAAATTCTAAATCCCCATTCTATTTTTTTTTAATTCTTTTAGTTTTTAAAAAAAAATTAAAATTAGATTCTTTTTCTCTTATATAGATATGTAGATATGTAGATATATAGCTATAAATCATTTAAATTTAAAAAAAATCAAAAGAAACAGATTGATATTTTAAAATTTTCTCAGAATTAGATGTTTTAATTTAAAAAAAATCTATCTATATATATATATATATATATAGCAATACGAAGAGTAATTTACTAGTTATTGGTAAATACTAAATATTACTGTGCCGATTTACTGTGAAAGCAATGGCAAAGGGAAGCAAGAATTTTTATTTTCCGATTTTCTGTGCCGCCTGGGTTCCTCTCGCTCATCTCGCCCCCACCCCCCTAGAAGAACAAGGAGAAGAAGAAGCACGAGAACAAGGATGGGAACCGGGCCCCATAGCCGTCTTGGCAGGCGGCGGCGGCGAGGGAAAAACCGGCGTCCCCAACGCTCTCCTTCTCTCTCGATTTGAAGTCCAGACCCTAGATCTCTCTGATCAGCCGGTAATCCCTCATAACGGTCATCGGATTGTTGAGAAATCCTTGATCTTTGATCTTATTTATGGATTTTGGGTTTTTCAGGTGTTCAGGCTCGACACTGATGGCGATGTGCCATATCGGATGGCCGTGCACCCCCGGGGAGATGGCATCATCTGTGCCTTCCCAATGGATTGCAGGTCTGAATTTCGCCCCTTTACTTTTGCATAATTAGTTTGTGTTTGGATTGAGGGATGAGTAAATGAAACCAAAAAAAAAAAAGGTTTGTTTTTTAATCTCGATCTGAACACAAAATTTTATTGTTTTTCTTTATCTGAAGGCTCCTCTCTGATGATGTTTGTATGGATTGGAAAAGAATGGGGATTGGAATTTCTGTGAAATTATCATTTTAATTTTTCCAAGTTCCCTTTTAATTTATGAATATTTCATTTGTCAGTGTTTACAAAACATCCAATGTTATTCAAATATTCTCTTGTTATGACACATTGGATGCTTGAGAATTATAGTATATTGAATATATGCTAGTTAATGAACATAAGATCTTTAGTTTTGTGTTAAATAATTCATTAAAATTAGATTTATTTATGGATTTATGCTTCTTAATTAGTTACTATTGTGGGGCTGTTGGTATGAGCTGATTAGGGTTGGAGGACAAGAGACACAAGTGGCTTTCTCATTCTATAATCTTAATATCTTATGCATGATTTCAATCCATGTCATGCTTTGATTATCATAGTGAATAGTAATTATGTTGGTGATTATTGGTGAATTATACTATTGTTAACTTTGAATTATAATTCTTCTTGCTTTAATTACTGTTGACTTTTACTAAATTGGAGAATAAAGACATTAGTGATCATCTGTGAAATATATTGCCTGTTAACTTTGAATTGCAATTCCTCATGTTTTGGTTATCATTGGAAATTTACTAAATTGAATAGGAATTATATTAGTGATCCTTGTTTGTGAAATGCACTACCAGTGAACTTTGAATTACAATTTTTCATGATTTGTTTATTGTTGGAACTCCACTAAATTGGATGGTAATTGTATTAAATTATTAACGATTAGCCTTGAAATGAATTGCCTGTGAACTTAAAATTACTCTTTTTCTTTTATAAAGCTTTTTTACTGTTGGAACTTTACTAAGCTGCATGGTAATTGTATTTGTGGACATATGTGATATTATACTTCCTGTGAACTATTAGATAGGAACAATCTCTACTCCTATTCGACGAAATACAGAACCCTCCCAATTCTTTCAAAATAACTCATGATTTTTTTTTAAAAAATTTTCTTATCTTTCATTTTCTATGTTTCTTTTTCATTAGCTACCTGATCACTTAAATGTTTGTTCTATTCAATTGGAATACTAAGCTGTTCAACTAACAAGTGTTCTGGTAATATATTTAACCAATTTATACTCCTAACGTACAGTTTACTATGTGTTAAGGGGAGTTTTTTTGTTTATAATAAAAAAAAGAATTGATTTGACATAGGCATATGAAGACAGAGAATGCATATAGCTAGCCCCATCTACTATGTGATTAAGGCTTGGTTGTTATTGTTGGTGGTGTTGTTGTTGTTCATTATCTGAAGCTCAGTTCATTATACTTGTGGTTAATGCAAACTGTCTCTAGTGAATTCACCAATATTCACACTCTTTAGTAAGTATCGGAGGGCACCTATTAATTTGCTTGTAAGAATGTGAGGTATATTATAATGTTATTGTGGGTTTGTCATAGTTTCTCCAATTGTCCTAATTGCTTGAACAGCCATGTTCAATTCCTATATGTAGTTAAGTTCAAGAAATTTTTCTAGTGAAGTTTTATCTATTCTCTACAGTTCTGTGAGCTCTTTTGTTGTTTGTTGGCACAATATGATATTTATAATGCAACTTAGTGTTTCTTCAATGAATAAGGACTTTTCTGTGGTTTCCCTACAAATATGTGTCATCATTATAGTTCCTGAACTTTATTCGTCTGATGTTCCTATAGGTGGTTTGAATGGAATTTTTCGGGTAAAAAAGTTCATAATCTTGCTCTGAAATCTTCTGAGAAGAAATTAACAACATTGGAAGGTGTGGGACTTCAGAAAGCCTTAGCATTTAATGCTGAAGGTTCTACACTTGCAACTGGTGGTGAGGTAGTTGACCTTCAACTTTTTGTTAAATTATTTTAATGATTGGAAATGTGAGATATAGGACATTGTCTAAAGTATATGGGTTTCACAATCATACATATAGCTTTTTTTGTTTTGTTTTTTATCGCAAAAGAAAGTTATCAAGCCAATATAGAGGACCTAAATATAGACAACAAAAATGTTATTGAACAAGATGAATGGCATCTCACTAAAAGCCTGACCAAAGAGAAGCTAAAGAGCGTGATAGAAGATGAAATAGGGATTCAAGATGCAATGGCAGCATAATCTAATCCAAACGACATGTTCAATTACCAAATCATCGACATAGGATTCCCATAATTTTGGCAAAAAAAAATCTTATTGGAATGTAATTTAAGAACAACATTTTCAGTTATGTATATTCTTGATAGGCTGCTTCATGCTTCTTAGGTTCCTGATTTTTGGTTCTCCCCTTGTATAAAGCTTTTACATCTAAGTTATGGTTTTATTCTATTATTAGAAGGCTGATTTATTTTAAGTTCACATTTGCTTCTTATAGGATGGGCATTTGAGGGTTTTCAAGTGGCCAAGCATGGAAATAATTCTTGACCAGACTGATGTTCATACAACTGTTAGAGATTTGGATTTCAGGTGGATAAAAAGATTCCTGTGTATGATCAAGTTCAATGAAGTAGTTTAATAATGAATCATGGATTGTGGATTTATAATATATTACTTGCCTGCATTTCTTTTAATATTGCGCGCGCTAGAATTTTACTAACAAATTTTTTGTAGCGCCGATGCAAAGTCTCTTGTGTCTTTGGGGAACAGTGGCCCTTGCAGAGTATGGGATCTGACTTCATCAAAAGTTGAAGTCAATCTTCCACGAGAAGATGTAAGCAATTTGTTCCCTGATTTTGATTATTTTTGTCTTCTTTCTTTTGTGGATTTATAAGTGTTTATCGTCATGATATTTGGTTCTTTTGGTTTTGATCATGTTTGTCTTCAAGTTTGGCTATCCTTACATGATATTAGGATAGAAGAGAGCAATGACAAAAATAATAATTCCAATGACACAAGACACACTATAATAATAATAAATATATATATATATGCTTTTAATGCAAAGAAATCGCTTAAGAAAAGAGGAATCTATCGTACAAGATGTAACGCCCCGGTTTTCTTAATAATTATTAGTTAATTCTCAAAGAATAAATCGGGGTGATTTAAAATGTAAATAAAGATTTAAGTATTTAAAATAATACAAATGAGATGGAAAGTAAATTAAATGGGAGACAAATGGTTGGCATGTGACAAATAATATAATGACAAGTTAAAATAATGCAAGGTTTAAAGATAGGAGTAGTAAGGTTATGGAACTATAGCAATTTAAATTAGTTGGTCCATGTGACAATATATGATGGAAAATATATATTTAATATATATCACATGATTTAATGAGTAAAGGACTTAGAGTTTTGGATTTAATTGAAATCCAATAACTTTCATCTCACCTTCACCCCTTCATCCTCATCCACGAACCCTAGCCGTGAGCCCTTACTGCGGCCTTCACAAAACGGAGCTCCTCCCGGCGGCGGTGGCCGGCCGACGAGCCCAGCCCGGCGGCCGCCACTCGAGGCCCTCTTAGCGTGCTTGCATGCCTGGGTCAGCGCGCCCACAGCCGAATTGGCGCCCGCAGCTTCGCGACCAGCCGGTCACCACCAGCGGCGGCTCCGCCCGCGCCGCCTCCACACGAAACGCAGCGGACGGACCCCTTGCGACCACTGCGTCGCCTTCTCCACCCCTCGCGACATTGAGTAAGATTTAGGGGTGAAAACCCTAAATTTAGAGGCAAAAATTTAGGGCATGAAACTAATTGAACATGTTAAATGATAATTGTGATTGATTAAGAGAAAATTTGATGCTAATCTGAGAAGGGAGGGATTGTGGATTAAATACATGTATGTAGAGGTTGATGTATGCTTGAATGTTAAGAACATATAGTTGGTTGTGAATGGGTTTAAACATTGAATGAGATTGGGTAGACATGTATGGTTCTTTGGTGCTATGATCCGTGGATCCAAATGAGGGTAATGACATGCTATATAAATGTATAAATAGGATTCTAGTTTATAGAATGAATGTTGTGAATTTTGAGAACTTATAGAATTGTATTGGCATAGATTCCATTAGTTATCATCTATGCATAGCAAATGTTTGTTAAAATGATTCAATGAAATCATTGGACCTTAAGAGGTTGAAATGATAGTTACCATGCTAGGAATTCTTTTAAGGGTACCAAGATTCATTGTCTAGGGGCCATGGATAAATTAGGAGAATTGGTAGCAAGAGACTATGAACAATGTATGGACTGTCCTGCAGATGGCTGTCCCCTTCGTGGGACAGCTGCGCTTTCTATACATCTCCATTTGGAGTGTGTAATACGTCATTGGAAAGGTCTTGAAGTCTTCTTTCTAATGAGCCTTAGATGAGAGAAATCCGATTTACGGTTTAAAAGATATGACCGTTTCTTTCCAGCTGCACAGGATCGACAGATTTCTGTATTTCAGATTTGGTCTAGTAATATGTTACCTTGTTCTAGTTAATGTGTAAGGGTTGTAGAATAGTTTTACTATGCTGAATATTATGGCTATGCATGCTTATCAATGGCCCAACATTTTATTATATTATTGGGTTCATTACTTAAGGAATTCACTTAGAACAAGTTAATGGTTAAGAACATATATGTAAACCATTTTTGGGGATAAGGTTAAGTGTATGTTAGAAACCTTGATTTGAAGATATGCAGTTAAGTTTACACAAATTGAGCTTGATTAACAAAGACCCTCATTAGTTAAAGGTCCATGAAATGCTTGTTAAAGAGTTATAGAAGGTATGCAGGAAACACTGTAGCACTGCAGGACATTACTTTTGTGTTCATTTTTATGGGCTATTTAGAAATGATAACTTGCCCCAATTGTGGTGAAAATGAAAGATAATATTGGAAATATGATATACTAGAAGTTGGAGAAGGAATGATAAAGCTTTAGAGCTCCAATTTAATGTTTTGATTCCTAGTTTTAGCAGTTACTGTAGCTGCGGGAAATTCTTTAATTTGTGAGTATTGAAAATCTGAATGCATGCATGTATGATGGTGAAGTTATTAGACAAACCTATTAGTGGTCAATGGTAGATCAATATGTTTTATTAAGTGTTTTGAATAAGTGATAACTAGCTTTGAAATGTAATATAATTGTCAATGCTTAGTAGAAGCATGAATTAGAATACCCTAGTACTTGTTTAGACTCTCATTTTGAGGCATGAAATTCCCTTGTAGTTAGTCTTTAATGAGAATTAATTGTATGTTTAAGATAGGGCTTTAAGTCATATTGACTTGGGTCATGGAAATTAGAGGGTAGTTAACACCTCTAAAGCAATATAAGTATATTAAATACATTTTCTTACACGTGTATAGGGCGAGGCGTGTAGGGGAACATCACGGGAGATTGGGTCAAGCTAAGATAGCAAAGGACCTCACGTGAGTGATTTCACTATACTTGAATGGGTTTTATGGTTGGATTTGATCGTCGGTTTTGTTTATACGATTTTATGAGTTTTATATCGAAGTTTGTGCAATGTCGCTGGTTTGATATTATGATCATATTACTAGCGTCATGATTGCTTTATTCATGTATTGTGAATGAAAATATATGTGAAGAAAGGAAACAAATAAGGAGAACAGGAACAAGGAAAAGAGATGATAGAAATATGAGAACAGGAACAAGAGAAAAAGGGATGTTAGAAATGTCGGCCAACATGCACCTTATGCAAGATAAAGCGGTTTTATACGAGGAAGATCATTTGGGCGAGGGATGCGGTGTTACGAGGGGAGAGAGTACGGTCCACCCGAGGTTTTATGCAGGTATCATTAGGGGCATTGAGTTAGGGGTGCATGTGTGGTCGACATGAGACCTTTATAATGATCGGGGATGTGCTAAGTAATGATTGAGATTGCATCACGTGTTCTATCTCGGTTTTGATGAAATGCTTGGCATGTTAAAGTGATTTGAAGATAATGCATATGATTAGCATTATTTCGATATTCTTATATATCAGATATTACTTATGTATATTCCTTGTATAGTGATTCTCACCCAAGTGAAATGTGCAGATTATGCGAGATTGAGTGTTAGATAGATGGCTCGACATGCTTGAAGAGGATAGAATCTGTTGTATTTGATGTTTAGAATCTTAGAATACTTCCGCAATAATTGTAAACCTTGTATAAGATTATGAATATTTTGTTCACCATTTATGTTTATTAGTTTGAATAGTATTGTTATCAGGTTGTAAAATAGACAGCTTATGGGCTGGGTGCACTCCCGGCCCAGCTGGTGTGACATCCGTTCCTGTGTTGGGAAAGGGTGTTACATTTAATTCCTGTTCTCCTTCTTTATTTCCTCTCTTCACATATATTTTCATTCACAATACATGAATAAAGCAATCATGACGCTAGTAATATGATCATAATATCAAACCAGCGACATTGCACAAACTTCGATATAAAACTCATAAAATCGTATAAACAAAACCGACGATCAAATCCAACCATAAAACCCATTCAAGTATAGTGAAATCACTCACCTGAGGTCCTTTGCTATCTTAGCTTGACCCGAATCTCCTGCATGTTCCCCTACACGTCTCGTCCTATACACGTGTAAGAAATGTATTTAATATACTTGTATTGCTTTAGAGGTGTTAACTACCCTCTAATTTCCATGACCCAAGTCAATATGACTTAAAGCCCTATCTTAAACATACAATTAATTCTCATTAAAGACTAACTACAAGGGAATTTCATGCCTCGAAATGAGAGTCTAAACAAGTACTAGGGTATTCTAATTCATGCTTCTACTAAGCATTGACAATTATATTACATTTCAAAGCTAGTTATCACTTATTCAAAACACTTAATAAACATATTGATCTACCATTGACCACTAATAGGTTTGTCTAATAACTTCACCATCATACATGCATGCATTCAGATTTTCAATACTCACAAATTAAAGAATTTCCCGCAGCTACAGTAACTGCCGAAAACTAGGAATCAAAACATTAAATTGGAGCTCTAAAGCTTTATCATTCCTTCTCCAACTTCTAGTATATCATATTTCCAATATTATCTTTCATTTTCACCACAATTGGGGCAAGTTATCATTTCTAAATAGCCCATAAAAATGAACACAAAAGTAATGTCCTGCAGTGCTACAGTGTTTCCTGCATACCTTCTATAACTCTTTAACAAGCATTTCATGGACCTTTAACTAATGAGGGTCTTTGTTAATCAAGCTCAATTTGTGTAAACTTAACTGCATATCTTCAAATCAAGGTTTCTAACATACACTTAACCTTATCCCCAAAATGGTTTACATATATGTTCTTAACCATTAACTTGTTCTAAGTGAATTCCTTAAGTAATGAACCCAATAATATAATAAAATGTTGGGCCATTGATAAGCATGCATAGCCATAATATTCAGCATAGGAAAACTATTCTACAACCCTTGCACATTAACTAGAACAAGGTAACATATTACTAGACCAAATGTGAAATACAGAAATCTGTCGATCCTGCGCAGCTGGAAAGAAACGGTCATATCTTTTAAACCGTAAATCGGATTTCTCTCATCTAAGGCTCATTAGAAAGAAGACTTCAAGACCTTTCCAATGACGTATTACACACTCCAAATGGAGATGTATAGAAAGCGCAGCTGTCCCACGAAGGGGACAGCCATCTGCAGGACAGTCCATACATTGTTCATAGTCTCTTGCTACCAATTCTCCTAATTTATCCATGGCCCCTAGACAATGAATCTTGGTACCCTTAAAAGAATTCCTAGCATGGTAACTATCATTTCAACCTCTTAAGGTCCAATGATTTCATTGAATCATTTTAACAAACATTTGCTATGCATAGATGATAACTAATGGAATCTATGCCAATACAATTCTATAAGTTCTCAAAATTCACAACATTCATTCTATAAACTAGAATCCTATTTATACATTTATATAGCATGTCATTACCCTCATTTGGATCCACGGATCATAGCACCAAAGAACCATACATGTCTACCCAATCTCATTCAATGTTTAAACCCATTCACAACCAACTATATGTTCTTAACATTCAAGCATACATCAACCTCTACATACATGTATTTAATCCACAATCCCTCCCTTCTCAGATTAGCATCAAATTTTCTCTTAATCAATCACAATTATCATTTAACATGTTCAATTAGTTTCATGCCCTAAATTTTTGCCTCTAAATTTAGGGTTTTCACCCCTAAATCTTACTCAATGTCGCGAGGGGTGGAGAAGGCGACGAGTGGCTGCAGGGGGTCTGTCCGGCGTGCTCAGGTGGAGGCGATGCGGGGCGGAGCTGGCCGCGGGGTGGCACCGGGCTGGTCGCGAGCGTGGGCGCGACCCGACAGGGGGCGCGCGACCAGCGTGCATGCAAGCACGCGCGCGCGAAGAGGGCCTGAGTGGCGGCTGCCGGCGGGGCTCGTCGGCCGGTCACCGTCGCCGGGGAGGAGCTCCGTTTTGTGAAGGCACGAGTAAGGGCTCTGGCTAGGGTTCGTGGATGAGGATGAAGGGGTGAAGGTGAGATGAAAGTTATTGGATTTCAATTAAATCCAAAACTCTAAGTCCTTTACTCATTAAATCATGTGATATATATTAAATATATATTTTCCATCATATATTGTCACATGGACCAACTAATTTAAATTGCTATAGTTCCATAACCTTACTACTCCTATCTTTAAACCTTGCATTATTTTAACTTGTCATTATATTATTTGTCACATGCCAACCATTTGTCTCCCATTTAATTTACTTTCCATCTCATTTGTATTATTTTAAATACTTAAATCTTTATTTACATTTTAAATCACCCCGATTTATTCTTTGAGAATTAACTAATAATTATTAAGAAAACCGGGGCGTTACACAAGATGCTCCAAATGCACTTGTAAAATGAAAAATGAAAAAGAACAACTCATATTACTTGGCCTTAAACTTCAAGAGATCCCTAACATAGAAAACTTTTTTTTTTTTTTAAATTTTATTTGCGGAACTTTATAGAGATCTCATACACATCCAAATGTTTTCTTTTGTGTTGTTTTATGTTTACCGGGCACTACTTAAGTGAGCATGTCATTTAAAAGTAAGCCCTAACATGGTTTTCCTGCTAGACTGTGGTTTGTTGGATTTCTCTCTGTATCAGTTAGATATGCATGTTAGAAGTCTTACGCCATGGTTTCTCTCCAAAGATCATATGTTGATTGTTTGACAATATTCCCGCTGACCTAATGTGTAGGCCTGATGTAATGTAATCTAAATCCTAACTCAAACCTAGCCATCCAGTTAGCATCACTTTTTCCAGTTTCCAAGTTTGACCTTAGTTTAGCAAATTATGATATAAAAATATTTGAGCTAGATATGGTTGTTGTTTGGTGTCAAGTCGGGCTAAAATATTGTCACTTAAAACGTAATGTTGCAATCTAAGTTTTCTTTTTCCATATTTTCAGGGGGAAGTCTTTGGCTTTTGTAAGTTCGGTCGAAATGCAGACAATACCCAACTTTTATACATTACAGCTATGCATGGTGATATTTCATAAACTTTTTGCAATTTTCCTGATTATTATAGTTATAGTTGATCCTATAGTTAGAACTGCAAATTCAGGTGATCATGGAAAAATAATAACTTGGAATACTGAATCGTGGAAGAGAATTGGTGCAAAAAGGATAATTCGTGGTGCAATTTCTGCATTCGATGTTTCAACTGATGGTAAACTACTTGCAATGTAAGTGATACATTTTCTTTATGGTTAGCAATGCATCATATTGGTTTCATCCACACTATTGTTCATTTGTTTTGTTACTGCATCAGTATGATTATACCATTTCTCTCTTTGTCCTCTCAAATTTCAATTGTAACTTGCTAAGAACTCCATCTACTACCACATGTTTCCTAAATGTAAATTGAATGCTGACAGTCCAACTAAAAGTTCCAAAACGATGGCGACGGCTCATTTCCATCTTCATGGCTATGCTCATGTTGGAATGTGAACTTATTGCAGAATGACTTCAAACCACAGATCTATGGGAAGCCTTTTCTTTTTATGTTTTGTTTTAGGGTTTCCTAGAGCATTTTTTTGTTGTAATGTTTTGAGGATAATCTTTTTGGCTATAGGAATTCATTCAATTTACGGTTCCAATTCACATTTCATTATTCTGAAATAATAATGCTGCTGCTATGTGCATACATTCATCTTGTTTGTATGTGTGCATACATTCATCTTGTTTGTATGTTTCCATTAAATAAATTTAGTATTTCCATTTCCTATTGGGAATTATAGGAATAAATTTCACACAATTAACTCTGATGTGTTCCATCTCCAGTGGAACAGTTGGAGGAGACATTTTAGTCCTGACCTCCTCTAATATGAGAGTGCAGAAGATGATCAGGAAAGCGCACTTTGGAAATGTCACTGCTGTAGTGTTCTCCCAGGATTCGAGGTTATTAATTCACATGCATTACTTGATCTGAAAGAATGAGCTTATAGATAAGAAGATAACATTCACTTGTGTTTCTATTTGCCCAGGTTTTTGATATCTGCATCATTTGATAATACCGCACGAGTGACACCCATTGAAGGCAAAAAGAAAAATGGTATTTTGGTCATCATTTATCTGCTTATTAAGTTCATGAAAAGCCTTTCCTATATTTGCATGCTCTACTGTCATATTATTTCTTTTCAACAGGCTTGAGTGTTCGGCTGATAATTTTTGTTATTTTGCTGGCCATCATGGCGTTACATCAACATAAACGAGGTTATGAAAGTTTGGGGTTTGGATCATTCTAAGAAGTGGTTCACTTCAAATTTGGAGCTACACAAAGTTTAGCCTGGCTACCAACTGCATCCATAATTCTGATGAAATCTTGGTTCATTCTTCCAACTTTGTTGTGAGATCATCAGATTTTGTGCACATATTTGTGGAATTTGCTAGATTTGTGTAAAATCTATCAGTCTGTTCTAATGGTACCTTAATTACCTGGAATTTTATTTAGTTGGTGACAGTATAATTGTATTTGGATTGAGCACGATATAGAATAAAACTTGAAAAGCTTCATTTATGGCAGGCTTTTAACAGCAATTGTTGATGGTTTTGCCATCAAGTTGGACCAATTGTTTATGGTTTCTAAGCCAGGATTACTTGGTCATCCTTACTAATACTTGGAAGTTGTTAATGGTGTTAATTATTCTATTGGGAAATAGAGAAGAACAATTCGTGTTGCTTACTTTCTTTTATGACTTCCTTTGTTAAAATTATCTTCAAGTCTAGTCTATCCACTTAATGATTGAAAAAAAAAAAAACTAATTTCTTTTTGACCTGTAAAAATACTGCAGCTGATCATTCTTGCTCTTTCTCTGAGTCTCTCTTTTGTTCTATTTGATTTTTGTTGTTATTTGTAAGAGTTGTGCACAACAGTGGGTTTAAATTTCTTAAGAGAACTCGTGATTGTATGTAGGATTTGATGCCAAGTCCATGCTGCACATTCTTAGCAAAGTTATGGTTTAATGTTTGTCTGATGTTTAACAATTAATGGTTGTTCTCTCTATTTTCACAAATTAAGAACCAATAAATATGTAAGATTCATTGGGTTTTTAGGATGCTCTATCTTTAGAGAATAATAGTTAAAATATTATTATTGTATATGGTAAAAGAAAACAAAGAATATTACCAGTATGGTTCAATCATTGAGAACTCTTTTGATTTGATTATATAGGATGAATGTTTGGTACTTTATTAAAAAAGAACCCTCAGAATGATAAAAGCTAAAAGGTTTACTAGGAAAAAAATTTGGATAGAAACTTCAAATTATAGTGTTCTGATTCAAAGCTCTATTCAAAAGCTGTTGTTTCAAAAGGAACTTTTTTTATAAGAGCAACACCAAGCATTCCCTATGTCTATTATGAATGAAGAATTGAAAAGTTTGAGTTTTACTCAGTCAAGCAGTGAAGCAGATAACCGAAATATTCGTCAGACAGGCCTGTAACTTGTGTTGCTCTTCCCACCGATAATCTCCAAAGCAACTACGCCAAAGCCGTAACCATCTGCTTTGTCAGTCAGATAGCCTCGCATTGCGTATTCTGGAGCCATGTAGCCTCTGCAAAATTTAAGGTCCTAATAGTAGCTCAAGGTCTTAACCAGATTTTTAAATTTACCATTCCTATTATAAATCAAGATTCAGATAACAAAGAAGAATTTATCAAACATGCATATCGACAGTCCAGGGAAGCAACAAAGTAGATCAATCTCAATCCAGTTGCACTTGCATGGTGTTGGTATCAGTTATATTCCATTACTGAAACACCAAAACAATTAACTGATACTACTATTCAAGAAAGATTAAAAGTTAAAAAGTATGTGAAATATTAAAGCACTAGGATCACTTGAATGAACAAAGATCATCAAATAAAGGTAAATCGTGCTGGTATTCTTTCATTTGCAGAAAAAAATCAGGATACTGGAAAAGCTACCTAAATTCTCAATTGAACCAAATTTTCACTGAATATCCTGTAAATAAAGTTGGTTCACCTGACAGATAGATATTCTAAATTGAGAAAACAAAACCCTCAAAAATCTATTTTTGTAACAGTTAACCATAATCCTCATCAGTTGAAAAATAAGTTTGAATGAGCTACCACAAGCCAAAGGCCTCTTGGCCAAGCGGCATGGCCTCCCTTTTGTAAGGGGTTTGATTCAAGGAAGACCCTGTTTCGAATCCCCGCTGCGGGAGGTGAGGGCGCAAGGCGTGGGCCACCCAGTGGATCTGCCTATATGGCAAGGAGTTTTCTCTGTACTAGATCATAATAAAATCAGACTCTAAAAGACGTGCACCGAGTGAAACCTTAAGAAGGTAAAGACATGCACCGAGTGAAACCCGGTTTTGTTTAACTTGTTACCAACTTTGAAAGTAGTCTACATCAAGTACTCCTGGTCTAAAAAGTTTTTTGTATTGAATTTGGATGGCTGAACTGTAGATACTTTTCCTTATCCTGATGAGACCCGGACATTGTTATATGCAAGGCTTAAGATGATGACCCATTTTATGGATCATTCTTCTTATTGGTATTTTTTCAAAAACATTTCACCTCATTCTGTTCTATATTTTAATCAGACAGTCTGATTTACGTAATGTTTTCATGCAAACTGTCTAGAGTTGAACCATCTTTATTCGACAAAGATCAGGAGAGAGCTCGAAGGAGTGAATTCTTTTGAGGGCTTATCTTTTAGTGCCACGTTTATCAGGTACTGATATTTATGCAGATTTTTGTTTTCTGTAATGTTTGTCTCCTATGTAAAGCTTTTATATTCACTTCTTTAGAACATGAGAAAGGCACAAGAATAACTCTCAAAGCAAGCAACAGTGCCACCTCTAAATGTATGTACAAGCAAAGACATTCATGGATTCCTCCCTTCTCCTCTTGACCAAAGTCATGCAAGGGAGATCTGATACCCGGGCTCTCCATTCACCTTATAATTCTCAAGGCAGCTTGTCCCAATCGGCACCATCAACATCATCAGTTTTGTTCACCATGGCCATCACTCATGCCGATCTGTCACACCGGCGGCACTGGTTCAGGAGCAGCAAGGTAGCTCACTCCCTCGTGATCTTCTCTGTGATTTGTGGCCTCTTCAGTTTCATTCTCTGCCTCACTGCCGAGGCTGCCAGGTCCGAGGTAATCATCATACTTCCGTTCCACATCTTGTTCTAATGAATTGTAAATCAAGATCTGCATTGTGAGTCATAATGTGGCAGGTATCCTGGATGATCATCAACCGAGCTAGTGATGATAAATCAGATATGTGCACTTACAGCGGTAGCGGAAAGACTGCACTCTTGTGTGCTGTTGCTGCACTCGTGCTGCTTGGTGTGGCCATGTTTACAGAGCATGCCAACATGTTGGTCACGGTCACCAGCCCCCGACCACCGGCTACGGTTGCCTGGACAGCACCAGAGACTCCACTGGCATCCCGCTCCTCCAAAGCTTTTACATTGCAGGCCTGCACCTTAGTCATTGCTACATGGTAATTAGAACATCAAGCTGATTCTTGTCAATCTTCAAATAACAAACAGGTTTACAGATTCAAACATATGCAATCTTGTTGGCAGGATATGCTTCGCAATTGCGGAGGTTCTTCTGTTAGTCGGCATTGGAGTTGAATCAGGCCACCTGAGCAACTGGACACGGCCAAGAGCAAGCTGCCCCGCTGTTCGGCCGGGAATGTTTGCAGCAGCAGGCATTTTCGGGCTGGTTACCATCTTCCTTGGAGTTGGACTCTATCTGACTGCTCTATTGTCACAAAGGTTAGACCAGCAAGAAGAAAACATTGATCCATCTGAGTACATACATCACCAAGGCTTTGCACATGGTACTCCTGGTGCACCTTGAGCTCCATTGTCAGCCGAGAGCCAGCTACACAATTAGGCATCAACTACTGCCCTATAATTTAATTGCATCACAATTGTTCATAACATTCTTTTCGTGTCTCTGTAAAATATAACAATCTTGGAACATGATTGTTTTGTTACAAGCATTTCATGTATCCAAAACACTGAACTGAAAGAAACAGTGTAGCAATCGATTTTCACAAAAGAATACATCAATTGTCTCTGTGTGATCCATTTTCTTTGTCGGGTATAAACATGTAAAAGCAACAAAAAGACGCAATGATGATTCTCAACTCAGAGAACTCTATACCACTGATCAACATGACCATCATACAAAACTCAAGCAACTGAAGTTATTCACACTCACACCAATACATGCAAGAATAAGGCTGATCGACCAATCATGTTGGTTTCAAAGAAAAGAAAAATGCAACCACACGCCATCTATGAACACCTTCCCTTACTTCACATTTCCCATCTTTCCACGGATGAACTTCGCTTGCTGTCATTTGCTGCCAGAAATGGGCTGCCTTCCTGCTCGGTTTGTTGCATGTCCAGAGCCACTCGATGTTTTCTGGGGCCGGAGGTGGGATGTGTGAATGGCTTGGTGTCCTAAATTGCAATGAGTGACAATTATGTTAGAAGAATAGCTCGAAAATAGATTTGAAGCCTTGAAGGTGTGTACTGTTTATGAGAGATGTTTCGTAATCTGAAGCCAATGGTTGGACTTTATAATCTAATTCAAAAGTAATTACCTTATATCGGGGCTCTTTGTTGCCTTAGGATGAGGTTTCTTGATCCTTGACCCACCCCCGCTGGCTGTACCAACCTGTGGGAGGTTGAATTGCCATAGCATGTCTGCTTCTGAGGAATCACTTGTCTCCATATCCAATTCATCTGAATCATCAGTCATTGCGAAATCAAACCGATTTCTTTGCATGTCAAAGTCGTAGCTCCCTTTTCTCCTAGCAGCATTTAGAGTGTGTCGCTGGTTTCCTTCGCCTGTTGAATCATGAAGAAATCTCTGGTAAAAGAGATCAGGCAACCGAGCACTATCTCCTTCCCAATCTCCAATAGGAATGCCATCTCTGGTCATAGAACCAGGCTCCTCCCTGTTTACCATGATCTTGTCGACCCATTCTCCAGAACCAATATCCCTCTCATCATCTTTTTGAAAGTTCACTCTCGGACTTTGGTCTAGCCATGGAAGTGAATCATTTGTTGCCAACAGCTCTTGAAAATCATAGCTAGGCTTCTTTTGCTTTGATGAATACTTGCTCCTTGCCTACAGAGCAACAGAGTTGCAAAATAATTATTAATCAAACTCCAACTGCATTCTTGCAACAAAATTTTAGTCTGGAAGCACTTATGCTAGTCACAACCAAATGAAAGTGCACAAAAGACTAGACATTAACTGTGGGATATAAGCTACCTCAATATTTCCAACATCCTCCATTGGCTGTCTGCGATTCATTTGATGTCCTGCATTTACTCCTTGATTTGAGTATACGGGCGATGGTGCATCATTCTTCATCCTTAGAGCATCAGGGCTGGGGGTCATACCTTGAAAATGTTCTTCCCCGCCTTTTCTTGCTAATGCTGCTTTAAGGCTCAGTATCTGAGACAAAGAGCAACAGAGACTGTTGAGAATATAAACACTAGCAGTGGAAAAACAAATCAAATAATGGCACATAAAATTGAGATGAAGAGAGAGAAACCTGCTCCTTAAGTTCCTTCACTTCTCCACTTTCTTTATTAGCTCGGGCAGCACCAAGCTCAACTGTGGATACCCTCTCCGCAAATTTTAATGTACTAATAGTTTCTCCAATGGCATCCATCTCAGGACTTATATGCACAAACATCAAAGTTTTTGCTTGTCCGCCTGACATTAAAATCAAAAGGGATTAACCTCAGGGAGGATTGACTTGTTTCATTAATTATTCATGGAAATATAAAAGAAATGGTCATACCAAGAGAGTCCTGGAGTAATTGGGTCAGCTTGCTATTTCTGTAGGGAACATGAGAGCTCTTTTGTGCAAGAGCAGCAATTACATCACCTAAAGCCGAGAGGGATTTATTTATATGTTGTGCTTCTTTTAGTCTTTCTCCCGTAACCTCAGATTTATCAACTCTTTCACTTCCTGCAAGATCAACCAAATGCATGCATCCACGAAGAACAGCTCCAGATGTCATGTCCCTTCCTTGAACATGTACAGTTAGACAACTGCAGATAATGTATCAGTATATGAATAAAGCACAAGAGTGTTCATCAATTTGATTGTGTAACTGAGATTAAGGAATCAAACCTATGAGACCGACTACTACGGTCATTCAATGCAGTTGCACCAACTGCCCGATTCTTTGCCCTATGTACATCAGCTCAATTACATCAGATGTTGATGAAACAGGGACCAAGTTAGCACTAGGCACATTGAGTCGGTTCTGAGAATTATTGCGTATTTCTAATGTAATCACATGTAAAGGAAATTCAGTATATCGGTGTTCAGCTTCCATCTCACACATTTAGAACCATGCAAACGTGAGAACTATAACATATTTGTTGAAGATTTTTTATCTCAGGAAAATGAAGATTGTTAAAAATAATTGAAAATGATGGTGCCAAAAGGATATCTTTTGTTAGGACCATCACTAACAAGCAGATCTCTCACTTGCTCATTGTAAATCTCAATCATCTGTACAGCAATTTCATAACAAAACATGTCCCTTCTCTGCTCTGAAGAGAAAAAAGAGATCGCTCAATGCTCTATAATTCACACCCTGACTTTTGCTCATTTTAGATCCTTGGGTCCACTCTGCATGGCATAAGCAAAATTAAATAAATCATAAGTTTCCTCCTAAAATGGAAAACTTTAGTTAGTTAAATTCTATATTCCTTACCATTGTAAATGTTTTTCCTGATCCTGTTTGCCCATATGCAAAGATACAAACATTATAACCATCTAGAACAGAAGCGAATTAGAGGTTGGGTATCTGAGAAAACCTCGGCTGCACCATGATAGAGATCAATGCATAAGATATACAACCAATTACAAGCTATCAGGCAAAAGGGAAATGTAGTTTTCCAAACCTTGAGTAGCAGATGGGCCAAAAACTTTATTGAAGTTGAATGTCCTATGTGCTTCTTTGCCATATTTTGAAGGAGTGACGATTGAAATGTTTCCATCATCAATACTACAAACACTGCTATTGCACAATTGCCCAGGTAAGAAGGGCCTTACACGACAGTAAACCCTTATATTTCCTGACAAAATAGAGAATCTAGTTAGTATAAAGAAATTTTAGTGTGATATGATTAGAGCTAAAGATAGGTGACCTTACCCTTAAGGTCTTGTACTTGATTGTACAGCTTTCTGTTTTCCTCGAGAACTTTATGATAGCCAGTAGCAGCATGAGCAAGGCTGTGGAGATATTTTCCTATTACAGAGAACGTTATATAAGAAAAGGTCGAGTAGCTTAGCGATGGTTCATTTTTTACATATATTCTTCTTGATTTACCATACCGAGATAGTTGCATTCCTCAAAGTACTTCATCTGCATGAACTTCACACCAGCTCTAGTCTCACAGAGAGCTTGTTTCAATTCCTAAGAAAGAAACAAAAAATATAAAAAGTCAACTGATAATTGCAAGTTGAACCAAAATTTCTTATCGGGAGATTTTCGGAGTTGAGCTACCTGAATATCCCTCTCCTGTTGATCAAATATCACACACTGCTTCAGAAGCCTGTCTTTTGAAGCCACATCATTTTCTACTTTTGAGATCATCTGAAAGCAACTCTCTTTCTTTGGCTTTGTGAGGTTACTTTCTTCAGTCTCCATCTTAAGAATAATTATCCAAATTTAACTCAGACGCACTTATTCTAAATCTCAATAAAATTTAGTTTCATGTCAAATTCAAGTTTTAGTCCAAAGAAGATAAATACCCTTGGTTCACCAGGAACAGACACAAGCTCAGCAGATACCTTCTGTTTAAGGAAGGACCTGTTGCCATCGGCTTGATCCTTTGAAGGTGTTTGTACCTGTGGAGCTCATAGTCAATTAAAATAATAATAATAATAAAAAAGTAAAAAATAAAAAAAATACAATGAGAACTATCCAGAGTTTACAGTGATCTGCACTAGGTTGAATTATATAATGGGAAATATCATGAAGATAGAAGCATAGAAATTGTTCATAAGAGGAATAAAGGTATGACAATAATATATGTATCAACAATCAAGTTCCGTATTTTCTTTATCTGCAGAATCACTAAATACCCAATGGTGAGCAGCACATACCATCTCGTTTCGGTTTGTAATATGATTCTGCAATTCTTCCATGAGTTTACATAATACTGATTCCACAAGCTGCAAAAGGAAGAAAGAATTATAATCTTTACTTCACACCAATTGGAGTAAGGTCTACAGTGAAGGAAAGTGCATGTACTTACTAATGGAACCGTCAGGTTTCTTGCCTGACAGAACTGCTCGGACTAGTGTGTTAAGAGAATGTGAAGTATTCTGTAATGCAGGATATGGAGACTTCTTAGAATGAAAAGAGTTGAAACAATTAGCAACCTATCAAAAGTTCCGCTTACCAACCATTTCATTGGATTCTCCATGGAAGTTCTGTTCCAGTTCTTGCATTTTCTCATCCATGGACTGATTCCTTGATAATGAGTTCACAAAAGGTTCTGAATTCCTTCTCATGGAGCATTTTCCTGAGCTGCCAGGTTTCAAGTTTCCTCCATACTTCCAAGAACCATTCCCGTCAATTTGTTTCCACTCGCCATAAGATTTAAGAGCCAAAACACAGTTGACAACCTTCGTGCTTTTCCCTCCCTGCACTTGCCGCCAGAAGACAAGCAAAGATAAGTATCAGAAGCTAAAAAGGAGCAATCATTTGTATAGACCAGTTTCATTTTGTCATTTTGAGAAAATTATATGCAGCTAACCAAGAAACAGATAGCAAGGTGGAGGGTCAAGATAATCAAATTCAAAAACATAGATCTTTGTTTCCAAGGAAACTAAACTGATAATAGGGTTCTTGTTGGTGGATGCAAAATGCCAAAATTAACCAAAAACATTGATGATGTAGAAGAAACAAAGAAATTCTTTAAAGAATAAAAAAGTTTCAACCCCCACCTGCTCCAAGTCTGATGCCTCAAACAAGGGGAAACCCATCTCTTGCACAGCAACAAGGAAATTCCTCACATTCTCAAAATACTGATATGCTGACAAGGCAGCTCCATCAGGGAGATGAACAGAATCTCCTGGAGTTACCACCACCTAGAGATAAAGCAATAATGGAGACAAGATAAACACATCAAAGCATTCATATTAGCTAAACATCAAGCATGAAGCTGAAAATGTCCTGCCTCCTTGGAACCAACTAACCTTCGGGACTTTCCCGGGTTGAATCTTGTTAAGTGCATTGCAGAGGATCAAACCATTTCTTAACCCAAGCCTGAATTCCTCCTCCGAAGGCTCCTCAGGCAAATCTTTTGCTCCGACAACTCCGACCGTCTTCCTCAGCCACCTAGCTGCCTCATACCTTCTTGAAGCTGCAGCAATGTAATCACACACACAGACAACTCAGTATCAATAACAATGGCATCTATTCATAATTCCATGAATCATTTAACTAAAGAGAAGCCAACCAGTTAAAGCAAGGATCTCTCCTTTCAACAAAAAAAAATGAAAGAAAAATGAAAGAAACATAAGGAATTCTAGTTAAGATGGATTAAAGAGATCACCAAAAGGGCAAGAAGATCTCATTTTGATCCAGAAAACATCATCAAAACTCAAACAGGATAAGAAAAGAAAGAAACAACAATTCAAAAGATAGAAAGAGAAGGGACTTCACCAGCCTCCTCAGCCTTCCTGGAAGCCAAGTTAGTATCAGCTCAACCTCGTTCCATGCTGCTTGAGCACCTCCTCCATCACAGAAGCAACTGAAATCGAAAAAAGCCCCTCCGAAGCCATTGGCATTCCCAATAAAACCAATCAACAGAGTAACAGCACAAAATTCAAGCAAAGCTCGCAGCTTTTTCAGCCATAATTACAACATAGAATGCATTGATGAAGCTAGAACAGCAGAGAAGGTGGAAGAGTTGGGAAAGTGGAGGGATTGAGTTCATTGTAGCTGCTCAATAGCTGAGAAGAAAGAGAAAAGGAAGGAGAAAGAGGGGCAAAGGAGAGAGCTTTCCGCTTCCCTTATTATGGCTTCCACTTCCCCGAACCTACTTCCAAACCTCTCCACTCCCACGCTCCCTCTGTCTTAAATATTTTAAATTTAAATATCATAAATTATATATAATTTTACAGATATATCCCTATAAAAATTCAAAATTATATATATATATATATATATATATATATATATATATATTTCACATGACATGACACCTAAAAATTAAAATTCATTGCATGGATGTTAATATATTTAGCGCACTTGAGATCCAGAGAAGGTCAGTATGACTGGCTTCATTATCATGCTCTGTTTCATGTAAGCATGGTTGGGTTGGCTAGGGTTGGCATTAATCCAAATGCCAGGCCTTGGAAATAAAGTGCATTTTTTTAAAAAAAAAAGCATTTTATCCATTAAAAACACACCAATGGTTGTGTGTGTCTTAATGTTGCAATATGCTCCTCCTTGCGATCGGAGCTGATTATCGAATGAGATTTGATGGAGATGCTAACTTCTAGTACTTCGAATGTGAAAGACGATCAACTGAATGTGATGGTTCTGACAATGAGAATGTCTCCTAAAGATGAAGACTGGCTCCAAAGATGATTTACAAGGAAAGTCTGAGAGTTATCCCCAGGATTCTCTAACGATCAAATTAGTAAACAAGATTTATATAGAGAAGGGATCTTTCTCGATAAGACTAAGAGAAAGAATGGATTGGAAAAGTAGGAAGATTAGCAAAGAGTGAGAGAGATCTTTAAAAGACAGAGCTTGTAGAAGAGGTTGGAGTCCCTTTGCTATCTCTTTTTGTCTTCTTTTATACCTTTTGGGAGGCTGTTGGGCGGGTAGAGGTGTTCACCAAGTAAACGCCAGCTCCACTGGAAGTTTATAGCGTCCTAGAGAAGCTTACGTACAACCCCTAGACGTGTTCACCAAGCTTCCGAGGTCGTTATTCAGTTATTAGGCCGATGACACCTCAGTCTCTAGGATCATGCCACATGTAAGGTCAGATTTTCCCCTATAAACAATATATATATATATGTTGCGGCTAAAATCGGTGTTTACCTGGGATCGACACCGATCTCAGATCAACAGTTAAATTTGTATTTGGTTGTGTGGACCTTGATAGCTGCTGAGGGAAATCACAAACGCCTGCCGGTGGTCGAGAAACCTGCAAAAGAGAGCAACCGATTAGAGTGGGCCTGATGCCAAGGTTCAGCTCCGACGGTCAAGTTAATTCGAGGGCTTACTATTTAATGTTTTTGTGTCCTTACCTTTTTCTTTTGGTGTCTCCCGGTATTTATAGCCTTCACTTGTTCAATGCCTATCTTGTTGGGCGGACATGGTGGGTGTTTTTCTCTGTGTTGAGTTGACTTTTCCGGACCCGTCCCCCGGTGTTAGGGGTAACTTTTTCCCTGCCGCGTCAAGGACCAGGCGAGTCTCTTCTACCTGTCAAGCCGAGAGCCAAGTCGGGTTGTCTTACCCGTCAGGTCAAGAGCCAAGTGGGCTCTCTTACCCATCAAGTCGGGAGCCAAGTAGGCTCTTTCTCCCACTGCTTCCGATGTCAGGCTGGCTTTGGCGCTCGCCCTTTCTGTGTCATGATTCTTTATCGACCGTACTTATATCCTGACATAAGCCATTCTGCCCCTTTACCTTCTGCCATTCCTCTTCCCCATGACCTGACTTTGGCCTAGATCTTTTGTCAAAGTCAAGGGGATCTGGGTAGGGATTTGAGTCGGCTAGAAGGACATTAGGGGCGTTGACGTTTATTAGACATGTGCGGGATGAGCGGGTGCTGGGGAGGTGGCCACGTGTACGGGCCATATCGGCTAGCTTGGTGGCCGAGGAAGCCCGCGTGATTGACCCCTTCTTACCCTTATCAATATATATATATATATATATATATATATATATATATAACAACATTTATTAATTAGATGATATTTCATTATTTAAACTATTTATTAAAAATAAAATATAAAAAAATGATGTTATATACGCACATCTTTATAAAATTTGTAATTTCTTACGACCATTTCAATATCATCTATATATCAATCACTATGAAAATCATATATACTTATATATCACTAAAAAACATTACTATTTCTGTATATATTTTAAATTTAAATCATAAAAGGAATTTTTCTTCCTCCTCTCTCTCTCTCTTTAAAAGATTTAACAATAATAAAATAATTATTTATAAATATAAATATTACTAAACACAAACTCTCCTCTTTTAAATTATTGAACATATTCCAATATATATACATGTAAATCCAATGATTTATGTGCATCTTATATTATAAATAAGATTTTTTTTGGAAGTATGTAAATAATCACACATTCTTATGGGGATATCTATATGCAAAACAAAAAAATAAAATAAATATTTTTTTTTTCAAAAAAGAAAACCTGATAATAACGAGGGATCTCACGTTGCATGCACGTGACAGTGGGCTCCTTCTCAAGTCTCAGGGCTCCAAAATAAAAAGTAGTTCAAAATGAAGGTCCGGGTTGTACAGTGCCAGCTCCGAAGCAAACAAAGCACAGAAAAAGCAAAGCAAAGCAAAGCAAAGCCGAAGGTGAGTGGGGGACTCGAGAGCTCCGCGGATGCCGGGGCGCGCGCGCGCGCGAGTCTCGGCTGGGCCCGAAGCCCAGACGATACCGACCGCGCTCCCGCTCCCGCTCCCGCTCCCCCCGCTCCTGTGGGGCCTCACTCCGGAAACACCCAACAAAAGCAATTGTTTAATGAGGAATTTGCATTGATGCCCCCAGAAATGTATTTAATTATGTAAACATCTTTATAAAAATCATTTTTATACATATGACCTCACATAATATTAATATTCACGGATACTACACGGCTGAATTATTTTTAACTAACTTTCATCCCCATCTCTCATCAATTGAATCCCTTGCATGTCATGATAACTGTTGAGTTTACTCATTGGCGAGTATTACGGCAATAGTCACTACCCGCCATCATGTAATAATGGCCACAATCAACTCTAACCTCTTTCGGGACTATAGAAGGAACAAAAGAACACTTCGCCCAAAAGAGACTTTGCAAGTTATGTCCTGAATGAGGAGCGAGCACCTCATCGCACCCATTGATTGTAACAAGTTTTGATCTTCAGGAAAGATGGAAAGACTGGTCACCACATCAACAATATATAGAGAGATACTAGGGATGAAAATGAGAAAATATATTATTTTTTTGGGAAAATTTTAAAGTTATAATTTATGATATATAAAAAATCATAAATGATGGAATCAATCACATAAACATTATTCAAGAGAATGGAGAGGTTTGGTTATATATCTCAAGCATTGGAAAAATGGGAAAAATCTAATAAACGTTAAAGAATATAAAAAATGCATTATCACACAAATTATATATATATATATATTACAATGATAATTCACATTAAAAAAAAAACCGAAAGTCCAGATCTAATAATGGCCTGCAAAATATTAGAAATGTCACTAGAAGAGAGAATGCAATGATAGCACAAAGTGAAGCAAGGGCAAAGAATGAATGGAGTGGAAAATAAAGAAATTAATAGTTAAGAGGAAAAGCAGGAGATTCAAAGGGAGTGTGAGTTTGTTTAAGGATGAAAGGAGAAGTAAAGGAAGGCAACAACATTGATGATTTGGTGGCACCACTCTAGCCTGTAGCCCCCTTTCTTTTTAGGCTTCTATGTTTCCTTGCTTCTTTACAGTTATGTTTTCTCATGAATTATGGGACCCCAACCTCCATTGTCCTGTCTCCAAATCAACTTGCTATTCTTCAAATTGGAGTTACTTGTAGTACTAATTGTGGATTTATGGGAACTTTGATGAGAAAATTAACTTGCTCTTTGATCATGAATAAAGACCGATAACTCCATTATGAAGAGACCATTAATCATTAAAAAAAAAGTTGGTAACACATTATCTCTATAAATGAGATGATAAATTTTTCAAGGGTATATTAGTAAAATGAATTTATTGATGCAGAAATATTTAGATTACCACCCTACAATCTTCAATGTTAATACAAACAAATCAATCAACGCCGACAATAATAGATACAAGTGTTAGTGCAAAGGCACATAGGTTGGCATTATTTGACAATGAGATGATATGGCCCAAGATGATGTGGCAAATATGGTGACATGACAAATGATGATGTGGCACATAATGACAAGGCAAGGGAGATATTTTAGAGTTATCTTTGGAAAGGACAATCTTTAGCTTTGGTGATATCTTTAGTAAGGAGCTATCTTTGGAATGAAGGATAGTTACTTGGGGAGCAAGTTTGGGGAGAGAAAGCCCAATTTGGCAAGTGGTTACCTTTTGTATGGCAACAAGATCAAATTGGAGAGAAGATATATGGAGACTATATTTAGTATAGATTGAAGACTAAATATAGTACAACTAAATTTAGTGAAGAGTAAAGATTTGATTGAAGGATAAATATGGTGAGGATTGATTTGATAAAGATCATAAAGACCCAAACTATATGATTGAGATCAAGTTTGGAAGATTCTGAAGACCCAAACTTGGATAAATGAAGATCAAGTAGTTTGGAAGTAAATCTTTGAAGACAATCTTGGTGATTGTGCACCATGGTGAGGTGCTGCACTTTGAGGAGGTGTTCACGGACGGGGTGAAGGGAGTTCAACTAGTTGTTGTAGGTTGAGATCTGCGAGGATTGATAGTGTTAGAGCTTAGACACTTGGCAAGGGAGAGTTGGAGGCATCTTGAGGTTGTGGTGCAGCGGAGGTGTAGCTTCAATCAAGCGTCAACAATCGGGTTAGAGTTACAAGCTTCGGTTACAGCGGGGAGTTACAGCGACTATTTTTGGAAGCGTCCAAATTAGTTGCCTTGAGAGATTACGAGATTCTAAAAAGGTAGGTGCTATTTTTTGGGGCGTGCTCACGAGGATTTAGGATGAGCCACCGGAGTGAGACTGTAGTGTGTGGGTTGGAGTGCTCATCGATCAATCTTGAGAGGGTGCTTGTATTTGTGTGAGTGTGAGTGACATAGTGTTTGTACTTATGTCTTTACTCCTATTTTAGTGGTTTATTATCTCCAGGTCCCCGAACTAGGGTTAACAATTGGCGTGTCTCCTCTCTTGTTTGTTTTTACTTTGTGGTTGTTTTCTTGTTTGTTTCATTAAGAGATCATCGTTCTTGAAGACATACAACCCCCTTCAACAGAACTAACAACAAGTTCATGATAATGCTTCAAAAGGATTCAAAAAAACACCAAGTAATAGAAGCACCAAGATTTATGAGGTCAATAAACAATAATCTAATATTAAGATGAGAAATTATAATTAAAGAATAGAGTAATACCTTCTCTACAAATAATGATGTGTTCTCACAATCAACCTCTCATACTCCAACCGCAACAAAATAACTCTTCTTTGACATCTTTATCAAAACCTACTTAGGATTTAATCTTTAAAATGACGGATAAAAGAAAACCCTAGATAGAAAAATCTCTCTTTGTCACTCTTACTCTAATAAAACACAAGCTCCTCCCTCTCTATTCAAAATACTTGTTTTATACAAAAAAAATACCTTTGATATCATACATTTATACCAAAATTATAATTTAGTACAAAAATATTATGATTTCAACTATTATAGAGTATATCAGCAAGGGTATCTTAGGGGAAAAAAGAGAGAGAATTGTGGGAAATTCGAGCAAATATCACGGTATATAGGTAACTAGCAACATTTAAAAAACCCTTATGTTGGAAAACACAGTTATTAAATAGAGATTAGCAAAGACAAACCATAATTACATCCAACTAATTAACAACACATTTTATGTTCATTTAAATCAACTGAAAGAAATAAAATTGAGTTAATAGATTAGCCAAGCCTGGGTAGGGCGTGTGTAACACTGCCCTAAAAGTCGATTTCGCCTCCTTCGTGCAAGGAATTTGGCGAACTCCCCGGCTAGTAGGGTATCCTAACCTAAGCATTGGTGGCTCACTCCCGTATACGTCTCACGGGGAAGGTGTGGCTCAAGAATATGCTCCGAGGAACTTCGATGTATGAACATGGAGAAGAAAAGAACAAGAGAATAGAGACAATGGAGAAGGAAATGGCGCAAAAGCTCTATAGATGGATAAAGCTTAGTAAGAGGAGATAAAACTTTCTTTTTCTTAGGGTTTTTAGGCTGAGCAATCACAAGAGTATATATACTCTCATCTGGTCCAACGGTCAAAAGTTGATCTGTTGGACTAGATCCAACGGCTAGTTGAGGATAAAATAATGTGTGATATTGTTTGCTGTGAGGGTATAATTAGAAATGGTTGGGGTTTGAGTCATTTAACCCATTCCATTCTACTTGATCCCCACTACACTCACGATCAAACAAAACAATAATCAATATGGTATATGAAGTATAGAACCGAGAATAAAATTATCTTTGGAAGTTTTATGTGTCCCGAGAGAGTATATGGAAGCAAATGTATAAATCATCAAACTTCGAGTTTGTCACGGTTATATAAAGAGATGAAGTTTTATTTGTTGAGTTCTTGGAAGCTTATACAAGATCATAAAGCTGAGATGTTCTTAGGGACTTGAACCTTAGTTTTCTAGTAGACTCTCCAAGCTGATGGAAGTGTAGTGAACTAGGTCTTGAATTACATTCCTAGAATCGGCATTCAACAAAACTATATAGAGAGATCCTATCACGATACTTAAGCTAGGTGGATTGGTAGCATCCCACTTGGCCCATGCGCATGATACCATTTCATGGAGATTTTAGAGAGTTAACCCACACTCTCACAAGCTACTTGACTGATAGTGGTCTCCACATAGGTGAGATCTCTAGAGACAATTGTAGTGTGATATCTAAGCTTAAATACAACCATTGATCTCAGTAAGAGTTGAGGTCAACTTTAAACCACTACATGAGAGCACTTGTCGTAGGAATGGGGTTAGAGCATACCTCTAATAAATAATGTGTTCTATCAGTCAACTAATTAGATAGCTTCCCTTTGAACTTCTATCCTTGGATCCCCATTCAAAGAAGTAGGGTTAATGTTGTTATTGACCTTTATGGGTTTAGCCTCATTCCCCTCAACGCATCAGCTATCAATGATCTCGATAGCCCTTTAGTTAGGCAATCTGCTAGATTGACTCTGTCTCCACTGCTTGACTTGTGTCTTATTCACAGAAGTGTACATTCATATTATCATTTGTATATTCACGTTTACACAGTTCAATAGCTGATTTAGAATCACAATGTATAGCAATAATATGCATATTTAAAGACATAAAAGGAATTTCATAAAGTAAATTCCTAATCCACTCAGCTTCAGTGCAAGTGTAATCTAGTGCAATAAGTTCAGCTTCTATGGTGCTCCTAGTATTGAGCTTCTGCTTTGTAAAATCTATTGGATAGCTCCTCCACCAAGTAGGAATACTTGGCCAGATGTAGACTTTAAGTCCAATGAATCAGATATCCAGTTGGCAAATGAATATCCTTCTATAACACTAGGGAATCCTGTGTATCTCAATCTTCGGGACATTGTTCCCTTGAGGTATTTAAGAACTCTTTCAAGAAGAGTCTAGTGCTCAGAGTTCGGGTTGTTTGTGTACCTACTAAGTCTAGTCACAACATAAGCAGTGTCGGCTCTAGTCCTATTAGACAAATACATTATAGATTCTATGATTTGCACAAATTGATCTTGCCTTACAGGTTCACCCTTTTTTTTCTTAAGGTGCACACTAAGATCATAAGGTGTAGCAGAAGATCTGCAATCAAGATAACCGAATTTTTCTAACACTTTCTTAGTATAGTGTGATCGTGACAAGATTATTTCAAATTCAGTTCTAATAAGATTGATTCCCGGAATCAAACTTGCGTCTCCTAGATCCTTCATGTCAAATTTACTAGACAAGAATTTCTTAGTGTCATGAATCAAGTTCATGTTGGGGGAAAATATAAGTAGATCATCAACATAGAGATATATTATGGCACATTGATTATTCACTTGCTTGTAATGTACACATATGCCATAATTATTAACTTTGAATCCACTTGAGGAGATAATTGTGGACTCAAACTTAGCATGCCCTTTGTTTAGGGGCTTGCTTGATCCATAAAGAGATTTTACAAGCCTATAGACCTTGTGCTCTTGTCATGGGGCCGATAAAGCCTTGATTGTTCCATGTAAATCTCTTCTTCCAAGTCTCCATTTAGAAAGGCTATTTTGACATCCATTTGGTGAATTTGTAATTTGTGCACAATAGCTAGAGTGATTAGAATTCTAATGGTTGCAGTACGTGCAACAAGTGAGTAGGTGTCAAAGTAATCTAAACCTTCACTTTGTTTAAATCCCTTAGCTACTAATATGGCCTTATATTTTTCTATATATCCATAAGGCCTTAGTTTCTTTCTAAACACCCACTTGCACCCGAGTGGCTTATTTCTCGAGGGTAAAGTGGTAAGAATCCTAGTATTGTTACTCAAAATTGAATTTATTTTATCAACAATTGCTTCTTTTCAGAAAAGAGAATCAGCAGATCTCATGGCCTCTTGATATGTAGTAGGAGTATTCTCAATCAAATAAGTAACAAAATCATCTCCAAGGTTCTTTTCTATCCTACCTCTCTTGCTCCTTCTAGGTTCTTCTACGTACAGGTTTAGGAATAGGTCTACTAGAAGAATCATGGATTGTAGGAGCAAGAGTAGGATACTGAGGTATTGAAGTCTTTAAGGGAAATATTTATGAGTATATAAACATACATATTTTCATATCACGTTTACATGCACTTTGCATATCTTTTCCTATGGGTTCTTCCATTTTTGTGCTATGTATGGTTGTTTTGTATGGTTGGACAGATAATCAGGCACTCAGGAGAAAAGAAGCAAATTCTGGATATATTCAAAGCGAAAAGGGCCAAAACAAAGAGTGACATCGTCACTAATATAGGCGTGTGTAAGGATGGGTAGATTTGAAAGATAATTTACTCGAGATCACGCTCAATTTTCAACGATACAACTGTGTACTAGACGGCATGACCGTGTACCAGATGACACGTTTATGTACAAGACCGTGTACGTATCAGAATCGTGATTCCAGAGAATTCCATATAGGAATATGCTCATGGACACGCCCATTGACACGTGTGTGTGGGGTAAAATCCAAGTCTATAAAGGGTCGTCGGTTCTATTATGAAGGGGGACTTTTGGCGTATCTTCGACCGACGGCTAGGGTTTCGGAGAGAGGCTGAAGGTAAAAGAGACATCGAGTCAGGAAGTTTATGATTATATCATTATCTCTTCCTCTTTTATCTCTGTGATGCTTGTTCTTAGTATGCGAGGCTAAACCTTTTGTGGTGCCTCGGGTCCTTGAACCTTAGGATGAACTTTTGATTAATTTCTATTTTAATACTAAGTTTCCTTTTAATGCTGAATTCTTGTGGTTTGTTAGTGCGAAAGCGCCGGCCACATAATTAGAGTTTCTTGATGCATAACGAGAGATCACGGTCAAACTAGATCCTAGCATAGATAATAGAAGCGCATTTGAGAGATTGGGTGGTAAATTTCGGGGATGCCTACTGTATTTGCAACTCACTCTCCGGATTATGGTAAAACCTAATAGCGGGAATTATAGAACCCACACTCATAGTAAGCATAATGCGGTCATATGGCGAAGTCACTGTATGGGACTAGGGTTTGGTTGCCGAGAGATTGGGACCAAACTAATTTAGTGTTCTCCACGGTCCAGGAATATCAACTAGGTAACCTGTATTAGGAAATTAATCTCAAGGGATTCTTAGGCGATAGAGATCCGGGGTGCCTACTCTCTCAACTAATAACCCTAGATTGCCAATTGTCACTTTAGTTTAGTTCTTTTTAGACTTTAGTTAGTATTAGTTCACCTCCTATCTTTTGAGGTCAAATAATAGAGTTCTAATGAGTATTAGTGTCGATCCATGTAGATTCGACTACCCTACCCTCAGAGTACTTCACTACTTGAGTGACTCTGTGCACTTGCGGATAGCATTACACGTCACATCAAATATGTTTACAAAATAGGTTGCATCTCTAGCCTCTATAATTGTGTTATTTGCAATTTCATTTACCTTAGAATTAATCAGAAAGAATCTGCTAACATTACTGTCTAAGGCATATCTTACAAATACAACATCAATTATTTTGGGTCTAATTTTCCTAACCTTTGGGTGAGGTATCTTAACCTTAGCTAGACACCCCCACACTTTGAAGTAATTCAACTCTGGCTCTCTTTTCTTCTAAAGCTCATAGGGTGTTGTGTCACAGTCCTTAAAAAAAGTACCCTATTTAGTATAAAAAAAAGCTGAGAGTAGTGACTCCCCCCATAAGTTCTCAGGTACTCCAGAACTTAATAGCATGCCATTTACCATATCCATTAATATCTTGTTTTTCCTTTCTGCTACCTCATTGGACTCTGGTGTATAGGGAGCAGTAAACTCATGGATGTTCCCATTCTCTTCACAAAA
Organism: Dioscorea zingiberensis; assembly: GCA_026586065.1. Classification (NCBI taxonomy): domain Eukaryota; kingdom Viridiplantae; phylum Streptophyta; class Magnoliopsida; order Dioscoreales; family Dioscoreaceae; genus Dioscorea; species Dioscorea zingiberensis. The sequence continues at coordinate 52,830,286 of CM048820.1, forward strand.
TTGAGTCAGTGAATAAGGGACGTATTAACCACCTCGATTAGACCTAAAAGTCTTAATGGATTTTCCTAACCAGTTTTCAGCTTTAGCTTTATAAATCATAAATTTACTGAGAGATTGATCTTTGGTTTTAATCAGATAGACATGACAGCTAGAGTGGTCATCTTTGAAGGTTATGAAGTACATGTTACTAGCTCTAGTGGGAGTAATATTTGAGTCATAGATATCACTATGAATTAATTCAAGTAAATCAGAGTTCCTATTGATGTGTTAGAAAGGTTATGAAGCACATGTTACTAGCTCTAGTAGGAGTTTTATTTGAGTTACAAATATCATTATGAATTAATTCAAGTAAATCAGAGTTCCTATTGATGTGTTGGAAATTCTTTTTAGGAAGTTTGGCTTGGATACAAATTTGGCATTTTGTATTAGAGTCAATCTTTGATTTAGGAATCAAGTTTAAGTTCATTAATCTTCTTATTGTTCCAAGATTTACATGTCCTAATTGACTATATCAAGTCTCACAAGATTCAACATTCATGATCATAGATGAAGAAGAAGTAGAAGCAATTCATTAAAAGATAAAGTGGAAGGTTCACAAACATTTAATCTAAATAAACCTCAAGATACAAATCATTTTACCACAAAATGATTTCCTTTAGTGATTACAACTCTATCAGGACTCTACTAACATTTTATAGCAATTTGAATCAAAAAGTGAGCCACTAATTATGTCCCTCTTAATATCGACACATCTTTGAACATCCAGTAGAGTAAGGACTTTGCCTGATGTCATCTTGAGGCCTATTCGGCCTTTCCCTAGCACATGTGCAACTAACCCGTTTCCCAGAGTCACACATCCTCCACTTGAGACCTGGTAAGTGGAGAACCAGAAATATTCAGTGCAGACATGGACGTTAGCACCAGAATCTAAACACCACTCTAAGTTTTGATAAGTCAGATTCATTGTAGGGATAAAGCTTACTGACCTAAACTGATTCTCAGTGGAATGTGCACCCATTTCAAGTATATTTACTTGTGGTTTGGGTGGATCAGAGTTATGCTTCATTGGTGCATTCTTTCTGAAGAAGCAGTCCTTCGCCACATAGTTAGTCCTACCATAACAAAGCAATGTTTAGGGTTCTTCTCAGAATTTTTTGGGATAGAAAGTCTAGTATGAGAAGTGGGGGTTGCGTGTGTGGTTTTGCCCTATGTTTAAAGTTCTTGCCCTTAGGAGGTATTATTTATTCTAAAGTGATTGTCGAGGGCCTTTAGAACATTACTAGACTTAGTTATATAAACTTTTCCCTTAGAGGTGTTCATAGCTATAGAGTGGAGGCGGTTTGCCTCTTAGGTCCCTAAGTATGTTATAGACTTCTAAAAGGTTCAATGTGTTAATCCTATATGCAGGTGAATCAGAAATCAGACTAGGGAGGTGGAAGTTTACTAAGAAAAATAGACACTATGTGACATTCAGAGAAATTTGTTCCATGTTTGTTAAAGGAAGCAATAAATTCTTGAAAAGTAAGAATTTGTTCTTCCATAGGTGTGTTGCAATCATCCTAAAAAGTTGTCAAATTCTACTGTCAGATGACTAACTCTAGTGGCGATGTTTGGACTATATTCAGTTTCTAAAGAATCCCAGATTTCCTTAATGGTCTTATACTCATAGTATCTATTACATATCTATCGGAAAGACAGCTAAGCAAACAGAACTTACAATAGTAGTTGATTTCTTCTACATTTCTATCAGGTATATTTGAAATTTGAGATTGGTTGAATGTGGAAATCGAGAGCCTACGAAGGCCATCAGGGCCATAGTCATTTGAATTAGAAATTAGGTTCCTAAAAGTTGAGGCTAAATCTTGGGTGGTAAGCTTATACTTAACTTGAGCTTGCTATCTCCTAAATACAGTCTTCCCATCAATTTTTTTTTTTTGGTTTACATGACATGTCAGGTTGATTGAAAGACATTTTATAAACTAAATGTTGATCTAATTGTTTGTGACAATAGTAATTAGGTACTCAAGTAAAAGATTTACAACAAGACACCAATGCAGCAACATTACAACAAAACTTCATCAATTAATAAAGCAAAGCAGAATTTAAATTTCAGCAATTTAAATGGAAGAGAAACACCAATGTATAGCAGAAATTTGAAATGAAAATTTCAGTGAGGTGATTTAGTGAAACAGGAATATCAACAATTAAAATAAAATAGGTGGTTCAACAATCTCAGTTAGGCTACTGTTTTGCTGGATATTTAAAGTTATAAATCTGAAAAAACAAAATGAGGAGAACTAGAGCTCAAAATTCTTGACTATTTAACAGCATTGAGTGAATCAACATATTAACTCTTAGTAAATGAAAAACTTAAGCAATTAAAGATGTAAGTGTAGTGTGATTTTTTCGTTGCTTTAAAATCTGTGAATCAATGTGAAAAACTATAGCAAATTCTTATGTAATTCAAGTGAAGGCAGAAGCACACAAGGGCCTTAACTGAAGACTCAAGCATCACAGCATATGTACTTTGGCAAACCTAGAAAGCCAGGTGAAACCTGATTTTCAAGGGCCAGACCTTTAACCCCAACTTAATTGTGATCACTATTATTGCTTTAGCAACAAAATACACACAGAGATGTCCGGCCAACCCTAAAGGAAGTGGGAGAGAAGACAAAAAAGCTGTGGACCAGAAGAAATTACAACCATATACTATATACAGATGTATCATGGCAACAAGAAGGTAAGTCAGCAGGTATAGGATTCATAATGACTACTAATTTTACATTCCCTTTTTGTATGGTAGGTCTAAAGACATGCATAGCAGAGTCCAGCTTTGAAGGAGAGATGAAGGCTTTAAAGGAGGGACATGAACATCTGGTGGAGGAGCAGTTGGTGAAGCCACGATATACTGCTTGACAACTTCCAACTGGCCATAGCGATCAAAGTAGCTCCGGATCAAAGTTGGCAAACCAGAGAGATCTAAGGGAGATCTGAGCATTGTTATCAAACATACACGGCTGGGAGATTAGGCATGTGCAAAGAGAAAGGAATGACAAGCTAGCAAAGTTGGCTAGGATTACTAATAGATGGGAAACCTATAAGTAGCTTAATTCAATACCTATGGATATTAGAGAATGCTTACCAGGAACTGCATATAATATGGAACTTTTTGTGGATTAAATTTCTATAAAACTCTTTTAATTACCAAAAAAAAAATGGAGTGTAATCAATACTTCAACAATGTAGTAGCTAGGATTAATCAAAACATTAATGAGCAACTGAAGTGAAGGTTTGGATGTCAAGACTTTGAATTGAATTTAACTGTGGATGTAATGAGTCAGATTTTCATAAATTGATCAGTGAAGTGAAATCAGATCAGTGATAGGATTTTTATATAATCGGTTAAGGTTTAGTATAAATTGGCTTTTAGAATGTAGGAAAACACTATCGAATTAAACAGAGATTAACAACTAAAAACCACAATTACATCCAACTAACTAACAACACATTTCATGTTCATTCAAATCAACTAAAAGAAATGAAATTGAGTTAAGAGATTAGCCAAGCTTGGGTAGGCCGTGCGTAGCACTGCCTTAAAAGCTGATTTCGCCTACTTCGTGCAAGGAATCCGACGAACTCCCAAGCTAGTAGGGTATCCTAACCCAAGCATCGACCGACTTCTCCCTGTAGCACGTCTTCAGGTAGGTGCGACTCAAGTATCACCTAGAACTCGATATATGAATAGGGAGAAGAAAAGAATGAGAGAATGAAGACAATGAGGAAGGAATGGTACGCAAAGCTCTATGGGCTGACTAAATCTCAATGAGGAGGAGATGAAACTTTTTTTTTTTTTTAGGGTTTTAGGTGAGAAATCCACGAGGAGTATACATACACTCATATAGTCCAACGATCGAGGAAATTGATTCCGTTAGACCCGGATCCAACGGCTAGTTGAGGATCAAATAATGTGTGATACTGTTTATTGTGAGGGTATAATTAAAAATGGTTGGGTTGGGCCAGCCCAGCCCATTTCATTTCTAATATTTTAATCATGTTAAAAGTTTTTTTTTCATTTGCTCTTGAACTATATTTGTCTTTATTTATCATAACCAAATTTTCAGCTATTATGTCTTATGTCAAAGGATTCTAATTTTTAGAGTTTTAAATTTTTAAAAAAATATAATTAGTTTTTTTAATGCTAGATAAATTGTGATCTTATAGGATTTTGGAATTTATGAAAAAAAAATTTCCTTTCATCCATTTTTACTACAACAGATAGATCCTTCGCTCAGAGGGAGGAGATACACATGGTCAAATGGTCAGGAATCCTCGACCTTTGCCAAACTGGATAGATTTCTCCTCTCTACGGACTGAGTGTTAGAATTCCCGAGAATTTGGCAAAAAGCACTTGCTCGGATATTTTCCGATCATGTTCCACTCAGTATGGAGGTCGATGGTGGAGATAACAAATATTACCCTTTTAGCTTCAACAAGAAATAGGAAAAGAAGGAAGGCTTTTGGGAGCAAGTTAGGACATGGTGGACAGACTGTGTCTTCCATGGACATGGGGACTATACTTTGGCGAAGAAAATTTCCCTAATTAGGGATAGATTGAGGAAATGGGTTAAGGAATAATACAAGACATAGTATGAGAGGAAAATGGAGCTGCTAACAAGGATTGACTCCTTAGACGTTGTCTCTAAACAGAGAACTCTATCTCTAAACGAAGAACTCTGTCCTCGGAAGAAGAATAAGCTTATAATAACCAGAGGCGAGAATATGAAGAGATCATCACCATGGAGGAGTCGTTGTTAAGGTAACACTCCAGGATCACATAGTTAAAGGAGGGTGACCAAAATACAAAGTTCTTCCATGCAGTGACGAACCAAAGAAGGAGTCAGAATTGGATATGCCAACTACAACACCAGGGAAGTACGCCGACAGACTCGATAACTATCTTAGAACTGATACAAGAGCACTTTCTTACCCTCTTCTGCTCAGTATGCCCTCCAAGGCTTACCACTTATTCGCAATGCTTATTTCAGGATTGGGATCACATTGACCTTTCGCACCTTGATGACCAATTCTTGGAAGAAGAAATACATGCAGTGGTCATAGAACTAAACGGAGATAAAGCCCCGGGACCCGATGGTCTTCCAATGACTTTCTTACAATAAGGATTTAATTTTATCAAAGAAGATCTATTACAAGTCTTTTAAGACCTTCACTAAGGAAGAGCGGATCTCAAACGAATAAAATGGGCCCATATCACCCTCATCCCAAAGAAAGAGTCGTCGTTGGGGATCAGAGACTACAAGCCAATCAACCAACTGAACTGTTCCATGAAAATCATTACCAAAGTACTGGCTAAAAGGATTCAAGGAGTGAGTGATAAACTGGTCCATAAAAGCCAAACAACCTTTAAAGAGGGGTGATGCATCCAAGACAACATTGTCGTAGCCGAGAAGCTTATCTGCCTTATGAAGCGAGGAAGAGGGAACGGGACACTCATGAAGGTAAATTTTGAGAAAGCCTTCGACAATGTAGACTGGGTTCTCTTTTACATCCTACAAGCCCGGGGGTTTGGAGCAAGATGGATAGGGTGGATTAAGAATATTCTACACTCCTCAAAGACATCCTTCCTCATCAACAACGAACCCTCCAAGTACGTCAGGCACCAGAGAGGGCTACAAAAGGGGGATCTCCTCTCCCCGCTTCTCTTCATACTAGTCATGGATGTCCTCACGACGATGCTCTTAAAAGCAGGACAGGAGGATCTAGTCAGTGGGGTATGATATGGACCAAGCAGGGAGGAAACCATTACCTCTCTACAGTATGTAGATGATCTGTCGGTGCTCTATATAGGGGACTCCTCCCAGTTTAATATGTTAAAACTCATTTTCTATCTATATGAGGGGCCTCATTTGGACTCAGGGTCAACTATGGCAAGAGCTCAATTATCCCAATTAAGTCAAGAGACTACGACCCATAGGCACTAGCTCAACTTATAAACTGCAAGATGTCTACCCTCCTAATTAATTACTTGGGTATGCCGATCTCAAGGACAAAGCCAAAAAGGGAGGACTAGAGGAGACTTACAGACATCATCAGAGCAAAGCTCGGTGGGTGGAAAGGAAGGTTGCTATCAATAGGAGGCTAGCTTACTCTACTGAATGCAGTCTTGTTGACCATACCAAACTATCAGATATCTATTTATAAAATTTTGCACAGTGGGTATCCCAAGAGATCTAGGGAATCTGGAGAGACTTTATGTAAAGTAAGCCCCATTTATGGCTTAATTAACCCTTGAAATTATCCCCTAAATGTGCTTTGAGTTAATTTATTTCCCATGTTCTATTTAATACTAAGTAAAGATGGGGTTGGAATTGCAAAAATTTACTCTCTCTCTCACGAATTGAGATGGTTATGGGTGTGCATGTAAATAAAGAGCATGCATTAGACTTTGTTGCAAAAGAACCACGCGAAATCCATACACGAGATCAACCACCAAATGTCAGCGGATGAGATCAAAATTTGGAGAGTTAATGGAAGGCATCCAATGGTTGAGATACCCACATAGGGATTTGGATTATTTCTACACTGAGGAAACGCTAATTTGAGAAGGGGCGGCTTGGATAAGAAGTAGTAATCACCTGATGAGAATTGAACGGCCATGGAAAGGACACATGATGGTTTAAAGAAAACCGCGTGAGCGAAATGAGTTTTCTTGGTGGGATTCTTCCCGCATGGAGCGACATCTCCGTCCATCCGAACGAAACCCGGATACGAGGCAACCATATCAATACCTCTTTGACTTTTCTTTAGCCTCTGAACGCGAATCCAACGCCGAGATAGGCCATGTGTACAAGAAGATCGTTGCCGGATTTACTATAACGAGAGACAGCGTTGGTCGTGTCAACGTTCCACTGCCTCGAGTCCATCACTCGGCTTCTCAGCGATAAAGAGAAGCCAACCACTAATAGAGGGGCACAACCACCCTCACGACCATAAACCTCAAGCCCCAGCCACTCGAGGAGCTTGAATGGAACCTCGATTGTGTTCCGTTCAACCGAGCACTTCAGTGGCGCGTAACCAAGAGAGGAAGCCAAACCGAGCACCTCCCCGCCGGTTAACCTTGCCGAAGCTTGGTAAGCCGTGACCTCTCGCTCCGCCGCGTGATGAGCCTTAAACCCGATGCGGTTTGCCCGCGGTTCCTCGGAGAAAAAGCACAACCACAATACAAGGAATGACTGACCCAAGGCGTCACTGCCTCTCCGGAGAGTTGTCCAAACCCCGGTGAGTCAACCTCAAGAGCTTTGCACCCATAAACGCATGCATGGGAGGTTACTGGACCATGATGAGTTAGTACTTCATGAAGGGTTGAAAGATCAAAAGCTTGCATGAGGAGTATTAGTGAAGAATTAGACGCATGCACATATACATGACAGTTCACGAGTTGATAATAAAAGTTAATATGCATGGCTGGAATACGTGTGATAGAGAGAAGGATTGATAGTGGGCTAACTAATTTGAAATAATGCTAATGGGTCTCTCGTGTAGCTAATCACATATGACTGAAACTAATTTAATGGATTAATGAACAAGGCTTGCTTTTTTTGGGTGATAAGTAGTGCATGAAATAATGGGCTGGGTGTAGAGAAAGAGTGGCAGGAGAGATTGATGGGCCACAGGGTTGTAGTGGCTCACGGCCTAGTCAAGAGCATAGGTTGTCAAGAACGAGCTAAGGCCCACTTCTTAGTGCACTATAGTAGTAAACCATGGAGTGGTAACTAATTAAAATAACTACAATAACCATGGAAAGTCAGTGAGGTCAAATGGGTCCAATGGTTTGGTAGTGGGCCACAGACCACTTTACCTAGTTTGGCCCAACCATGGTTCACGATGCAGGAATTAATTGGAGGAACACTATTACAACCTTGAGGGGGGCTTATTGTATACATGATTAGTAGATACTTGGTATGCATATACAAGTAAACTGATATTTTTTTCGCCTACTAGATTCCGACACGGGCTGGGGAGTTGTGACGGGGATTTAGGGCCAGACTAGACCTTCACTAAGGTAGGCTCTTACACGGATGATGTGAGTATTTCTAACTCATGACCCTCTATTAGTCCTTGCTCTCTATTTTCTGTCGATTCTTGCTTTCTACTCTGCTAGATGGATATTAGAGTCCATCCTTTGCATATGTGCCATTCTTTGAGGTTCTATATGGTTGCTATGTGCTCAAAGATGTTAATCTTCTTGAGCTTCTTATTTGTTGTATATTCTGTTGTATGTATCTTACTTGCACGACATGATACTTATTTCAGGCCTTGTATCGGGGGGGCTCATACTCCGGAGTTATTTCAGGCCCCTTGCCAGGGGGTTCATACCCTGGAACTATTATAGGCCCTCTAGTGGGGCTGATACACTGGTCATGTGCACATGTATATTTAGTAGCGCTACTCTCCAGCTTAGGCTGATGTAGGTATGCTCTGTTTTGACCGGCGACGATCACGTCATGTCATACCACAGTATCCATATGCCTACCAGATGCACTATTTGCTCATGAATTTGCTTCTCTTATTGATATCTAGCTTTATGACATACACCTCTGCCATCGGGGAGTACTTGTGGGACATTTCCCTGGATGTGGATGCACCTATTTTGTATTCTGATCCATTGTAGATATTGACTTGCTTGATCATTGATTATGGCCTTCCGCCACATTATTGTTTCCCTTGGCTCATACACTTGTTGACATCTTTTTCAGGGGACGAGTAGATTCAAGATTGGGGATAGGCGGGGGACTCTTTGATTAGTTGCTTACTCCAGTTATTGAGGTCTGCGTACCTCCTATTTATTTTGTGAGAGTGACCTTAGGACATGTATTATTGTTATGTGTTGTTGACACTAGGGGTGACTATTTGAATCTTTGTTGGAGTTGTGTAAACTCCTTGTTATCTTATTACGATTAGTATCTTTCCGCTGCTACTCTGATTTGTACCAGGAACTTGAGGCCTTGCATCCAGGTGGGGACTCGTCCCTATTTGGGTATTGTTAGTCTGTTGACGTGCTTGGACCTAGGTCTGGGGTGTGACACTTTATGTGGTAAGGCGCATACCAATCCCTGAATGCTTATCGACCATCAACTAGGACTGGTTGCCTATACTTCAACGAGACTCTAATTGGCAAGTGGTTGTGGAGGCTCCTCTCAGGTGAAGCGGGGATCTGCAGAGGCATCATTATGTAAACCTACTTAAAAAATGGGACCACCAACTTGTGGACAAGAGTTCCTAAGAACGCGTCATATTTCTAGAAGAGCGTCCTCAAACATAGGGAGATAGCTATGACAAAGATGAGAGTAATGGTTGAGGAAGAGCAATCTACAAGCTGGTGGTATGAAAACTGGGTGGGCGGCCAGGCTCCACATAACCTTTTTCCCGGACTCCAAACTATGATATTTTCTAAGAACCTCACGATAGCTGAGGCCAGACAACGGTTGGAAACCAGGCTAGCCCTCTTTAAACCATGACCACTATGAATGAGGATGGGGGATTGGCCAGGGATGCTATATCATCATCTGTAACTACATACTAACCACATGTATAGGATACACAATTTGGCGGTTTTATACCTAATGGACAATTCAGTGTCAACTCATTGTATACCTTCTGTCAAGCGCCTTTCTAGAAGACTTTGTACCCTACCAAGGTCAAATTTTTTGCCTGGTTAGCATGGGATGACAAGATACTCACGCTAAAGATTCACAAAACCTAACAAAGAGGATTTGGAGGGGTGATCGCACGGGATGCTATCTCTGTGAGGTGGAGGATGAAACCACTCCACACTTACTCCTACGATGTCCCTTCTCATGTCAAGTAGGACCATTTATACGATCTCTTCGCAACCAGTCTTATCCATAACCATATACAAGATCTATGGGGGGATTCAATAGCCAAACAAATGGCGAGAGATAACCGGAAAGGATGGGACCTGGTGGTCATGGCAACAACATGGAGTATCTAGGCTCGAGCCAGTTAGATGTTTGAAAGCTAAACAAGCGTGTTCTGAAGGCTGATCCACCAAATAGATTTTCTGATACTCTTTTGGTTTAGTGGTGTGCACGCAACAAAAAGGCCAAAGCTGCGCAACATGGTTGGCTCGTCAAATGAAGCCTCGAACTTACGAGGGACATGGAGCAACAACGACCACCAAACCTAGAGGCAAATTTTGAGGATGAGATGGCAAACGAATAGATCGGTGAGAAAAGGACAGGCCCGCTTCCATCCGGGGAAAGCGTCGAGCAGTCCTTTAACAACCCTCTGGTATATCTCATTTGTCACATTGTGTACCCTCCTCCAGGACATATGTACAATCCACAAGGGACAATGACTGAATTCTAACGTAATTTAATGAATGTGGTGTAGAAATAGTGATCTGTGTAAAGGGTTGCAATTGTAATGATCTCCAAGTAGCACTAATTTTAATTTAAGATTTGGATTGGGTTGGCCCAAAATAGATCCTAACACAACTCAAATCTGAAAGTGAAGTAGAATACTGATTCTAATTTTCTATTTTTTTTTAAAAATTTAGCAATTGGTTTTCTCTCAACTTACTTATTAGTATTATTTGAAGATTAAAAAATATTTAGATAATTAATATTGTTATTCTAACTTGTTCTCAAATTTTGAATTAATAAATAAAATAACTGCTAATTAGAAGCCGTGGAGAGAAATTTAAAAAATTCTAAATTTCTAGCTATTATTAGCTTTAACTATTTAAATTAAATTATTAAAAAAAATCTATTTAAATTAAATAGTCTTCAATTATCCACTTTCTTGTCTTCCACTCAAATCCAGACATTGCTTGAGAATCTTTAAATCCTGTTCCAATGAAAAAATTTAAAATATTCCAAAAGAAAACAGAATTGATTACACACCTTAATTTGTGCCCTTCCAACATGACAATCAAACTCACTTCATCTCGATTCCATTTCCCACTTTCACATCACTCGCAAAATTAAAAATAAAAATATAAAAATATAAAAATATAAAAAATATTTTGAAACCTTATAGATTAAAAGTACTGCCACCTCATTACTTGCAATTTATATTGATTTTATTTTATTGAGAAAACGTGAGAGTTTGATGGATAAAGAGTATTTATATATTAGAATTAAATTTAAATTAGTGAAAATTTAGGAATAATATCAGGATATTAAAAATTCCTTAGAATGCCTCGAGATCATCTCACCAGCATCCATCCAAACTATCAACGGTGGTGATCTATATTAGTTAGATCTACCGGTCAGGATCCTCCGATGAGGCCTAACCCCCAACTCTCACTGCTGCCCCCGCAACCGCGAGTTCTTCAACTCTGGCCCTCATCTTCATCAATGGCACCCTTCTTGATCGACGACTAGGGTTAGGATTAGGGTTTGGGCTTCATCAATGGCGACTGAGCTCAAGAACCTTAGCGGGAGCAATGGCACCCTAGCGCAGCACGAGGACTCCCCCCACGCGGCCGCTGGCCAGGCCAAGGACCAGCGGCCGCTCCTCAAATCCGATTCCAACTTCGGAGTGGCTGCAGCGACGGAGAGCATCGAAGAGATGGAGAAGAAGTACGCGCCGTACGTCCGGCGTGACGTCTACGGGACGTTGGGGCGAGGTCCGTTGGAGACGAAGGAGAAGGTGCTCTTGGGGCTCGCGATGGTGATCCTCGTGCCGATCCGGTTGGTGGTTGGGATGCTGATACTGGTTTTGTACTACTTGGTTTGCCGGATCTGCACGCTTTTCTCGACTCCGAACAGGGATGAGGAGCAGGAGGACTATTCGCATATGAGTGGGTGGAGGAGAGAGGTGGTTGTCAATTGTGGGAGGTTTCTCTCGAGGGCGATGCTGTTCACGCTAGGGTTTTATTGGATCAGTGAGTCTCGCCGGAGCTTGTCAGATCAGGTATTATAGTTCAAATTTGCTTTCGTTGATGAATTCGATGGAGCATATTGTAGGATTAATGGCTGCGATTTGAAACCATGCCATGGTAATGCTGAGTTGGATTCTTTCCTCATTCTAGCATAGTCCTGCATTCTTGCTTCGTAGTTCCTTAAGTGAAATTCAGCCGTTTGTATATGCTTCACTTCCCTTGAAGCAATGATAAGGTATTCAAAACAAAATTGTCAAATTTGTTGTGCTAGGTGTGGAACTAGCAGTGACGTATGGTGTGAAGATAGATTTAATGAACTTAGAAGACATGATATGTGGATATCAAACAGTTTAGCTTTATTAGGATACCTTGAAAATATCAAGCTATGTTTTTTGCAGGAATCCCTTTGATATGATATGGATGTTTCTGCAATACTTTCTTTGTGAATAATTAGATTCAGGACGTTAAAAAAAAACCCTGACTTTTGGTTGATAGCTTTTGATTATATATATACACACACATGGCCGCAATTGCAGCCGGCCCATCCTATCACCTCTGCACATGGGGGTGGGTTTGGGTTTGGGTTTGGTTTTAAATTTTTTGGGTTTTGGGTGTTAGAGTGGGCCTGCCGCAAGTGTGGCCGGCCGGACTGTAACACGCCTCTATATATATATATATATCCATTAAGACGTAGAATACATTATTTTGATGTTTTCACAACATCCAGTCTTGGGTAGTAGGATGACAACTATGAGTGAGAATGCATCCGTTAGATCAACCATCTGCTTATTACTGATAGGTCTTCCAAATTTCCAATAATAAAAGTTGTATGTTTAGTTTTGTTTATCATTGTTTGCTTTCGATGCGGGCTTTCCATGTTTTGTTATCTGGGGATAGTAATAAAGTAATTGTTTTCTTATAATTTGTCCTTTGAACCACAAGTTCATGCCTTCCTTTTATCATTACACTTCTACTTTGCTCAGGATAATAGCAGAGGACCGAATGATGAATCTCAGATGCCAGGGGCAATTGTGTCCAATCATGTGTCTCATCTGGATATTCTCTATCACATGTCATCATCTTTCCCCAGTTTCGTAGCTAAGGTATTTCATATAGTAGATTGAAGTTATGATATCTAGACAACACATACTCAGATAAAATGATGATTTTGTTCTGACATTTTCCCCTTTTCTTTTAAAATATTTTCATGGATTCTCCGCTGAAGCGGTCAGTAGCCAAGCTTCCCCTAGTTGGATTGATCAGGTTAGTCAGCACCGTTTGTTTGTCAAAATGATTCTTATGAATTTATGATGACCGGACCTTTGGTATTTACTTATTTGTATGTTTATGATTGGGATGATATGCCCTACTGCTTTCTTTGCAATCTATTGTTGGTTCTGTTTCATATAGTGGTTAAGCTTAGATGTTCATCTTAGTTATATTTCATACTACTTTTTTTTTTGTGTACTGTTTGGTGTTGGTTACCTTGATACTACCAATGAATACTCAAATGACCTGAGAGTGAATGGTTTGATAAATGGACTGTACCTCTTTATGTGTTGGAATTGGATTTTAGTTTTTAGATGAGATTTTTTTAAGACATTTTAAATGAAGGGGGGATAGAGGGACCAAAGATCAAGAAAGAGAAAGGATTAGAAAATAAAGTTCTGATTATGGAAATGAAGAGTACATGAGAGATAAGACCCTTCTCACCCATTAAAGTGTCATCTGCGGTCCATATATAAAGTCCATCACATAAATTTGCTTTTGATGGGCATATAATATCAGTATCAAAGCAATATCCTGCATCTTCATTTCCATGACCATAATGGCCTTGAGACTATTACTTACCTTGCAATAATAGTGTAAAAATTTGGAAAACCTTAAGTCATTTCTTTTAAAATTGGAATGCATTGCTTCTAATCTTGAGATAAAATAACTTTTTATTTGATTGATAATTATCACAATTTGAGCAAGTTCATGAATAGCTTTGGAAGGCCATGTGCAAGATGGAGTTCGTTTGTAACATCGTTTTTGAATCTCATCTTTGTGTCCAAACTGCTACTTGATATTGCTATTTGAGACAAGTATAGCATAGTTTATTCTTCTTCCATATGTGGAAGCTCAATTAGTTGGATTGAGTTAATAACTACTTTTTTGTCCTTTCAGCAAATGTCTTGGTTGTGTCTATGTTCAACGAGAATCAAAATCTTCAGACTTTAAGGGTGTTGCAGGTATGTCAAAATTCACATCGAATTATTTTTTCTGTTAACTCTCTATTCAGTCATGTAATATTTTCTGAATACTCAAGCTAAATTTTTCGAAGTTAGGATGCAGGGTTTATGCTTGTGAGGGGGTTTTATCTTTTAATGAGTTGGCCCTGCTTTGAACTTTTATAGTAATGTCCTATCTCACTTCAAGTATTTGTTTCCAGGTATTGTGACACAAAGAATTCTTGAGGCTCATCAGAATAAACTCTCTCCAAAGATGTTACTCTTTCCAGGTCAACTATATTTATCATCAACTTGATCTTAATATTGTCATTTTGATGATTGTATGATTGTGTCTATCATTGTCTATCCTTATCCCTTCAAATATAGTTTTTGTGTTTTGAAAAATCCTCACTAGCAGTTTCTCCAAATTTTATTTATTTATTTATTTGGAAATCATCATCTTTCTCTAAGCCCTGTTCGAACCTTTTATTCAAGCAGTCTTTTATTTGATTCTTCTTAGGCTATTGTTAGCTGTCTTTACCAGCTTGGTATGTTTGCCAATAGTTCCTCCTCAGTACATGAGAGTATGAACAGCTCTCCTATTCATTTTTGTCAATAAAATATGTTGTGCTGCAATCTTAATTTTTTATTTATGTGATAATCAGCATTTTTTCTGTTTTTCTATATATTGCTCCATAGAAACTGTTGTTATTGTGCATGTGGGTTTCTTTTCCTTTTCTTTTCATCTTTAACAGTTTGTACAATTTTTTTGTAATTTTTTTACCCTCTATTGACTCTGACATCCTTTTGTACTGGAATTAGTATTCTGTTGTTTTGGGTCAATTATATTTGTTTTCTGACTAACTTCTCCACTCTCAGAGGGTACGACAACAAATGGAGATTTCCTCCTTCCCTTCAAGACAGGAGCCTTTCTAGCAAAAGCACCTGTTCTTCCTGTAATTCTGAGATATCCTTACAGTAGATTCAGTCCAGCATGGGACTCCATATCAGGGGTGAGAAACCAGTTGACCTTGTAGATATTTGGAAGTTGAATTTAGTTCCAACCATATAATAAAATCCCAAATTCTCCTGGCTCAAACTTCAAATTTATTTTACAAGCATGGAAAAAAAAATCGTGATCTTAAATACCTAGTCTAGTGTTCTATCAATAAATTTTTTTCAGATATTCATCTATTGAACTTTGGAATGGATATACCATGCATGTTTTGAACATTATGTGCAATTTGAGTTCAAACATAATGGACAGGCATGTTGGTTTATCATTCTTCTTTGCAAGTGTCCGTGTCTTGCTGCTTATTGGTGATTTTAAAAGCCATTTAGTGATTGCTTTCCTTCCACCATCAAATGCATTGTCCTTTACACTTGCCAATACCTATTGCTAAATGATTCCATTAAATTTCTTAAACCATATTATCACATGCTGATTATATTCAAAATAAACAATTGTCAGATGTGTTAAGTTCAATGTGGTTATATTCAAAAGTTTGTTAACCATCTCATGCCCATACTTCTTACAATTGTCTCTAGACTTACCACATGTGCACACAATACACTTTGTTTTTATTTGCAGGTACGACACCTTACCCCTATTGTACGGATTTGCAAACTACATATAGAGGATTAAGGGTCTTAAAATTGCTTCAAGTTTTAAGTAGAGAAGTTTATCGATATGCGACAACATTGACCTACACAATATATTAGTTGTAACTTATAAAATCATTAGAATATCATTATTGTTTCTCATACAAAATATTGTCGCATGTAGAAATTAGAATATTTTCTGTGAGTTCCTGAGCTTTTCCTATTTTTTGTTCTTTTTTGACAGGTGCGTCATATTGTTTTGCTTCTTTGTCAATTTGTCAATTATATGGAGGTGGTCCATTTGCCTGTTTATTATCCTTCAGAGGAAGAAAAGGAGGATCCTAAACTTTATGCTAATAATGTTCGAAAATTAATGGCTATTGAGGTATGCGCTTTGCTCTTTTGATTTCTTGCTTAGCATAGTAATCAAAGAGGTTCAGTCAATTGTGATCATGCCTGACCATTTGTTTTCTTGCAACTTAAACGTGCATTTTAGACCTAACCTGCTAATTGTGATGAGCTGACCACGTTTTTTTCTGAAATGGAAACACAAACACTAAGTGATGCCCTATTAGGGCATATTCTACCTTTCTATCTTTGTTGCATTCTGTTTTAATTTGTTACCTGTCATTCACAGGGTAATTTAGTACTTTCTGATATCGGATTGGCTGAGAAGCGTATCTACCATGCAGCGCTGAATGGTAATAGTCTACCTCGTGCTTTACATCAGAAAGATGATTGAAAACCTCTTGACCTCACTCACCGGATGTGTATGGTCAGTTTGAGCATGTTTCATGCATTTAAGTGTATTCGGACATTTCTCATTTTCTGGTCTGTTTAATTGAAGCTGTGTGCTGTGCATGTCCTTTTACCTATAAATGTTGATCATCAATGTCATAACTTTATATATTTAAAATTTAGTCTTGTACAGATCGGGAATGCTGGTATCATTTAATGGATCAGTTGCTGTTCTTGTGACCGCCCATATCCACAAACTGTCTACTGCATATGCTGTCATTTCTTTTCATAATCTCTTAGACAAAATAGAGCCTCATCAAGTACTTGTTAATGTTGTCTCTTCTTTAATGAATCTGAATCATCTCTTTGGTCTTCTGCAGGTTTGTTTTCTCAAAGCTAATTTGGATATGCGAACTGTAAATGCTCCGTAGATGATTGATTCTATAGTTCTAGGGGAAAAAAAATAGAAAAAAGAAATGACATGTAGATTTGTTTCTCTCTTTCTTACCACCATTCACAGTTAAATAATCTCTGTGAATTTTCAAGAATATTCTTTCATTTATCACATCACTTTGAATCTTGTGGAAATTTCTTCTTTTCTGTCTCCTCACAAAGCTTTTCTGTTGGAAATGTTTAGGAATATGTCGAACCATCATACGTTGTTCTTTCACATAATTTCTTCTCAATGCAACTTATAGGTTTCCAGAAATAATTCAGTACTTGTTTTTCTAAGTGTTTTTGATATTCATACAAACGCAGCCGGTTTAGCTTCTCTCATAAAACTTAGGTTTTACATTGAAGTTTGGTTCAGTTAGTGTGACCTCTTGTACATCTCCATTTAATTTTCTCTGTGAAATAAATCAAACAGCTAAATCCAATCGTGGCTGAGATGTCCTCAGGTAGTACATGCTAACCAACATAAAATGTTTGTAATGAAATGTCAATCATATTCATCCACTAAATTGGGTCAATACTGTCAGTGGAAACACAAATTGATATAGTAATGTAGTTGCCTCCTTGAAAAAACATACAATTAACAAATTCGTCGCCATCATCTGTTGATAACGTTTTTTAAATAACATGCAAACCCTCCCAACCTACTCCACTTTGAAGATGCACTTGCATAAATTGAACTATTCCAAAGCACATCCAACTTGAAGCTGGTGTAAGAAACCTGGAATTTCCCTTCACTTGACCAGCAGAAATTGGCAGCACAGTGGTTGATGCAAAATAATCAGCTAAATATGTTAATCAATATGTTCTTTGAAGTATTAACCCAGGCTTAAATTGGATGAGGATGTGGTTCAGGAAATAGATTGATTAGAAATCTATGGATCATCTCAAAGCTAGTGAATGTAATCACAGCAGCTGGAGTGGTACGGAGTAGGTTTGTTGCACAACCACGATAAAAACCGGTGACGCCCTCTTTCTGGAACACTTTCTTTACACAATCAACCACGCCTTCATATCGGACTTCAGAATGAAATCCCTGTTCTTGAAGTCTTGATCGAACTACCTGGAATTGAAGTGTAAGATCCAAGCAAAATAAAACACCAATTTCGATGGAAAATCCATAAGTTACAATCAAGAGTAGAAAAATTGATATGCGGTGCTTGCTTTTATAGCACCAAGAACTTATCTAATAGTAAATAAGTGGGAGTACCTCATGGGGATATGTCATGGTTGATGCAGCTATTTTAGAAATTGAGGAAGCAAGAGCAACATCAGCAGCACTAAGAGAATCAACAGTTCTATTATCTGATAAAAAGGCAGACAACAATAAATGAAAATGGCAGAGAAACAATTAAGAAATAAGTTGCTTCATTAGAATTTGGTCAGGGATATGGAAAAAAAGTAATACCTTAGGCGGCCAAATAGGATTTGATCTTTTCATAGGTCGGAAACTGGATAGCAACATGACTAATTCCAGCCAATGCAGGTACAAGACCACTTTTACAAAATATTTATCAACACTTAGTTCAGATAGTATTAACAGTTCAAAGAAAAATTCTAGACACCCAAGAAAAAACTTAGAAATCTCATAAAGAGAATATCCAACCTGTAAAGACCACGGATGCCTTCTTCATGGGCTATTCTCCTCAATGCAGTCAAGGTACTTCTATATGGCACCACACCCACTCTCAACCCTTGAGTCTGCAGATAACACAGCCAAAAGTTAAATTGACCCTGAATTCCCACAGACAAGGTGAATTATTTTAGAGCAATTCCTCACCAAATCGTCATGAAGTTAAAAATAAAAAAAATCATCCCAGATTTCATAATAAACTCAGCACAAAAAGAAAAGGGAAAAAAAATCATACAATGGAATAGTTGCTTCTCCCTCATAATAAATTACTCACTAAGTTGCATCAGTCATTAAACTCAATGGGAGCTTTAATGTAAGGCAAATGTTCTGAAGCTCTCTCCCAAAATCTAATTGAGTTACTTCCTTGATTATTTTGACTTTATTCTTACAACAACAAAATCACTTTGAGGAAAACTGGAAAGCCAGTAAATATTCCACAAATTTTGTTCACTAATATGGATGTACCACATATTCCCGCATTAACACCCATACATGAGTATACCATCCATATAAATAAACATTTACAAAAAATAAAAATAATTGTTGATAGTGTATTGGCCAAATACCTAAGAAAGCTCAATACATGAAACAACCGAAAATTTGCTGATATAATATGCATAACAGTCTGGAAATAACCATTCCTAAAACCACCAGCAGTCAAAATGTTTACGATGTTAAGAGTCCGAGTCAATAAGCTGATAAAATACTCTTATATTTGTCTAGAATGATAATGAACATATCATCATCAGTCCATGACAAACTATAGTTGGTTGCCAATACATATTCAACACTGGATAACATATACACATGATTTGCAGGGATGAATACCAATGCCTCAAAAAAAAGATAAGACTAGAAATGAATGGTTTCATGCAAAATTAGCAGTTTCCACTTAAGTAATAGGAGAGTTGACTACTTAAATGGTTTGGCCATGTCCATCATAGATTCATAGAACAACTAACACACTGACGGTGAAATGATTCAAGTGTCACAAAGAACAGCATAAAGGTAAGACCCAAACAATCATGGATAGAGGTGATAAGAAGACAAACCCGAAGGACTATATAAATGAGGTGATGGAGTTGAGGGCAAAAGAAGATTCAATGTGATCAACCCTAAATATTTGCTCACTCTTGTATTAAAAAAGCAGGCTTACATGGTATTAATTTTACATGGAAAGGTCCATAGCAAATTTTAGCCAATCATGAGTATGGTACAAATCAACATCATTCAAGAAATACCTGAAATCTTGTCTTAACAACCCACAGAGGATTAGTGGCAATTGTTGTAGCTGCTCCAGCCCCAGCTGCGGCTATCATATTTGCACCTACAGAAAGTTCATTTCTATCTGCCAAGATTGTGATGCATAAAATGTAAGAAAGGGTTATATCAACAAAATGATAAAATTTCATAAATGTTGTTAAAAGTAATAGTAAGAAAATATATATGATATATTCACGCATAAAGCAACACATGTACTTTATCAGATGAGTGTTGAGTGACTAACCATTTGAATAAAGCACGCTTTTCAGTTGCTCGTAGACAGTAAAGTAAACCTGATTAAAGACAGTAAATAATCCACATATGAGTGTTGATAGCCAATTGCTTTATATAGCAGATTCTAAATATTAGAAGGTAAACGTAGTCTGTTCTTCATTTAACTAAAACCGTGCTTAAACATGAAAATCACACTTTCACGCATGTCAGATATAAAGGGAAAAGTAATCCTCAATCATACAATTATTTTATTGTCTTCAAACATTTATTTACAAAAAAACAGGGAACCTTGTTATTCATAGTTAAACAAACAAAACCAGTTAAGGCCATGAATCAACATATATGTATTATTTACCAAGTCCTTCGTACTCTAAAGTGGTGCTTGGTTAGAGTGGAGTTAAGTTGGGGTTGGGATTATTTACTTGAATTCAGTGTCGAGGGAAACTTTAAAAATAGGTTGACCATAGTTTAATTCAATTAATTCTAAGTAAAATAAATAATTTTAATTAAATTTATTTTTTAACTAATAATTAATATTTATAGCTTGTACATTATTTGTGAATAAAATTAATAATTAATTTAATAACGGATTTTTTTTAAAAATCCTAACCCCTAAAGTGTTGAATGGAGGTGGTGGTATAACCCAAGGTACCTGGATTATCCCCCATTCAAACACCACCCTAACAATAATTTTGAACAAAATGTCTTCCATCATAAATATAAAATAAATGAACAATAGGCTAAAGCATGATGAAAGTTTAGCATCAATTAGAATAGTTGATATCATGTAACTGAAATTGGCCTGAGCTCTCCAGTAATACAAATGATCAATCAGCAGCTTTGGTTTGGCTTCAACATGCACAAAACTAATAATGTAACGCACTAGTATCAGGCATTTTTATACAATCAGTCTAGTAGGATTTCTTAGGACTGTTGGATCAGCTATATTACAGAAGTTTTCAGATATAAACCAGACATTTGTCAAACAAAGTCAGCATAGTTGAAAATATTTGACAAACAAATGAGGATAACAGGAGGAATGCGAATAAACAAGCATAACACCCCTTTGATAATACAATGTTTACTTTGAATCGACATATGCAAAACAGTAAAGGAATGGAAGTATGATGTCAGTTGCTGTATATTCTTGATGAGTAATAATATGCTGAAATTAGAAAATAGAACTTACTGCCCAGTTTGGTAGTAATGCCAACCACGGTAGGTGAAAGACCACGGTACATGCCTCGGACACCTTCCCTTTGGACTATTTGCTCCAAACTCCCAACAATAAGACTACCTAGTTGCACCAATTGCACAAGAAAAATGCACCAGAAACGTGGAATGAGAAAAAGAAACTTTCTAAACATTTCCAACAACAGTCAATTCACTTAAATTTGAGATTGTTGAGAAACCATTTGTTTTGAATTATATCACTCCAAGATTTAAACACTGGTCTCTCCCTAGGAGAGCCAAATGTCTTTCAATTTCCCACTCCCCAAAGAGTGGATAACAATTATAACTATTCACAACCAGCAGAAGCTAAAAGAATCACAATACAGTTGGAATCTTATAAATGCTTCACTATAGAAAGGGTATATAATGAAATACTCTATGTATCATTAGAAATCATGTTGCCAGTGTACATGTGCTACCAATTTCAAACTCCTTACACCCACTGATTAAAAGGTAAAATTCTATTGCTGTCATTCAGAAAATGATCATGAAGCATATTTTGACAAGCAAATAAAAGTGGCTATATTTATTTACAACCACAAATTTACACCTGCTGATTTCTTTATCAGGGGCGTAAGGGGTGTAGGAAGAATTAGGAAGAGTTTGCTTTGGTGACAGTCACCTTCAACAACCATCTCTTAACTATGCATTATTTCAACCAATATGCCTTGATATTTGTAAGGGATTCCACTTACTTCCCATGCCTATTAACTAAAATAAATTATAAACTAAGATAAACCTCATGTTTCTAACAACTGTTTTAATCAAATCTTACCGAATTTTTTAGTTCATGCTACTTGACTAAAGGATAATACAAAATCTTCTTAACAAATATTCCATCAAACAACTCATAGAACAGCTGGTGAAACACTTGCTCTCTGAGTTAGAGACCAGGTTTGAGGAATGCTGACTGTATTATTTTAAAAAATGGCCTCCCCCACAATCTCCAAAAGAGACAAAAAGAGAAAAAGGAAAAGAAAAAGAAATAAAATCCACTACTAAATGCCTTAGAATAGAAAATCCTTTGTCTTGTATGTGATTTCTTTCCGTTTGTGCATAATTCCATCTTTCACATCAAAGCCAATAGTCCTTAACAAAATAAACAAAAAATTCCCATAAAAACCCTTATAAAACAAACTACTGCAACAATATGCGTATGCAGTCGCATCGCCGGTAGAATCAACAGAAATCAATGAAAGGAACAACAGTGATCTGAAAGAGCACACCTTTCAAGCTACCGCTACCGAGCTTCGGCAGCCCGTGAACTTGAAACCGGGTCTTAATCACATCCAAGGGGCACACAAATGTAGCCGCAATCACACCTACCAAAAGAAACCCCAAAAATTCATCAAAAACAACCAAGAAACCCCGCCTAATTCTAATAATCCAAAGCCAAATGACCTCACCAGCGGCAGCGCCGGACGCGGCGTTGCAGAGGAGGCCCCGCGTGGTGGGGCTATGATGCTCGGGATGCATCACTGCGAACCGATTCAAAGAACCAAAAACACCGCGGATTCCGGCCAATATCTAGGGTTTCCTCGTTATGGAGGATCGTCGCGATCCAGCGTCGCATGGCAAGAAGGGCTTCTCACAATGAGCTCCTCCAGGATCGATGTAGCTTGGCTTTTATGGATTCGATGGGATCGAAGCGGAGAGGAGAGAGATCGCCATTGAAGCTTAGCGCTCTCTCTCTCTCTCTCGTTCGACCTTTGACGGGTCGGGTATGGATAAGAACAGTCTGCGTTGAACCCGCGAACCCGACCCCAAAACCCATCCAGACCGTTGAATCCATGGACCCCAATGATCTCAATCTAACCATTGATCTTCAATCGTACGGTCTAGAACGGAAGAACTGGTCGCGGGACGCTCGAATCGGAGTCGTGGGTTGAAAGTTTTGGTCTAATTTACGGGTTTGAAACGCGAGTACGTCTCTTTCTTTATTTTGTTCATTTATGTCTTTAGAAAATTACAAGCAAATGGCCCCACAATGTTCGGTTGTTTTATTCAAACTTTTAAGATTTGATTTTTTAACATATTTTTTAAAAGGATTAGTGATTTTAAATATTATTTTTTATGAATAAAAATGTGTTCTTTAAAGTTTTGAAGAATTAAAAATTTTAAATAAAAAAAATATAATTTAGAATAAAAATTTTCGGGTTATTTTTTTATTGCATGATATTTTATAAAGGTTTAAACATTAAAGTATAAGTCAAAAGTTATGAAATATATTTATTAAATTATTTTTAAAATAATATTGATATGATTTGGGTAAAATAGTAGAAATTTATATTTTGTTTAATATGAAATTTATTTTTTTTATTTCCACGTAAATCTAAAGGATTAAATATTTTAATTTTTAAATATTTTATTTTTTAAACATTATATTTTATGATTAAAAATTTTATTGTTTAAAATATATTTTTTTTCCAAAAGTTAGAAAGTTTTTCCGCGTCTAAAACATTATGGGAAAAAAATTATAGATTTTAAGAGATAAATGTAGTAGACTAAAAGATTTTTTAGAGTTTTTATTGGTGTTAGTTGTAAATACCTTAAGATTTTAGACTAAAAAAATAATTAAATTAAAATTTTGAAAAAGAGTTACTTTTAAATTAATAAAATAAAATTATCTTTGGTGAAAATACTGAGTGAGTAATCTGTAATCATATATCTAACAAATACATGAAACATTTTAATTAAAAAAAAATACATGAAACATCCATACAAAATTATTCTTTTCCTAACACCAACAATAAAGAAAGAAAATAAATAAAAATAAGAGCATAAATCCAAAAAGAGAGAACCCAAATTGCATTGCCATAAACATGGCTAGTCGTCCTTAAAGTCTTACATCCTAAACATTCTAAACGTAGTTCTCAGACCATCAATAATCTCAGCGTCGAGATAAGAAGGTCTTGGGAACCCAAACAAAGATTCCATTGATAGAATATAACCACCCGACAATATAAGAAACAACGTGATAGATATTTCAAATTTTTTTTTTTTCAAAAAAAATCAAATGTCCCAATCTAATTTTCTTATTTTTAAATTTTTAAAAATCTTAAATTCATAAGATAGATTTTCACATATTTAATAAACTCAATATATAAAAGAATTATATATTTAAAATTAAATTTTGGAAGAATGATTAATGATTTTAAGTATTAATTTTGATAAACAAAAAAATTATTATTTAAATTTTTAAAGTATTAAAAAATTTCAAACGGAAAATTTAGAATGAAGGGTTGGATTATTTTTTACTAATATTTTCTTTTAAGTTATGAAAAAATATTAATTAAAGAATATTTGTATTGTTTTTAAAAGGATATTGATATGTTTTGATAATAGAAAATTATATTTTTTTTATGTGAATTTAAATTTTTTTATTTGCATCTTTTAATAGATTTTTTTAAATAGATTAATTAAAAAAAAATGAAAAGAATAGTGAACAATGGATTATTTTCACATCTTTAATAATTTGAATATTATAAAAATGTATATAGAATAATTTTGAAATAAAATTAAATGGTGATGATTTGCCCGGTTCTTACTTTTTCTTCTCCTTCCTTCCGCATGTCTTCATCTAGTTAAAAAGAATTCTCCGTCAGAATAATGAATTGGTGATGAGAATAATATATATTCTTCATATTTCCATCTTATGAAACATCCATAAAAAATTTTAAAAAAAATATTATCATATGAAACATGTTAAAATTGAATGAATTCCAATTGAAATATTGGTCGCCAAAGCTTCAAAAAGTATGAGTGTTTCAGAGGATCACCAAGAGGGGAGAGGAGATTGAACGAAAAGAAACTTGTGAGGGAATGATAATACATGGTATAACCACCCGACTGTATAGGTGATCGTGCATTAAAATTTTTAATTTTAAAAATTTAAAAATCTGAGAAATTTCAAATGTCACAATCTAATTTTCATATTTTATTGATTTTTTTTTAAATTAAAAAAACTTTCTCTTTCTGCTTAGTATAGAAGATGTTTTGAAATGATATAAAGGCTTGGAGGGAGTGATAACACATAGTTATCTATAACAAAACAATGCGATGTTTTAGATTTTTAAATTTCAAAAAAACCAAAAATCTAAGAAATTTCGATTTTCCCAAGCTAATTTTCTCTTTCATTTTTATTGAAGCTTATCTCTTAATAGAACCATGTGATAAGTTTAAATTAAATCATTTTAGTTTAAGAAGTGTTGCTATTTAAAAAATATTGAATCTTATCTTTTAATAAAACCATGTGAAATGTTATTAATTAAAGTTTAAATTAAATCATTTTAGCACAAGAAGTGCTACTATTTATAAAATTTTGAATCTTTATCTCTTATTAAAACCACCAAAGAGAATATTTAAAAAGGAAAAATCACTCAGACAACATGTATTGTGAAAAAAAAACAATTAGAAATAAGACATAAAACATAAATCAAAGAAAAAAATGTTATGGATTAAATTAAATTATATAAAAAAAATTAGCACAGGAATCTCAAATAATATACTAAGAAAAAAAAATACGTTGTGAATTAGACGAAATTAAACAACAAAAAAAACACGATTACCAGTTTACTTGAAAGTCCTCAGAATGTAGCACAATAGTTTGAATCATAAAAAAAAACACACACACACAAATAACATATTAATATCCAAAAAATCACTCATTTCTCCCTACCAATTCGCCATCATTCCCAAAAGAGAGAGAAGAAGAAAAATCAAAATCAAAACATATTAAAAAAAACCTTTCTCCTTACCAATTTTGATTCCTTCCCAAAATGGAGTAATGACGTAGGAGATCGCATCGAAAAAATCAATGTAATATATTGAATCTGTATCATAAAAAAATTCACAAATAATATATTAATACCTAAAAAAAATCATTTTTTTTGTCCTTACCAATTCGGCTTCCTTGCCAAAGAGAGAGAAGAAAAAAAAAATTCAAGATCAAAACATAAAAATACTTTTTTTTCCTTACCAATTCTCCTTCTTTTCCAAATGAAGAGAGAGTTTGTTGTTTGCATAGTCTAATGTTTTGAAATGATGATGATGTGAGACGTGGAGGGCGTGGAATCAGGTAATATAACGACCCGATAAAACAATGCGATGTATTAGATTTTTAAATTTTAAAAAAACCAAAAATCTGAGAAAATTGGATTACCCCAATCCAATTTTCTCGTTTTTTTGATTTTTTTAAAATAAAAAAAAAAACTTCATAACCGTTTCTTTTGCTTAGTATTATAGATAGATGGTTTTGGTCTCGGACGTTCATTTTGGGGGAAGTGACAGTTCGGCCCACTTCCCCGACTTCCCCGAAGTGACCACTTCCCCCAAATTACATTATGGCCACTTCTGCCAAAATTATACCGAAGTGGCCGAAGTGGACTTAATATAAAAGCTCACTTCGGCCACTTCCCCACCCCACCCGAACTCCAACCCCCCAATCCCGATTCCCGATCGCGAGCGTCCCGTGCCCTAGAACATCAGCCATTTCGTTGGTCTTCTCCGCAGCCCGCTGACCGCCGTCTCTCACCGGTCTTCTCCGTGGCCAGGTATGCCATCATCCTCCTTCTCTCTCTCCGTCTCTCCCTTTCTCCCTCTCTCTCTCTCTCCCTCTCTCCTCTACTCTCTCTGATGGACTGTTTTCTCCTAAATCAGTGAGTTTTTAGTCGATCTCTCCGGCGTTTGCAAACATTGTTCCATTCCCTTCACGTCTTTCAGCAATCTCTGAGACTTGAAGCAACGGCCAGAGAGAGAGAGAAAGGTTAGCCCTTCTACCTTATTTTTTTTTCGCTTTCAATTTGTTGTTTTTAGTGATTTTACTTTGAACATGATTGATATGGTTTTGATATTGTGTTTGTTATTATTATACTCTTGTTTTGTGATTAGGTTTTCCTTTGATTGATATTTTGTTTTGATGAGACAAAGAAAGCATTTGGGGTTGTATATAATACAATCAGTATTATCTTATATTAATAGAGAAGTGAGTGATGCAATGAACACAGATCTATTTGAACCATAACCAGGTAGTAACCAAAATTTGCTAATTTATGTTAAGAGAGTTTTCAAACAAGTGAAAATGAACTACAAAATGTTGTCTCGTCTATGATTTTTGATGTTCATTTCTTGATCCTATGGAGCTTCAGAGTCCGAGTAATAAGATGTAGTATACTAGTATGATAGGGAGTGCTACCAGCATACCAAATATAACTCTGCAAGCATTAAGACCATAATACTAAATCAATGTGTTATACATATAGATGTTCTTTTTTTCACAATTCTGCAAAAATAATAAGGTGATAAGAGTGAGTACCCTGTGCTTAGAATCTTCGGATGCATATTGTATTCCTTAGCAAACACAAATGGAACAATTCCTTGAGGGAGAGCTGACTGCATTTTCAGTGGTGAGAAAGAGGAATCAGAACATACACTTCAACCTCAAATAAGGCTTCCTGAAATTTTATTTTTCTGATTGATTCACAAAGGTAATTGACTTCTAGTTCCTATCTACCTGAAAAATTGCAATGTGGAGACAGTGATTAAGGTGTGATGTATCTTACATTGATTGTTGTGGCTTTAATTCTGATTAAATTTTGTTCCTCTAATGTTTTTGGACCACAACTACCTATAATTATCCTTTGATATTGTTCTCCTTCTTGAATGATTGATGATGTTAATTAGATTGGATGATCTCTTGAAACTTTGACACATTTCATTGTCTTGCTATGCTAAAAGGAGAAGAAGATCAAATAGAGATCAATAGAGATCAATGTAGTGATTAGGGTTGTGATTAATTGATTGAGTGTTGACTGTTTAGTGCTGGATTAGGGTTGTGATTAATTATTGTCCTGTGAAACAATTAATGACATGGATAAGGACATTTGAAAAATTGGGCAACATAACTCAAAAAATTCATTGGTGCATATATACAAGCAAAAACTTGATCAATGTATACATGATACATCAATATAATTTATAATGACATGAAGTTTTATTTATCTGTAGAGCTCTATAAGGATGTATATATATTGGGTTCTAAGAATCAGTCAACATTAAACCCTTCCATCCCATATGCAGTATGTTCTTTATATAGTATATATAGAGCAAAATATTTTAAAATAACTTTTTAAAACTATTAACTCTTTGCTTGTAACCAATGAGTCAGATGATTTATGGTTGGAGTTAAGAGGATATTTTGTCATGTTGAATGTTTTTTTAACTTGCTTCATCTGTTGTCCTATTGCTTGTTTTTTTCAAAATAAATTATTTTATTGCTCTCATCAACTGTAATGGTCTCTTCAAATGTAAAAAATTAATTATAGGGATGCATCATATAGGATGGCGAACAGGAACATATGTCGTTCCATTTATATCGAGGAACCCGCATTGGTAAATTGGTATTAGTTACGGTGTTTGTAAAATCCAAGGATTTCATGGGAATAAAATGAGTTTAAATCCCTTTAAATTGGATTTTTAATTAAAGAGGTTTTCTTAAGAAATTAAATGATTTAATAAAGTGGGAGAAATAGGGGATAAAAGGACTAAAACCCTAGTTAGGGTTAATGGAGGGTTCGGAGGACCTTTTGGTAATTTTGTAAGTACTAAGGACTAAAAGTAAATTGTTTTCTCTCTGGGGGTGGACTTAACTGTAACCTAAAGAGAAACAGGGACCTTTGGATAATTTTCCAGATGAAAAACCCTTATAGAAATGGTTCAACGGTCAGGATTAGATGATCTGAGATAGAAGCAGATCGTAGGGCATTATAACTGCCCATAGAAGGCCACGTGTCGAGCTTAGAATAAATCTATCCGATCACGATCCGGAACCAAGACAAGTGAAAAATCTCGTGTAAGATGGGTCTTACGGTGGGGGTTAATCTGGACCTCTCATCTAGAAAATCAGGTTAAGTCCGAGGCAAGTGATTAGAATTCGGCCGTTGAACACAAAGTGATCTTGGCCGTTGATCAAAGGGGATGTTAGATCCGAGGTAAAGCGGTGGGGTATCCACCGTTGATTACGAACAAGTGGTCCTGGCCGTCGGATTGGATCGAGTGATGATCTCGAGGCAAGCCGCCTTCATCGGGCCGCTTTAAACGCCATAGCAGCTCCGCCGCCACTTCGCCCAAGCATGCGATGCGAGGAAGCCGGTCGTCTGCCGGCGAGGCGGTTCGTGTTGGCGACCGTTCTCATGGCCTCTTGAAGGCTATAAAAAGGGCAGCCACTCCCTCTGTTTCAGAGCACTGGTGAGCTGAACATCTGTGAGAGGTTCTCACTTTCTGGTGAGGTGACAGTCGAGAAAGGAGAAGTTCTCTTGACAGAGATCGATGGTTAGCGTCTCCGCTGGCCTGGACTGTCGGAATCTTCTTCAGGCGAGGAGGAGACCGGGACTGGGAAGTAGGAGAAGCCGCGACCTGAGTTCGCCAGAGAAGAAGGCAGAGACTGTTTGCGGCTTCGTTAGCGTTGTTCATCGTCGATAAACTACTGGTAAGTGTTGTTTACCTCTGTTAGAACGTTTAGAGTAGTTTGCATGCTCCGTTTAGAGTGAGTGAGCTCATCGGAGGGGACTGACCACACGGCCGAGAGCTTTGGAGCTCCAGCAAGAAGGAGGAAGGCCGGCGGTACTCCGGAGGAGCTGGTCATTGGGGGGGAGGCCCTCAGCGACGGGGCCCAAACTCAGGTGGAGTGCCAAGAGAAACCGACGAGGAGATTGTCGGTGATCGGTGTTAGCTGCGAGAGAGAAAGAAGAAGAAGAGAAAATAATAATAATAATAATAAATAATAATAATATTAATATTAACGGAAATAATTAATCAGTTAATGATTTAATTAGATTGAAAAGAAGATTTAAACAAATCGATTTAATGAATTAATTGACATTTCGTATCTAGATATTTAAATAAATAATATCTAGGTTGATTAACTGATAAAAACCCTGATCAAGGTTGATTAAATTCGATAACGAATTTAATTAGAGAGATTTGAAAAAAAAAAAGTTATAATTAATTAATTCGGTTGTTAAAGGGCTAAGTCAATACAAGTTAGTTTTAGGGTCAAAGGGTATGGGACCAATTAACTTGGGCTGAGGAACTAGAATGGTTGAACCAAGTTAAAAAAATATATATAATAATAAAAAAGGGTAGAGGAATTGGGAGAGAAAGGATTTGAACCCACCAACATTATAATACCCTAACCACTTGGGCATCGCTTGCCACATGATAAGGGTTGGTGGCCTTTTGTTCAAATAGTGATAAGCCCAACTTAGCCAAGAAGACTAGACATGACCAGTTAGGGGTTGTACTACGGCAACCCAGAATAGGGTTGACTAGAGTTGATCAAAGTTGACCAAGTACGGGTTGAAAGTCAACTTAGACCTTGAAAGTAGGTCGATAACTAGGTAGGTGGTCTATAGGACCCACTTAGTGGGCCAAGGCCCATTAGAAGCGAGAGTTATGCATGTGCGTCTAGAAACCTAGGGTTTCATTGGGATTTTGGCTCTAATAGAAACTCTATCTGTCAGATACTCTCAGGGAGTTCTAGAGGCATTCAGGAGGAGACTAGGAGGGTCTAGTTCCAGAAAGAAGTAAGTACACTTGCCTAGTACCTACTCTTCGGAGTTTCTTTGGACTTGACTATGCCTTGTTTGCTTATGCTTCATTGATGTCATACATGCATCTTTATTTATTTTAGAATCCTGTTCAGCATGTATGTTGTTTTCGGGATGTTGGTATCCCTGTTTTGTTGTGGTCTACTGCCCGAATTCAGTGAAGCGTGGAGGCTCCGACAGGGAAATATTCAGGGACAGGACCCCCTGGCATTTCTGCTTGCCGTGCCAGAGAGGCGATTCTCTAGTGGTCTTACCCGTCATTGGGAATGATCTGGCCAGAGTGTTAACACGCATCTGAGAGGTGAATCTTTGTAGAATTCTGGCCGGAGGGTCGTGTTCCTGTGTAGCATTTGGAGGTTTCTTGGACCGGGAGTAACCTTGAGTTTTCTTTGAAACTCATCACGTAGCTTGAGGGTTTTACATTATCGGGGGTATTACCTTTGGATTCGTTTGTGGTAGACTCCTAGGGTTGTGTTTTCTTGGGATTATGACATGTTGTTTTCCTATGTCCTTGTGACCCCTGCAGAGGTGCTTACTGGGCTTTTCATTCGAAAGCTCATGCATTTGTTCTTTCTCTCTTTTACAGATCCCGAGGTTTAGGGGGCCGATACTGTGGAGAGATCGATAGGAGATCTGAGGTCTGAGGGTCTTCCTTGTCTTTTATTTTGAGAGATGATGTTTTGTAGGACCCGTGTAGGGACCTGATTCTGTATAGGGCCTATGGACCCTTTTTAACTCTTGTTTCATTCGAACTTGAGTTTATTTTATATTATGGTTGGTTATCTGCTGATTCACATTTAGGCCTTGTATTTGAGTTGAGCTTGTCTCTTCTTGGGTACAGCCGGTCTGTGCATGTGCTCGGGACCTGGAATCCGGGACGGGGTGTGACAGTGTTAATACTCATGTTGGCTCGACGACGACGGAACGTGCTACTCCGAGAGCCTTCACCATTTAGGAATATCCATAGGAGTGCGCACATGACCCGGATATTGGATGGAGGCATTCGTAACTGTATGGAGTACATACGGATGAAGAAGGAGACATTCTTAAGACTATGCCTTATATTACGCGAGCGTGGTCACCTAGGAGATACTATTCATGTGTTTGTGGAGGAGCAGGTCACTATGTTCTTGCATATAGTAGGCCACCATGCAAAAAACCGATCAATGAAAATTGATTTCATTAGATCAGGTGCTACGATGAGCCGCTATTTTAATGTCGTTCTTCGGGCCATTTGTTCTATCATAGATGAATTTGTGAAGCAACCTGGCCCTTCAGTGCATCCTGAAATAGAATCCAACCCACTCTAATATCCATACTTCAAGGTAATGTCCTCTGACGATTCAATGGATAATACAGTTGTGGATAGAAAATAATAGGTTTAATCCCCCAAATAGTCCCTCTATTATGGTCGACTCGCCTATTTAGTCCCTCTATTATTAATCACGCCTTTTTGGTCCCTGTATTTCTTAATTGAGACTAATCAAGTCCCTCCGCCCAACTGCCGTCCAATTTACCATTTTTTATGCTGACGTGGCTTAAAAAAATAATAAATTATTCCAAAAAAGCAGGTCAAACATCTCCATCTCATCATCACTCACAGTACATTGACTCCCATCACCATGAGACCACCACCACCACCACCACCACCACCACCACCACCATCACCACCGCCACCATCTCATCCTCCTCATCTTGAGCCTTCTTTATCAGAGAACAAGTGGGGCCTATACTCAAGCGCAAGAGAGTTTGTCGCCTACGTTGCCATTGTCTTGTGCTCCTTCCTCACCGCCTTCTTCTTCTTCGCCCTCGTAGGCTTCCTCTTGTCTGACTTACTCCGCCACTACAAGCTACTCAAGGTTCCGAAAGCAACCTCTGAAGCATCGAGAAGGATGGCCGCGAATCACCACCGATCTCAATATCCTCTCTGCATAAACAGGGAAAAGCAGTTGTTCGAGAATCTGAGACTATTCCATATCTCCTAAACATTAAAATACACAAATCATTCTAAAATTCTACCTTTTTATCCAATTTAGAATTCACAATTTCTTATATTCAATCAAAAGGATAAATCACTTATATAAAAAAGGGAAAAACTAATGTGCAAGAGGGATCTAGTCAAGGCCCTTCGATGCACCTCCTCGATTACCTACGCATGAGCGATGTTCCTCTCCTTGTCAGCAATGACCGATAGCTGGCACAACACGATCTTAAACTAGAAAATCATAAAAATCTGAGAAAAATTAGAACTAAAACGATCAAAAGATCGAAAAAGGATACTAGAAAGAGAGGGGAACCTTAGATACTGGAGGCAATGATGGGAGTCGGATAGCCAGTAGGAACCCTAGCATCCTCCTAATTTGAAGGCGGATGCCATTCGCGAGAGAGGCGGTGAATCATGTGGCAGGGAGCTTGGAGGCGGAGAGGGTTCCTCGCGTTTTTATATAATATATAAATAATAATTTATTATTTTTTAAGCCACATCAGCATAAAAAACGGTAAACTAGACGACATTTGGGCGGAGGGACTTGATTAGTCTCAATTAAGAAATACAGGGACCAAAAAGGCGTGATTAATAATAGAGGGACTAAATGGGCGAGTTGACCATAATAGAGGGACTATTTGGGGGATTAAACCAAAATAATATGCTATTTATTTTGATTATTATATAGGATTGCATTGGATTCCTTGATGGGACCCACATACAAGCAAGGGTGCCAAGGTAAATTTCATGGTCGCAAGGGCATCACCCAAAATATGCTTGCCGCTGCTATCCAGACTTAAAATTTACTTACGTTCTAGCTGGTTGGGAAGGATCTGCAAATGATTACATGGTTTTGAAGGATGCGTTATCACGACCTCTACCTTCCTGACTATATGTTCCCCCAGGTTTAAAACCTTCTGTCTATGAAATAATTATTACGTACCTACAATATTCATGTATTAATTACGTTTTGCACTTTTATATTAGGTAAATACTATCTCATTGATGCCGGGTACACTACAACAACGGGGTTTATATCCCCTTTTAGGAAAGTTAGGTATCACCTCAGAGAATAACATGGGCAGACACCGAGGACTCCAAGAGAATTATTTAACCTACGACATGCTTCTCTTAGATCTCGGATCAAGAGGGCTTTTTTGATTCTTAAAAATCGATTTGGGATTTTGGACTCAAGGCCATTATATCCTTTAACTACGCAGGTGGACCTTGTCCTTGCATGTTTTGTCCTGCACAACTTCATCAAGGTTGTTGATCCAGAAGACATGCTCATGCTGCATAATGTTCTTGTTGAGGATGATCCTACACCACAACCGATCTCCATATCCAGGGATCGAGAGGCTGGCATCCTTTGGCGAGAACTCCGGGAGAAGATAGTTGAAGAATTGTGGGCTATCTACAGTTCACGAAGAGCCACCTAAAACTTTGTCCGTAGTGTCTAATACTTCTACTGTGCTGCATTTATCTGTAGTGTCTGTTTTTTGAAACACTATTTTGTTTGTTGAGATGCAGTTCATAGTGCAATGCTTTTATGTTTCTGTAATGTGTGTGTTTTTTTTTTGTTTGAAAACACTATATTCTATATGTATTGTATTGCAGTTATGAATTACATTACATCTTGTGTTTACGTAATGAATTTTGAACTATGTACTTGAAATGATTGAAATGTCTTTGAACTGACACCAGCAGAAATATTGAATTAAGGGCATATCCATTAGTTTAATTTTCAAGTGAAGGGACCAAACTTTATCACCGAAATTTGCCTAATTTGGAAACTGTTTGGTGACACATATTATCCAGGGCATGCTTTTCCTTGGATGATATATTTCATGTGAGCTTTGATTCTCTTTTCATTCCAATTATATTCTTCTACACTGACTCAGGTTTATCAAGGTCCAAATGCAGGTAGCAAGCCATTCACAATGCATCTAAATGTTTCTTCTACATTTTATGTAGATTAACCATGCCATATATAGTGTCAAACTCATTGATCCAAGTAATGTAACTAAAGATTCATCTCATCTGGTATACCAGAATTTAATTAGAGAAATGCTGAGTGAAGAGAAGACAAGATTTGATTGATTTGAGAAGTACTCTCTCAATATAAAAGAAGTTTGCCTCATGGCCCTACTCCTTGATTCTGCACACCAACATTTTTCAGCT
Source organism: Dioscorea zingiberensis (assembly GCA_026586065.1). Taxonomy (NCBI): domain Eukaryota; kingdom Viridiplantae; phylum Streptophyta; class Magnoliopsida; order Dioscoreales; family Dioscoreaceae; genus Dioscorea; species Dioscorea zingiberensis. Next base: position 52,865,351 of record CM048820.1, read on the forward strand.
TTTACAGATCTTGTTGATGTCCAAAACCATATTTGTTATTAACTATTGTTGTCCATGTTCTGTTCTCCAATCAATGGTTGCAATGTTTGAGCATCTGGTCCCAAAGATAGGTCACAGGTCACACAATGTGTTTGTGTACTATGTTGGAGGTAAATTTGGAGTAAATAGTATTGGGAATTGGCCACCTAGGAACAGTTATTTGTGCCCATAAGAAAACTAACATGGACCAAAGCTCAGTTACAGTCACTATTAACTTGCAATGGAGAATAAAGCTTATAAGTGAATCTGATTGTATACATCAATGTTGGAGGTAAATTTTCATATATTAAAGACTTTGGGAAATAGTTCTCACTTCTGCTATGGTTGCATCACCATCATTTCCTGTTGAAGTATTACTTTTTTGCTTGGCTTTCAACCCTAGCTTTTCATTTTCCAGGTCTCTGAGAATCTAAATTCACAGAGATGGGCAAAGAGTTTGATACCAAAAAATTCTTTGAATTAAATACAAGAATATATTGAAATGTTGTTAAAAATCCTGCAAAATGCTAATTTAGGATAGAATACCCCGACAGGTCTTTGACTTTTAGCGAAGCTCTTTCCAACACAAATCATACACATCCAATTCCAGTGATAGTTCACTTTCTAAAGAGAAAAGGAAGAATATTAGGCTCACAGAATTTCATCCAAACATTCAGAAGCCAAATATAATTGATGATTGACTTTTCATGATTTTCATCTGCTTGAAGTTGACAAAATCTTGTTCTTTCTATGGAAAACCAAGGGTCTATACATTATAAGACCTTCCAAAAAAATATAATAATTTAGTGACCCAACAAGCTTTGTAGATGCAGACACCAAAAAAATTAGTTAAACTAACAAGATTCCCAGCATTAGAGGGACCAAAATCAATCACCATAGAAGCAAAGGAAAAGTGAAGAGATGTTGTGAATTGGTTGGCCTTGCCTTGCAGTTCATCATCTCTGCTGTTCTTGGAGACCTAACTACTATTATTGCTGGTGTTATTGGTTCTTTTATACCTCGGGGCTGATGTTTGTTTCTCTATGTATATACACTTGTTTGTATCTTTATCAAAAGGTATTTTTTTTCCCTATGTTTTCCCAGTTATCATCTTGTTTATATAGCTTGCAATATTTGTTTTAATTAATATGAAGTTAAGGTGTTTATAGTTTATGGGTAATTTTAATTCATTTTATGAGGGTTTTTTTATTATGTTTTTACATGTTCTGAATTTTCATGTATTGGAAATAGATCTATGAAGAGAGATTGGTGATTTGTTGCAATTAGAAATTTTAGTTTTTGGAGTTTAAATGCTGGAAGGGTTCTGACTTCATCGTATACTCTGCTGTTAGTTTATTTCATTCTATTTTTCTTTTTAGGAAGCTAAGAACATAACAACAATGTTTTATTGCAATCATATATAAATGCACTAGTGTTTTGATCGATCGAAATCGCACATTATGCAAATTCAAATGGTACCTCTGATCAGATCCTAATTAATTAGTAAGAAAGAGTTCTTAGAGAGTATGCAAGATGCCTGAGCTGATCAAAGGATTGGTGTTGCAATTGAACACCATATAAAGTTCTTGATCTTTACTTATCATTATAACAAAAAAAGGCCATATCAATTTCCCTTTTTGATATCAATGTTTTCTTAGCCTTGCCGGCCCTCTAATTAAATATAAAAATTAGTTAAATAAAATGTGTTTGTGTACTATGTTTGTGTACTGTGTTTTTGTGTCTCTGTACTGTGTTTATCTTGTTTGAAAACACTATATTCTATATGCATTGTATTGTAGTTAACATTATATATGGATACTATCAATTGAAACACATGTTCTAGTTAACATTATAATATATGTTTTTGTACTGTGTTCTGGTTGAAATTTAATATGTTGAAATTTAATTCTAGGCATGCTTTTATTTTGATTTGAAAGCTCTAAGAAGCTTGTTTTCATTGTTATTGTGCTTATGACATCCATCCAATAAATCATACACTCTCTTCAATGTCTTTACATTAATGAAATAGGTAGGCATTTTATTCTTGAATACATTTTCTAAGGCACTAATCAAAATTTCCCATTTATAACAGGAAAATGGCATCCCAAACTTCGGAATCATCTTCTAATAAGCGCAAAGGTACACCGAACAAGAGGTGGACAAAAGATATGGATGATGTCCTCATTCCTTGCCTTGCAGAAAAAGCGAAAGCCGGATTGAAGGTCGATAAGTCCTTCAAGCGACAAGCTTTCGTGGAGGCAGCGAGGGTAGTGAACAACAAAATCCCTGGTTTGAATATGGATGCGGACGACTTAGAGAATCGTTTGCGCACCCTTAAGATTAAGTACCAAGAGATGAAGAAGATCATGGGACTCAGCGGTGTTGGATGGAACGACACCAGCAAAATGTTAGTCCTTGAGATTGAGTCATTATACATATGTCAGGTATATGCATTAAACTATTCTATTTTAATAAATATTTGCATTAAACTATTAATCTCGACTGATCTCCAAATTTATAATGCTCTATGAATTAACAGTCATTCCCTAAGGCTAAGGACATGCTGAACAAACCGATCCCCCACTATGATGACCTCTGGATTGTATGTGGCGATGATCATACCACGGGTGATTTCTTGACCATCAATCTTCGATCGGTTTGGATCGATGATCCGCATACGTATAGGCAACAATGAAACTCCTACTAATGAGCTTCGGTAGCATGCCCCGAGCCACCGTGCCACTTGAGCCTAATAACCAACAGCGGAGTTTCCAAGGCATACTTCATCTTCTTCAACCGCAAGAACCGGACGCGTGCTTCTAGGCTTAGTAATGAGAACTTTATTATGGATCATTTTGGAGAGAAGTTTGATCGTTTATCCGCCTCAATTGAAGCTTCCAACTCAATTGAAGCTTCCAAGCCAAAGCCTTGGAAACTCATGTTGAATGATGCTTTCAGGAGCATGGAGGGTTATAGTGATGCCGATTTGGATATGGTGTTTGAGATCTTAAGAGAGAAAAAGAAGTTGGCTGAAGGTTTCTATTTGAGGAAACTATCTCTTTGCAAAATATGGCTTGATAACTTCATTGCCAATCAAAGAGGTTTCGAGTAGTGCTTGTTTGGGATATTTACTAGCTTGTTATTTTGTGTAGTGATTGTTTACTCATGTTTTGGGTAGTGACTTGGGCTTTTGTGTTTGTGTTTTGTATACTCGGGGGACTTGATGGATATTTTGTGGACTTGTATTCCTGTCTTTTTTTATTTCTATGTTGACTTTAAGCTTGTCTAGGTATTGTGGGGTTGTTGTATGAATTGATTATCATGTTGAACATTTTATGATATAGTCTATTTGGAGTTTCAGAAAGTGTAATTTTATGATACAGTCTATTTGGATACTTTGAGCTTGACTTTGAGTATGTCTTTTTTTGTCACTTGTTCATTGAATTAATGTGATATTTTATATGCATACGCCTATTTGGAGTTTCAAAAAGTGTAATGTGTACCATTGGCTGTAGTATCTATAGCAGTTTCATACAAGTTTTTTTTTTTTTTTTTTTTTGTTCTGAAGAGTGAAGTAGTTGTAATATTTGCAGTATTTTTATACAAGTGTCTTTTAGATGCTTTGGTGGATTTTTTTGTTTTGGATTTGAAAGGATTGGCCATTGGTTGTATGTGTAAATATTGATTATGTGAATATATTTTTGGATTCATATTTGATGATTTTGGTCCTTCATTTTGTCTCTAACTGGGTAAGACAATTAATTATTTTTAAATAAAAAAAGTGATTAATATAATTATTGATTATTATGAGTCAATGCATTGATTATTAATTATATTAATCAAGATAAATTTAATATTAATTCTAAATTTAATTTTTTATTATAATTTAGCACACTCTATTCTGGACACAATTGCATTGAAAGTAATAAATCATAGACATGTTTATTATTATAAATAAAAAAATTGAAATCAAATATTTCTTAACTTACAGTTTAATTATAGTAATTAATTAAAAATATATTAAAATTAAAAATATATATAAAATATTGGGACTCCAGGACTTCCCCACTTTTTGTTGAAAAGAACACCCAATCAAGTGCAAACCGAATCCCATCCTAATTTCGTGGAAAGAGAACACTAGAAGTGGAAAAGTGGGCACCTTGGTGACTCTTCACTTTGGTGGAAATGCATAACACCGTAAGTTCACTGGGCCACTTCAAATTTCATCTACTTTTAACCTGGATTTGAGCTTCGAGCCCACTTCAAAATTTCACTTCGCACTTCCATGTACTTACTTGCAAGTGAACACGCCCTAAGCATTAATTTTCTCAATTGAACCTTGAATTCCAATTTGTCTTAACATAATAACATCACTTCATAAGATTTTATGTATCACTTATCTAAAAATTAAATTATTATTTAAATTTCATATTTTTCAAATTATTAAAATTTGAAACACTAAGAGGGTGTTTAGTTTATTTTCCGTTTTCTGTTTTCTGAAAAAGAGAAAAATATAGAAATATGAAAATGATTTTTACATTGCCTTTTAAACCTGGAAAATATAATGGTTGGAAACTATTTGTAGAATCTGAAAATAAAAAGTTGTTTAGTTTGTTACAAAACTGTTTAGTATGTTTTATGGTGATTTTATCAAATATGTATATATAGTTTTTTTTTATTATTATAAAACAATATAATAAATCACCAAATAGAATTATAAACCAACATAACAACTATAACATTAGTGATAAGAAGCTCATATAAGGTTTTTTTTTACATAAATTTAAGTTGTTATCTGTCACATATATCTAATAACATTTGAGTTGTCATTCTTTCTCTCCTTCTCACCATCACTACAACCTAACCTAGATCAATATGCATGGGTTGATCAACATTTTCACAAGCATTTTCAGTACCTAGAATGTTCATAGACTCATCAAACCATGCAACAAACATATTGTCCAGCCGTTGCTCCATGTTTATAAAGTTATGAAAGGTGCAGCAGGCGATATGAATTAATCTTTGTCTCCTAACCGGGTAATTGGGCATCAATTTTAATATTGAAAACCTTTCCTTCAACACCCGGATGCACAACTCAATTATATTTCGACAAGAAGAGTGCCTATATAATTGAAGAGCTCTTCCTTGCCTTGGGTCTACCCTCTCCATGGAAATTCTGCAAATGGTACCCACAAGATTGATATGGTGCAAGAAATCCAGGTGTAATTGGGTAGCCAAAGTCAGCTGATCTATTTACAATTAAACCTTAAACTCATTAACATATATTAAATCCAACGAGTTTATTATGTTTGGGTTTGGTTTTATTACAAGAATGAAACCGCTTTTTCCATCCTTGGAAAATGACTTTTTTTTTGTTTTCATTTTTCGGTTTCACACCCTATTTGTTTTCCTCATTTTCGCGAAAAGAGGCACACTAAGCGCATTTTTATGTTTTTCGTGTTTTCTTGGAAAATGGAAAATGACGAAAATGCGGAAAACGCCAAAAACGGCTAAACCAAACAGGCCCTAACTATTTTTTGTTTGATTATATTGATGCTTAGTTGAAATCTAATGTGCAAGGCTAAATTAATGGCAATTATAATTTTTTTTCTTTTTGTATAAAGAAAAACATAAACTAGCTAGCAATTATATATTCCTTCAGCTTATAGAAGAGCTTTCGTATCCATTATGGGCATGCTTTGAGTGTCTTCATAGATGAAACTTGTCACTGTGTTCTTTCCCATCCGTGCCAATACATCTGGGCAAATGTTGTCCTTCCTTGGTATTTGATTTATCTCCCAGATGTGTATTAGTTTCAACATCTTCTTACATTCTGTTGTAGTTTCCTACATCCTCCAACTCTAGTTGGTGTCTTCCTTGTCTTGCTGGAAAAGTCTTGATATGAATTCATTATTTGTATGAAGTTGAGCTTGATTGCTCCTTATGTCTATAAGCTTCCCAATTCCTTCTTTCAATGTTTGTAGTTTTCCTTCAAGAGTAGAGTAAGCATCACAAGTTGTAACTCCTACAAGACATAAATTACTTTTGTTAGATATAATCACAAAACCAATCCCTGATGATTTTATTCCTATATAGTATCAAGTAAACAAAGATGTGTTTGTAGTTCTCCTCGGTCCATTTCTTTCTCATTTTATTTCCTATATCTTCATTCAGAAGATGTCTTTGTTGATACTCTAGTGCCAAGGTGATACTTTTTTGTGCGATCGTTGTTGGACTGATGTGTTTTGCCGTGGAGATTAAATTACAATGTGCTTTCCATATCTACCATAGTGTATTTCCAATTACGAGCTTCTCTATTAGAGATATTTTATGATTTCTCAAATTTCCCTTGGCAATCCAGTTCCCCTCTACCAAGTTTCTTGTGTGTATGTTCTAGTAGTTGAGATAAACCTCTAATTTTACCTTATTCCATATTTGTTACGTCTGTTTGCACTAATGAGAAAAATATTTAGTAGTTTCAGTAGATATTTTGCGTATTAGACAATGATCATTGGGCCCAATGTTCCTAGTATACAAATGGTGTTTGGTCGACAAACAACCAAAAAAGAATTTCCAGATGAATTTATTTACTATGGGTGCCACCTCCAACTTCCACATGGTTTTCCAGCCCTGCCAATTATACATATCTATTTTTGCTCTACATGTCTCATAGATAGTTGTTGTGAGGGATTTCACCCCTATTCCTTAAGTCTAGATCCATCCCTTTCTTCCATCCTCCTGATTAACCTGCTTACTCATCACAATTTGTGTTATTGTTTAAGAGAAGATATCATCAATCATTTTTTAGTCCCACTATTCATTTGATACAAGTTGACCAACCTGTAAATTCATTAGATCAAAACACATATTCATAAATGTTGGTTTTAATTGTAATGGTATGTCAAGAGCCAAGGCTTTAATAAGACTAAATTAGAAGTTAGAATTTGACTTGGGCCAATGTGGTTTCTGATTGTAAAGATAGTCTTTACCAAGGACCTGAAGGTCTATGACACTTTTGAATATTTTGGTAACTCTCATATCCTAATTGATCCATGTTTCTATATCATCAGTTTTACCAAGTTCTTGTCATTGTTATTAATGAGTTCTAAAGCATGTTTTGACAACAATGACATTTTCATTAGTTTTAAGTCTTTAACTCCCAACTTTTCCTTAGTTTTTGGGCTAGAGACTATACTTCAACTAATAAGATGGGCTCCACCACCATTGTTGTTATTTCCCCAAATGAATCTCTTGACTAACCTAGATATACTTTCAAGTGTAGCATCTGGTATGACATTTGTATTGAGTTCATAAACAACAAGTGACATAATAGCTGAGTTGGCTAGGGTTAAACTTCCAGTCAAAGATAAATGCATTGTTTTCCAATAAGCTAGTCTATTTTCTACTTTGTCAATTAGTGGTCTAAATTTACTCATAGGAATCTTGAAAGGGGAAATCTAGCTACTCAGGTATTTAAAGGAGAACTGACCCTGTTGAAAGTTCATTATTTTTAGGATTGATCTTTTAAGCGTAAGGTTCAACTAGGATGGAAGGTAGATCTTTGATTTGCTATAATTGGCTCTTTGCCTTGTGAGGAAGGAATACAACCCTATGCACATGTTTAAAGTTCTGGAGTCTCTCCTTGTTGCTCTATAAGCGAGCAAAAGGTCAGCTACCATAAAGATGTGTGATTTATATATGTGGATTCAATACTTCGATTCCTTTACGTAGGTGTATTGACTCAACTTTATCGAGGATATCTGTTAATATTTGTCTGACTAAAATGAGTAGGTAGGGAAAATCATGTCACCTTATCAATACTTGTTTTAGGTTTTATCCATCTACTAACCCTACCATTTATGATGAAAGCCACTATTGAGAACTCTATACATTCCCTTACCCAAGTAATCTAGATGCTAGGGAATATCATTTTAGTTAGCATAACAACGATGAAATCCCATCTCATAATGTCATAAGTCTTTTTCATGTCCATTTTAATCATCATCATAGATAGTTCATGGGTGTTTTGTTCTAGAGAGTGTGCTAGTTCTTGTGCTATAAATATATTGTCAAAGATACTTCTACCTGCTATGAAAGTTGTTTGTTCCTTACCAATTAAATCTTGCAAGACAATTCTGATTCTAATCGACATAACCTTAATGATGATTTTATAGTTAATATTGCAAAGTGAAATAAGCCGATAGTCTTTTACTAGCTGAGGATTTTCCTTTATGGGTATAATTAAACATATGAGTTTAGATTCCAACTCTTTGGCAAAACTCCATACTGAAATAAATGACTTATAGCCCTAGACATAGAGTCACCTACTATGTTCTAAAAGACCTTAAAAAATTCAACATTCAAACCATTAGGTCCATAGACTTACCTGCTGGCACTGATGTCAGTGTTTTGAAGATTTCCTATCTTGTTACTAGCTGAGTAAGGATTTTTTTTCTTGTGCTTCAATGATGGTTGGAAGGTCATCTGGCATTGCATGGAGTAATTTATGAAAATCCCAAACCTTCCTATCTTGCCATAATCTAGTATGGAAGCTAATGAAGTGTTCCTCTATTTCTATTGGATTGGTTATGATGCCATTTATATCATTTTTTATTTGTCTAATTCTGTTATGCCTTCTATGTTTTCTAGTTACTTGATGGAAATACTTTGAATTGTTATCCCCTTTGGAGCCAATTAACTCTTAATCTCTATGCCCATATTGTTGTATTTTGTCTCTAGTTTCAATTTTTGATATTTCTTCCTCAATGCTTCTTATTTGAGGTTCAAGATTTTGTGACATGTTTTTACTTTTTTATTATTTTTTTGTCAAGTCGTTCTTTAGATTATGAAACCTATGACTAAGATCATGCATAGGGATTTCCTACAAATGCAATACTCCAATTCCTTTCAACAATGTTATGACATTCAAGTTTGTTTCCCATTAATTCTTGAATCTAAATGGTTTGCCATTTTTTTTCTCTGGAAATTATATTATAATACTATTAGATTATGATCTGATTGACATTTGGGTAGGTGGTTTATCTGGTAGAAGATTATATCTTCATTCCAACATTCATTAGCTATAAACCTATATACCTTGCCCAGCTCCTGACTCACCCTCTTTGGTTGTTACACCAAGTGAAAAGGGATCCCAGAAACCTAAGCTCAATTAAATTATTGTGCACCAGAAAAGAGTTAAACATTTTTTATTTTGTTCTTGTTCTCTGTCCCTCCCTGTCACTTCTCAACACTCCGAACCATGTTGAAATCCCCCATGAGGAGCCAGGGCCCAGAATTGAGGAAAGTCGGCTAAGATCTTCCCATGTTTCCTTTTATCTTGCTACTAATTGACTATGGCATATAATTGATACCAACCAAGTTTTATTTCCATTCAAGGTTAGACTTAGATGTATAACATACTTGGGTACAACTACCAATGTAACTTTCCCATAATTCTTTGTCCACATCACTATTATTCCCCATGAATAGCTGAGTACTAGGATGGTTGCCTAGTGTCATTTCCTTTGAAACTTTTTGCAGACCCGGTTGATTCTAGTTCAATATGCTCAAGTATCTATGAGACATGATTGATAAGTCTAGAGAATTAATCATGGAGAAAATTATGCTTACCATATCTGAGCTTGATGCCCCCCTACAGTTCCATAGGAGGATATTCATATTTATAATCGGGTCTTATGTGGGTTGGTACCCCCTTGCTCAATGAGTCCTTTTTTTTGGGTTTGTCCATGCTCAGTAGAGGCCCGTTTGTTGCTATACTCTCCCTTGAGACAATTGCTTCCCTCCAAATCCATGTCTTCGCCTGGATCTAGATGCTCCTCTACCTCTATCATGTCCTCCTCTTATAACATATGTTTGTCCTATCTTCTAAGAGCCCTTGCAACTCTATCCGCTAGAGCCATATGAGAGTTAATTTTCTGTTATTTCTAAGAGAGAATTATTTTCAATTAAGTTAATATCAGTAAAGAGATTATTCTCAGAAATTTCCCCTTCAATTAGAGATGTCATCAATTTCCCAGAACCACATGTCATCATCCCATTGTGTGATATGTCCACGCGGCCATTATCATATGCATTGAGGGGCTCAGAGCCTTCCTAATGTTTCTTGTGGCTTGCATAGCCACCACGGGCTCTCATTGACTATCACGCGAAGGAAGCATGTGAGGCGTGCTTATGGTCCACGTGGCCACCAACCCCCTTAGGAAGCTTCTCCCCAGAGCCATGCCCTTCACGTGATCCTTCGGCTCCCTGCATACGCCATTCTGTCCCCCCCTGGTGTGTGTACTCCTCGAGTGCCTCGCCCGAGAGCTTTGCCATTCCCCTGGGATGCCATGTGGCCTTCACTTGATTGCTCAATCAATGGTTTGCCGAACAATCCACCAGTATGTGATTATTCTCCTCATCGTACGTGCTTTTCGTCTTCGTCCCTTGGTCCTTGTCGGAGTTGCTTCTTCCGACCATATGAGCTCGGCCCTGGCCTTGCCTTCTTCATACTACCATCGGAAGGCCAAATCTTTTCTCATCTTCTTCCTCAGGGTGCTTCACATGCATTTCGAGATCCTTGCATCCTTGAGCTCCTGTATTCTGACTTGGATGACCAACTTCCTTAGTCTTGATATTCTCTTTCGGGTCTGGTATCATCGACTCATTTTCGGTTCCACCTCGTTGATACCCATTGAGCTCCATTCCACACTTCTCTACAGAATGGCCAATCACCCCACACCTATAGCAGAAGACAGGTAGACGTTTGTAAAGTATTGTGATGAATTATGGAAGGGGAAAGAGCTCTTACCCACACCGCTAGTTTCGGGGCTTTATCTAGATCTAACTTGATGCAAAAGCATACATATGGAACTCTGTGCATTGACAACACCATCTCATCTATTTTCACAAAGCGTCCAAAGAAAGATGTAACATACTTCGAAGCCTCTAGCCACTAGTAATCCGCTAGTAAATGGTGGAGTTAGACCTAAAGAATGACAAATGTTAGTTTTTCAAACATAGGTTAGAACTGTTCTTTCCAATGAATTAGATATAATACCATGCCGTTTATGGTCCAAGAACCTTCTGAGAGAAGGGTCTCGACCATGGATTCCGACAAGCATTGTATTAGGAAGTAACCATTAGGCATGTTCGCGATGGAGAACTCCTCTAAGCTATTCCAGAGCCTAGCGAAGTTCTCCCTCGGGATCTCAAGTGGAGGGGCCATACCAAACATCTTGGCGTACAGGGGTAAATGCATTTTTTCTTTAATTTATTTTCTTTTAGTTCAAACCGAGTTTAAATTATACAAATAAAAAAGTTTGTTAATAGTGCATCCCAATTTTCTCATGGGTCCAGTCCAGCCCATTACTAAGCATTGGAAATCTTGGGTTCTAAGTTTGATATTCTCACCGGCGCCTTCAAGCCGAGGAGCTCACTCGCGGGTCAACCAAGACTAAACTAGAATCACTTACGTGGCATGTCGTAATTGGCTTGCTGTCTGATAAAATATCACAGTTGGAAGCCTGGATGCCTAGATCTTTCACAACCCATTAACCTACTTCGGTGGAACAACAAACACGAATATGACAAATAAAAGGGTATTGTTGTAATTTTACAGGAAGAGGGCTGAGTCTTCGGGTAGATAAAACCACCCCGGACCTGCACTTCCACGTCTCCAATTCGTTCGCTTCTTCTCTTCTTCTCTTCTTCTCAGGTATGAAACCCCCTCGCTTTTCTATATTTATAATTCAATCCTTCGTGTGTTCTAAAAAAGGATGAGTATCTAAATTTTAACGAACTCGAGGGCCCTTTTGAAAAATATCCCACGCCGCCTTCCTTGGTTGGCATACGCTTAAACTTTTATAGAGCCCCAGGAAAACTTCTAATTTTGAATTGGACCCCTGGGTCAGGGACTAGAAAGTAATATGGGGAGGGGCGGGGTGGTTACCCAGAAAAAGGCACGGCGGCGGCGCGGCCGGCCCAAGGCAGAGGACTGCAGCGACGACGACGAGGAGTACGTGGTAGAAGATGATGGCGAGGACGAGAGCTCGGAGGAGTTGTTCGGTTCCTCCGATTCGGTGAGTCTTGAACCCTCCGAGGCCGAGTTTGATTCGGAGGAGGAGGAGATCGGGGCGGCGAGGCCGAGGTCGAGGTCGAAACCGAGAGCGAGGACGAAGCCTCGCAAAGCGGCCGCAAGGGGTGGTAGGCGGCGGGGCGCTAGGGCTCCGGCGAAGAGGAAGCCGAGGGGTGGGGTTGGATCTCGGACAAGGAGGGCTAGCGTTTCGGATGACGATGAGGAGGACGAGGATTTCGATCCGGATGATGTTGATGAGGAGGTGAGCCTGATCTCGAGTACAAGATCGGTTCTGCATCCGTGCCCCAAGAGAAAGAGATCAAGGGCTTCCTCGAAGCCAAAGAATGACGCCAAGAAGGTGAAGAGGAGCACGAGAGAGCCTCCAGAGGGGAAAGGAGGAGGACTCGAGGTGATGAGGAACATGACGATGATTTTGTTGTGAAGGATGAAAGAATCAATTTAGAAAATCAAAACAGCAGAGGCAATAGAAAGAGGAAGAGATTGGTGGTTGAGGTCTCGGATTCCTCCGATTTTGATTATGAGGTTTCCTCAGAGGAAGAAGATGAGGAGGAGGAGGAGGAGGAGAGACCCAGGGGTCAATTGAGAAGAAAGAAGAGATCAAGAATATTGGATTCAGAGTCCGAGTTTTCAGATTTTGTGGTTTCTGAAGATGAGGAAAAAGTTAGAGGAAGGGGTCGGCCGAGGAAGACGAGGAATGAGAGGAAAAAGCGATCACGATTGGTTGATTCTGAATCGGACTTTTCGGATTTTGTAATTTCAGATGAAGAGTTGAGGGATTTGGGAATTGTAGGGGAATTGGTTGGCCATCAACACCATCAACACCATCAACACCATCAACAGCCAAAGAAAATTGTTGCAGAGAAGAAGGAAGAGGAGAAGGGGAAAGAGAAGGCAGAGGTGGATTCTGGGAAGCAGGTTTGTGGAATTTGTTTGTCCGAAGAAAAGAAAACCACTATTCAGGGCGTGCTGGAATGCTGTGCACATTACTTCTGCTTTGCATGCATAATGGAGTGGTCAAAGGTGGAGTCGCGGTGCCCAGTGTGCAAGAGGAGATTTGCATCCATTAGCAAGTCTGGGGGGCCTTTGAACCCGGGATTAGAATACAAGAGGGCTGTCATCAGGGTCCCCAAGCGCGATCAGGTAATCACTTTTCCATGCACTTAGTTTCTTCAATGCTTTATTTAGCTTTAGATAGAAAAATGATATGTATCACTTGTTGAGGTAATTGTTTTTATTTGCTTACACAGGCAACATGATTAAGCTATTGAAAAAACGAGGATATGAAATGCAAACCCCGAGGGTTACATTCTCGGTGGATGTCTAGAGCTAGTAATTATGGGTTCTTCTGATGTCAAGGCTTTTGAGACAGATATATGAAACCACTACGTGTTTAGGTTTTAAATTAACACAAATTTTTTGAAGTATGTCTTATATATATTATATAAATCAAGTGGCTAGGTCTGAGCAAAGAGATGTTTGATTATTTACATGTGTTTGGGGCAGTTCTGTTGAGATTCCTAGTTATATTTGCAATCTATTTGATGTTCTTGTTGCATCTTATTTTTGCCATGTTATTCATAGGAGTTGTTATATACCATTCACTTCTTTCACTTTGAATTGTTTATCATACCGTCAAAAACCAGGTTGATTCCTTTCCTCAATTTCTAGATATTCCAGTAGTCTAGATACCTATACTTAATTGTAGCTGTAAATTGCATGAACTGCACTTGTATGTTTAATGACTTATATCACATTATCTAAAGTTTTAACATATTTCCTTCTTGGCTTTTATGTTTTCTTGGTATTTTTAAAGGTTTATCAGCCTTCTGAAGAAGAGATGAGGGGCTTTCTAGATCCTTATGAGAATGTAGTGTGCATCGAGTGTCAGCAAGGTGGAGATGATTATTTGATGTTATTATGTGATATATGTGATACCCCATCACATACATATTGTGTTGGTCTTGGAAGAGAAGTACCCGATGGCAACTGGTACTGTGAAGGTTGTAGGCCCACAGGGGATCGATTGACAAATCTTCAAGTTCAGGTTACTGCCACAGATCTAGGGGCTAGCAGTGCTGATCCGTTATCTGGTCATTTCTCCTTTACTGGGATTGATAATTATAGAAACACAAATTCCAGTGCAATCCAACAATCGGCAACTCCTCAGGGCCAATCTCCGTTTTTGGGAATTGATCTAAATGTTTCACCCAGATATCCATGGAGGGAAGAGCATGAATCTGCTTCACAATCACCTAGGGCTGGGGCATCAACTTTGTCTGGGAGACGTGCAATACAGCAACGAATACGGATTCTGTTTAACAGATCAAGGCAAAGTTCTGCCAGAGATGCAACAAATGACATGATCAATGCTGGGGTTGAAAGAGGGAGACCTTTACAGCAGTCTGACAACCAGATTCATCAAAATCCTTTACATAACATATCAAATTCAGTGCAGTTCCAGCAAAACAACAGTCCATTTATTCAGCAAAATGCATATTTTTCTCCTTGCTCATTAAATGAGGGAAGTAGTTTCCGACTTGTCGATGGTGCCAAGGAACAAGTGCAATCTATGGTGAGAAGTCATATGAAAAGTTTGTCCAGGAACATTCAGTTAGGTGAGACCTTAACTTCCTTTATACATGGTCGTTGTGGTTATTCCCTTTTGTACACATGCACCTCATGATTGCAGCCATATGAAAAGTTTTGTGCCAGTCATTCTTCTTGAGTTTTTAATCCTTTGATAGAATGATTAGTTTCGTCGTTTCAAAATAAATGGGGCATAGTTAGTATTTTCTGTACTTTCTACATGACACTAACTTTCCATTTCTGATATATTGTTTGAAGAAAGGGTGGCATACAAGGATGTTGTACCCGCGGCTCGACCCACACCATTTTAGCAGCATGTGGAATTGAACATCAAGGGAAATTGTTGCAAACTCTGTTCTGCCTCCAAATAACTGTACTCACAATTCTGAAGACGGACCGGAATTCTGATGAAAGATTGCTGCTCAGCTTGCTTCTCCTCATTTGTGCAAGGGGTTGTCGAGAAGCTGATGAAAGAATCCTGAACAAAACTGTGACCCGAAATCATCATCAACAATCTATATAAAACCTTTAATTCTTTATTTCTATTTGGGGATACACACATGATGCTTCTTGTTAATGCATTGGTGGCTGGACAAACAACATTCTGATATACTTCATTATGCAACATGACTGAAACTGTGAACAAGTCTGTTGGAAAATTAGATTTGTACACCTTTCACCCTAGGACTGAGCAATTAGCGAGGAGATCCGGATTTATGTCTTAAGATTCAGAAATAAATGAGGACAAACTTGGCAGCTAGATTTTTCATGGGAGATCAAGTGGTGAGGTACATACATCACACATAGAGCTTTGTTCTTTTTCCATCAAATAATTTTTCCACCTAAATTGTCTGCTACCTTTGCTGCAAATATGTACTTATTTTTTTCCTTATTAAATGTTGTATGACAGGCCAGCATTATGTTGTGTACCTTCTATTATAAACATTTATTCTTTTGTTGCCTTGCTATTTAATCTATGGTGATTATCAATCCATGAATCTGTTCTTAAGATTTGAAATTCAATAGTTAGGATATGATGAATCTGCAAAACAATTGATAACTTTGGTGTGATTAGTTTTTCCACTTGAAAATCTCTTTGGCATTCTTTTGTAGAAATCGTGCAGGTGTTTTTGTTTGGATTGAGAGATTGGAGGATGAGAAGGAAAAGAAAGAAGTCTTTTGTAATGAAAGTTTTCTTTCTTTTGTATTTCACTATTCTCTTTCCCCAAACAATTGGACTGTTTTTTTTATTCACCTCAACAGCATAATAGTTTTAATAAATTTAAGTTTGAATTTTATTAATGTACAGATTATTTGATCCAACTGAGGGTTATACATTAATACATGTAATAATCTGAAATTTATTAGGCTACATATTTGGATAGAAATAATATATAGCTTTTATAGATACATTCAAAAGATCATTTGTTTTTTTCCCCAGAATAATAAAAAATATCCATCTATAAGTTTATAAATTATAATTGTTTTGTTTGGAAGTGAAAAACGGGTAGATGTTTACTTTTTTAGCCCTGAGAGTTCTTTCTAATTACGAGAAACAAATCGTATTCGATCTGGAAACGGGAGCCAAGAATTCAAGAAATCAAGAGAGGGTCGTCGTTGTCGTTGTCGTCGTCGTCGTCCTCACTTCCCAAACCCTAGTTCGCATCCGATCGCCATTGCCGACCTCGACCATCCAAAACCCTCGCGCGTTACATCCTTTACTCCCTCGTTGTTCCACCCTTTCCTCCTCGATATGGTTGCCGGGGCCTCGTCCTCGGCCCGCGTCCATGGCGTCGATCGCTTCTACAATCCCCCTGCTTTGAGGCGCCAGCTTCAGATGAACAAGATGAAGCTTCAGGAGCAGCAGGAACAACCGCCGCCGCCGTCTCAGAAGCCTCCTCCGCGGCCGCAGGTTGCCGCGGCGGATAGCCACGCTGAATCCGATGATTCGTCGTCAAAGCCCTCTGTTTCTTCCTCTTCTTCGTCGTCTTCATCTTCTTCTCCGTCACCGCGGCCTCCGGCGTTAGCCGGGAACCTGAACCGGTTTCTTGATTCTACTACACCGACCGTCCCGGCGCAGTACTTCTGCAAGGTTTTTTTTTTCTTTGTTTTTGTTTGATTGGAGGGTTTGGAGTAGTGTTTCTTTAGTTTGGTAATGGGTTTGTGGGTGCGGTTGGGTGCAGCCGAGAGTGAAACGATGGAGGAGCTGCGAAGGAGTGGAGTCGTGCCCTTACTTCAATCTTGGAGATCTCTGGGAGTCGTTCAGCGAGTGGAGTGCTTATGGGGCTGGAGTGCCGCTGGTGTTGAATGGTAGTGACAGTGTGGTTCAATACTATGTGCCGTACTTGTCAGCTATCCAGATATTTTTGGATTCCTCCGGGCCAATCTTGAGATCAAGGTATTAAAAGTTATTACATTTGGTCCTTTTTTCTTGTTTTCTGGCGAGTTCTGTTTGCTGCTTTGCAATCTCCTTCATTGAATTTCATGCTACTGAAATGTGGTGCGCAATGTAGCCTGCTTAGTTGGAAGAAAATTAGAAGCCACAATTTAAAATTTTTACTCCGTGTCCTAATAAGGATTGTGAAATGTCAACTTTGTGTTTGTATTCTGTTTGGGTTAGTGACCTAGAGGTCATGGGTTCCGCAGATTTGAGTCGTGGAAACAACCTCTTGAAAAAAAAAAAATGTAAGGTAAGACTGCATACGATAGACTCAAGTGGTCCTACCTTTCCCCGGATCCCGTATATAGCTAGAGCTCTGTAGCACCGGGCTGCCCTTTTGGGTTAGTGACTAGTGCTGTATGTTAAGTGTCATGTGGTTAATTTCTTTTTGGATACATTTTGATTTTGCTTTTTTGCATTATTAAGTATCTTGGCGCTGCATTATTCTTGGATTTGTACTAATATTGTCTTTTGTGTGTCCGTATACCACGCTATGCGTGCAGAAGCTTGCAAGAAAGAAATTGTGAAAATACATGCAAATCTGATTTTTCAGAATGGCATAGCAGCCTGGACTCTTTAAAGAAACTTTCTATCTTTAGGCCCATTGAATTTTCTAACCATTTGAAGACAATTAGATAGGATAAATACACGGAAGTGCAATTCTGTGACCTCATGGAAATTTCTTTATTTTTTATTTTAATCTATGAAATTTCATAAAGAGATAATGTTGTAGTTGCCTCTTAATCACAAATGAGAGCATTTGAAGTTTTCAATTTAAGCAAGGTTAACTTCAGAAGTTTTCAATTTTCTTATTTCTCATATTCATTCCTATAGCAAGGTTTGGTTGTTGAAATAATCTTTAGATTGAATAAGAGAATGAGCATATAAAATTAGAAGGGCAATTTAATTGCTTTTGTGCTTAGTCTTGGTTAGATTAACATGAAATTAAAAGTAATATGAGTGCAAAGTGGATTCTGGACATCTAATAACCTGTATTGACACTAGAATGCTGATGGGATGCCAATTACATAGAACATGATATCAGATGTTTGCTGGAAGGCAGGGTTTTCTAGATCTTTTGCTTTTTGATTGCATTTGATTCTTTGAGAAGATAAAGTAGTTTTCACATTTATTTATTCATATTATGTTTGTTAAATTGTTTTATTTTGTGTTAATGTGCTTTGTTATTTATTTTGATGTTGTTCATTTAATTCATATCCTTGCGATTTAGGTTTTCCTTTTGTATTTTTGTCTACCACTAAATCTAACAGAATGTAGATTATTTTTCATCCCCAGATTTTATATCATGCCATTCACATCATTCCCTTAACGCCATGTACATTGAAGTTGCGATACTAATCATCCTATTTGCTAAGAAGTATTCTCTAGTGGGTTTCTGATCCTGTCTTGTTGTACCACTTCACCAAATACACATTGCATTGGTTTTGTTAATTTGTGGTGCAAAAATACACATGGCATTGGTTTTGTACCTCTTGAGTGAAGTATTTCATGTGCAATTTACTAGATCATATGAAATCATCTTTTTCTGGCCTTGCATTCTGCATCCACTAAGGTGGCTCCGACAGGCATGGATTGTTGAATTGATGATTGAAAAATATTTTTTTCTTATTTAGAAGTAATGAAAATTCTCAAGTTAGAGATGGGGTGAAATTTTGTGAAGTTGTCGGGTGTTGCGTTATAATTCTGAACATTTTGAAGGGCAATAAGTAAATGCACCAATTTTACATGATTAGTATTTTTGTGTTATTGTTGTCTGTTCTTTAAGATTAATCGGATAACTTGTTTATCTTTAAAAAATGTTGTAAATCACTATACAAAGTGCTTTTGAAAATGAGCTGTGCAACTTAATTCAACTAAATTAGGGGTATGGTGATTATTCTTTTCTCTTCCAATGGATGTCACTTGGCAAATTGCATAATTTACTACTTTAAACTATCTTCTCTCTGCAGAAAGCCAATTCATATATTTTTTACTGTTTAAAAGAAACCTGATCACCTCTTAATAGAATTGTTTGATGATGCTTGTCGAAACGTGGCTCGTCTTAAATGAAAGAGATAGCAGTGGAATTCCCAATTAGATTTACCCACTCAAGCAGCATCTTCCAGTGCCAATACAGTTCCTGACTCTTGTGTGTATTTTGAAGGCAGCCTGATGAGGAAAGTGATGGGGACATTTGCCAGGATACAAGCAGTGAGGGAACTGAGGATGAAGCTGATCAAAACTTGAGGCAAAGAAGCGGATGCCTTGTTGGCCAAGAAGGCTTCTTAAGTGATGATGCTGAGGTTTGTAACCAAGTAGAGCAAGCAATATTTGAGTACTTTGAGCGAGATTCACCCTATGGGAGAGTACCTTTAGCTGACAAGGCAAGTTTATTCTTTATTTGGTTTCACCGGAACAGGCTTACATCTCCAGCATAATCTCTTACGCTAATATTTTTGCAGATTTCTTCTCTTGCTGGTAAATTTCCTGATCTGAAGACATATAAGAGTTGTGATCTACTTCCAGCCAGCTGGATATCAGTAGCTTGGTATGCCTCTACAAATATATATATATATATATATATATATTTTTTTTTTTTTTTCTTCTGGTCGCTATTTGTTGATCATTGCTACCATGAATGCAGGTACCCAATATATAGAATACCTGTAGGACCCACTCTACAGGATTTGGATGCTTGCTTCTTAACTTTCCACTCCCTGGCCACACCTTTTAGAGGTAAGTTGCATACAGTAACATTGTCTTGTTTCTTATTCATATCAGTTCAACCTGACTGATTGAAACGCATATATTAGTTCCATATGCAAAAACAAAAAAAACAAAAAAAAAAAAGCATAGCCCGTGACATGTATGTTCTGCCGGGATATCTCTGTCAGGCATGAGCAAGGGGCATCCTGAGGCTTACATTACTGCTACTTCAACAGATCTACGGTTACCGATCTTTGGGTTGGCTTCATACAAGCTCAATAGTTCTATTTGGATTTCTAACAGTATAAACGAACCGCAGCAAGTAAACTCCCTGCGTCAAGCTGCTGAAAACTGGCTTCTCCTCCGTAAGGTAGACCACCCTGACTTCAGATTCTTCATATCCCATCCAAGATAACCATCCTGTTATTTTACAAGCACCAAGTGAACGAATGAAGCCTTTGGATCCAGATATCTGCAAGCAATACAAAAACTCCTCCCTCACTGCTCCTCTTGCTTGATGTCCCACTATCTCTATTTGTTTGAAGAGGAATAACATATGTTGTTTAAAAGTAAACAGGACAGAATGATGGAAGTGCAAGGCTGTTGGAGAGTCACAGAAGACCAGGTAAAAGAGAAAAGAAAAGGAATTCATAGGGTGGTAAAAGAAAGGATCTATTCCCCTTGCTTATGCTGGATGTTAACTGTTCAGGGATGAATGATGATGATGAAAAAACAGAATATTCAAAACCATTTTAGTGGGGGCATCTTAACATGTTGAATAGAGGTTTACATGAGGTTTCTTTATAGTGATCAGTAACTGTTTGTTTGTTTGTGTTTTTGTTTTTGTGTGTGTGTGAAAGAAAAAGAAAAGTTGGGGCATGTTTGCTTACTATGTTTTTATTGTTATTTATAGCTTGGAGAATGCATCCCAAACACTGACTGTATGATGTATTACATGATACTTTTATCTGGACATGAGAGTATTGTGGACAAAACTTATATATTTGGAAACTAGATTATTGAAATTGAAATGACATGATTTTCATATTTTTAAACAAAAAGTGAAATTAAGCAGAATATCATGAAAAGAGGGGTAAAAATTTTATTAGGTCACCATACTATCACCTTTTATCACTTTGGTTACTGAATTTCAATTTGTATCTTTTTGGGTATCAAAAATCAATTTTGTTTTACTGAGGGGATTTCGGCAGGTATAAAGGGTATTTCGGCCAAATTAATATTAAAATATTATTAAAAAATAATTATTTTAAATTATTTATTCTATTACAATCAAATAACATTATTTTGAATTAATTACAATCACCGTCTCCCTCGTCCCCCTCTCCCACTCTGGTCATCCCCGCATCGTCGATCGCGTCCCCAACCTCATGCTCGCCCTTGGCAAACCTCCTTGCTCTCTCTCTCTCTCTCTCTCTCTCTCTCTCTCTCTCTCATCCACCCTTTGATTTCACCTCTGAAACGCTCCCATTAAACCTCTAACGCCTTTATCTCCTCGAATAGAAGCTCCAAAGCTCTTTCATGGTGGGTTGTGCTTTGGAGGGGATGGCCAGTATGCGGCCGAAGGCAAGGGGACCAGTTTGTTGTCAAGGATCTGAATGAGATTCAATAGTTCCGCCAAAAGTTTTGAAAAAAAAACATAAAAAAGGAAAAAAGATTCAAATGATCGCTTCTATCAATTGAAAGAAACGTATGCATCATCAAATCCTTCAAAACTGAAATCCATTTCAAATATTTAATTAATGGCTTGTTTCATTCACACTACAAAGAGCTCACGGATCTAGAATGGTTGTCGAACTTTGTGGAGGAGTCGTTCTCCAGCGAGGACATGGAGAGACTCCGGTTCATCTCCAGTATCAAGACCTCGTTGGCATCATCCTCCAAGGTCGGGGAAGCGATCGGCAGCGCAGGGATGGCCGGAGCAGGAGAGGGAGATGGCCATCAACGGGGGATCGGCGGCGCGGGGTCGGCCGTGGGAGGGGGATAGGGTTAGGGCTGGGCTAGGGCTTAGTCAACTAATGATGTTTAATGTTATTTAATTACAATTAAAAATAATGAATTTAAAATAATTATTTTTAATAATATTTTCATATTAATTTGGCCGGAATCCCTTTTTATCCGCCGGAATTTCCTCAGTATCCTCCCGGTGAAATGAAATTAATGTTTGGTACCCAAAAAGATATAAATTGAAATTCGGTAACCAAAGTGAAAAAAGATGATACTACGGTGACCTGAATGAGTATTGGATGTAGAACACATTATCTTCAAACTGTTTAGTGTGTTATATTCATCAGTTCTTCAATTTCATCTTCTATTTATACAAGTCTTGGATCCCAATATTAGTATATTTTTCAATTTAGCAATAAATTAAAACATCAATAACTATTATAAGAAAGGACTCTCACTAAGAAAATTATGTAAGAATGCAAATATGCAATTATTTTTTTTTAATACAAATGAGATATTAGAGCAAATCAAATAAATAATTTTTCTTAAAAATAAATAATTCTTTTCCAAATAATGCATTATCATGTTTTTTTTATTTACCAAAATTATTGAAAAACAATTTGAATCAATCATAAAATAAAATAATTGAAAATGATAGGATAATATTAATAAACAAAAGAAAATTTCATCTTTAATTTAATGTTTTATAATTTTACTTTTATCATTTCATGAGAGTACCGTGGATAAAATTTGAATATTTGGAAACTAGATTATTAAAATTGAAATGACATGGTTTTCATATTTGTAAACAAAAAGTGAAATTAAGAACAATATCATGAAAAGAGAATGAGTGTCTGATATTGAACACATTATCTTCAAACTTTAGTGCTTAGTGCGTTATATTCATCAGTCCTTAATTTTCATCTTCTATTTATACCTAAGTCTTGGATCCCAATATTAATATATTTTTCAGTTTAGTAGTAAAATAAATTATGAAAAAGTGTTTAAAAAAATCAATAACTATTATAAAAAAGTACTCTCACTAAGAAAATTGTGTAAGAAATGCAATTATTTTTATATACAAATATGAGGTATTGGAGAAAATCAAATAAAACTTAGCAACTCATTGTAATGAATCAATGAGTTTTCGGATTCATAAACTTGAGTTTGAACTTGAATTTGAAGAAGGAAAATTGGATAACCACTATTTAAAACTTTTCAAGACAATTTAGGACTCAAGATTGAATTCATCTAAGAGAATTCAAGCATTCAATCCAGTGAGCAACTATATAACATTTCAATCTGTTCCCCATTGATGACAGGTATCAACATCTTTTCTTCTCTTCTTTTCTGTTTTTTTCTTCTTGTTTCTTTGATAATTTTTTCAGAATGAGAATTTTCAAATCTTTGATTCTTTTGCAGCACGAAATCAAGCTGTATTTTTTTGTGAATTAGGAGAAAATCATGCAACTATCTATCCTTACAATTTGTCCAATCCTGGTTTATTTTACAGTGTGATTTTCTTTTAATGTTTTTTTACAATGTTAATCAATCTAATTAATTAAAGTCTTGTGATTTTTTGCTCACAAGAGAGGAATGAGCACAAAGACTCTGATTTCAAGGAGGAGGTGTTAGTTTTATTTTATTACGTGGCCTATGTTATTATTGTGCACCAATTTCATTTAAAGAATTAATGAAATGGCATATGAATTTTTGATGGAAAAATTCAGATTGCTATTAATAATTATATTGGTCCCAAAGGTTGCCTCAGAATATATAAAGACCTCTTCTCTATTTGGACGGTTTTTATGCCAAAAATGTTTTTCTGCCTAATTATTTTAAGAAACGTTTCTCTCCCCACTGTTTCAAAAGGGATCTCATTTTCTGAAACGTTTTTGTCCAATAAGTTTGTAAACATTTTCTGGTACAAAATCCGTGCATGCTCCTAAGTGTCATCACTGTAAGAAGCGTGGACACATGAGGAAGGACTGTGTGAAGTTTAGAGATTGGCTCGCTAAAAAGGGTAATGATTTAAATTTCATGATTTGTGAAACCTTTTTAGTTGATGTTCCCTTAAATACGTGGTGGGTTGACACTGGTGCCTCTGTGCACATTACGAACTCATTGCAGGGATTCCATTCCGTGAGGATGCTTCAAAAGGGAGAAAGGATACTTAAAGTTGCTAATGGATTAGAGGCTGAAGTCGAGGCTGTTGGAACTCTTCGTTTGGTTTTGAAGAGTGGCTTTATTCTTGATTTACATGATGTAGTTTACATTCCTAGTATCATTAGGAATTTTATTTTTGTTTCTAAATTTGATGCGTGTGGTTTTATGTTTCAGTTTGGAAATAATGAGTTGAAACTATATCAAAACTCTAAGTTTGTTGGTTCTGGATTATTATGTGATAATCTATATAAATTGTGTTTGGATTCTTCCTTTTGTGAATCTCTATTATCTATGAATATTACTAGTGTTAATCATAAACGTGGAGTCAAGAGAAATCATGATGTTGGGAATTCTTCCAAATTATGGCATCGCAGGTTGGGTCATATTTCAAGAGATAGAATGCAACGTCTCATTAGATATGAAATTCTCCCAACGTTAGATTTTTCTGATTTCGACAACTGCGTAGAATGTGTTAAAGGAAAATTTGTCAAGGGAAATAAGAAAGGAGCCACTCGAAGTGGGGGACTATTAGAAATTATTCATACTGATATATGTGGTCCTTTTCCTACTCCGGGTATTAACGGGCATAAATCGTTTATTACTTTCATTGACGATTATTCTCGCTATGGTTATGTGTATCTGATTAATGAAAAATCTGAAGCACTAGATAAATTCAAAATTTTTAAGGCTGAAGTTGAAAATCAACATAACCTTAAAATTAAAGTAGTGCGATCAGATAGAGGCGGTGAATATTATGGTAGACACACCGACCTTGGTCAAAGTCCAGGCCCGTTCACTTTATTTCTTCAAGAAAATGGTATTGTTCATCAGTACTCTATGCCAGGAGATCCTCGACAGAATGGAGTTGCTGAAAGACGTAATCGTACACTAATGGATATGGTACGAAGTATGATATGCAATACCACATTGCCAGATTTTTTGTGGACAGAAGCTTTAAAAACAGCCACACATATTCTAAATCGGGTTCCTAGTAAATCTGTTCCAAAAACACCTTATGAATTGTGGACTGGGAGAAAATCGCAATTAGGATACTTACGTGTGTGGGGCTGTCCTGCTGAAGCAAAAGTCTATAATCTGCAGCTAAAGAAACTTGATTCCAGAACCATTAGTTGTTATTTTATTGGTTATCCAGAGAGATCCAAAGGTTTCAGATTTTATTGCCCATCACATACCACTAAAATAGTTGAGACGAGACATGCTGTATTTTTTGAAAATGGCAACGTAAGTGGGAGTAATGTAAATAGAACAGTAAACCTCGAAGAAAATCGGACTTATGTTCCAATTCCGATAATTCGAGAGGTTACAAATTCTATACCTCTTGTTCAAGAGGCTAATGAAGAAACTCATGTTCCTGATGTTCCTAATGTTGATGAAGCTCCTATGCTGCCACAAGAACCCTTACGTAGATCACAAAGAGAGAGAAGATCTGCTATACCTGATGATTATATCGTATACCTTACTGAGGAGGGTTGTGATATAGGTAATGGAGATGATCCTACCTCATTCAAGCAAGCTATTATGAGTGATAAATCATCTCAATAGTTAGAAGTTATGAATGATGAGATGAAATCTATGGAAATTTAATAAAGTTTGGGATCTTGTTGAGTTACCTATCGGGGTTAAACCTGTAGGTTGTAAATGGGTCTATAAAACTAAAACTGACTCCAAAGGTAACATTGAAAGATTTAAGGCCAGACTAGTTGCTAAAGGGTTTACACAACAAGAAGGTGTACATTTTGATAATACATTTTCTCCTGTCTCAAAGAAAGATTCATTAAGAATTGTTTTAGCCGTCGTAGCTCATTATGATTTAGAACTACATCAAATGGAAATGAAAACTGCCTTTCTGAATGGTAACTTGCATGAAGAAATTTTTATGAAACAACCTGAAGGGTTTGTTGTTGCAGGCAAGGAACATATGGCGTGTAGGTTAAAATGTTCAATATATGGATCAAAACAAGCTTCACGATAGTGGTATCTCAAGTTTGATGAGGTTATAACCGAATTTGGATTTAAAGAAAATACAATAGATCAATGCATATACCTCAAGATTAGTGGGAGTAAATTTATCTTTCTCATTTTGTTTGTCGATGATATTTTATTGGCAAGTAGTGATTTAGACATGTTATATGAGACAAAACGTTTTCTATCAACTAAGTTTGAAATGAAGGATCTTGGTGAAGCCTCTTATGTTATAGGAATTGAAATTTACCGAGATCGGTCTCGAGGGATCTTAGGTTTATCCCAAAAAGCATATATTGAGAAAGTGCTTAAAAGATATAACATGCACAATTGCTCCCCTAGTGTTGCTCCTATTGTCAAGGGTGACAAATTCAGCAAGTTTCAATGTCCTAAAAATGAAATAGAACGTGCTCAAATGACGCACATTCCTTATGCTTCAGTCGTAGGGAGTCTAATGTATGCTCAAGTTTGTACACGTCCTGATATTGCATTTGCAGTTGGTATGCTTGGCCGATATCAAACTGATCCAGGAATGGAACATTGGAAAGCTGCCAAGAAAGTTTTACGCTATTTGCAAGGGACCAAAGATTATATGCTTACTTGAAAGAGGTCAAATAACCTTGATGTTATTGGTTATTCTGATTCAGATTTTTCTGGATGTGTTGACAGTAAGAAATTCACCTCAGGTTACCTATTTATGCTTGCAGGGGGACCAATTTCATGGAAGAGTACTAAGCAGTCTTTAAGGGCATCTTCCATTATGCAAGCAGAATATGTGGCGTGTTATCATGCTACTGGTCAAGCAGTTTGGTTAAAGAATTTTATACCAGGACTTCAAGTAATTGCCAGTATTGCGAGGCCACTCACCTTATTTTGTGATAACTAGGCTGCTGTTTTCTTCTCTAAGAATAACAAATCAAGTGGTGCATCTAAGTGGATTGACATCAAATATCTTATTGTTAGAGACAAAGTCAAAGATGGTACTACTATGATACAACATATTAATACAAGAGCTATGTTAGCTGATTCTCTAACGAAAGCGCTACCACCCACTCTTTACAAAGAGCATGTTGCCGGCATGGGTTTAGTTAATGTATTACAATTTTGTTGTTGTAAACTATATATATATTATGTTATGTATTGAGTATTTAATTATGTATTGACTTTGAATTTATAAATTTGCTTATTATGATGCGCATAATTTTATTTAATCTAAGCAAATTATTTATGAGGACTGAATGAAGATTATTAACCATTGTTGGAAAGAGTACCAATGCTATAATTAATAGGGATCAAATAACGACATTTGTTATTCTGATTACATTAGTTTGGTTTGGTATTTCTAACTGAACAGGTTTATGATTAATGAAAAATATATTGGCCAATTTTGAATGTGTGCTTTATTATGTTATAACATTACGGCCAAGTGGGAGAATGTTAGTTTTATTTTATTATGTGGCCTATGTTATTATTGTGCACCAATTTCATTTAAAGAATTAATGAAAAGGCATATGAATTTTTGATGGAAAAATTCAGATTGCTATTAATAATTATACTGGTCCCAAAGGTTGCCTCAAAATATATAAAGACCTCTTCTCCATTTGGACGGTTTCTATTCCAAAAACATTTTTCTGCCTAATTATTTTAAGAAACGTTTCTCTCCCCACTGTTTTGAAAGGGATCTCATTTTCTGAAACGTTTTCGTCCAATAAGTTTATAAAAAGAGAGAAGTTAAGAAAACGAGTGAGTCTCTCCATCATCGGATCTGAGGAAAACCATTGAAGATCAGAATTAACGCTTCTGCCTAAAGATGTCTTCACTTCAGAACTGTAAGTTTTTAAATTCCTTTGCTATTTTATTTTGGATTTACGGATTCTGAGTCGCTTGTGTTTTAATTGTAAAACACGTTATGTTTTATTAGATTTCTATCAGGAGGAACCAAGTTGAGGACTAGGGCATGTGGGGACACGGATGGGCCTTAGGGTCACTTGTCATGCTTGCCTTTTGCCCTTTTACTGTAAAACCGGGTCCACAAGGAACCCCTGCTATTATTAGTTCACCCATGAACCCATGTAACCTCCAGGGTTCCAACCCATAATTCCACTTGTTTTAATAAATGAATGTGTTTTATCCATTTTTCAAATAAAAAAAATTTAATTAAAGTTTTGAATCCCAATATTAGTATATTTTTCAATTTAGCAATATATATAACATGAAAAATATTTTTAAAACATCAATAACTATTATAAGAAAGGACTCTCACTAAGGAAATTCTGTAAGAAATGCAATTATTTTTGGATATAAATGAGATATTAGAGCAAATCAAATAAATATTTACTTAACTAACCTCATAATTATGTTATGGTTTTATTTAATAATTCTTAAAAATAAATAATCAGTGCATTCACCGTCTTCTCCAAATAATGCATTATCATGCTTTTTTTTTTTACCAAAATCATTGAAAAACAATTTGAATCAAACATAAAATAAAACAATTGAAAATGATAGGATAATATTAACTATGTAAACAAAAGAAAATTTCATCTTTAATTTAATGTTTGATAATTTTAATTTCCTTTTTATGTGGTTATAAATATATTTCAAAAATAATTTTGAGTTAAGGTTTAAAAAATAAATTTTATTCATTAAGTTTATACGAAAGTTATAGAAGTGTAGAACAGTAGAAGTACCACTTTCTGTTTAGTAGGTAAATATAAGTTTATAGAATATAGTGATTCCGGTATAAAAAATATAGATAAATCACTATTCGATCACTTTAATTGCCACATGATCCTTCGATAGGGGTGTTTGGGGACCTAATTAAAATAGTATTTTGGGTGGGATGGGAAAAAAAGTGAATAGGGTTGTAATAGTACCAGAAATTATTTAATAATTTCCTCAAAATATGTGTAGCTACTCATTGTTGGAACATTTATTTAGAATGTTATGTGATTAAAAATATACTTCAAAAATAATTTTGAGTTAAGATTTGTGAAGTATTTGTTAATTTATTTAAGTTTTGAATTTAAACCAATTAATATAATAATTAATTATTTATTTCTTAAAGATTCTTAGAGGTATAATGTAATTAGATAATGAACCAGTAATTATTTTAATTTTAAAGTCAAAAGATATTAGAGTGTAAAATTTAAGTTTTTTAATTCAAATATTAATAGGACTTAAAAGTCAAACTAAACATCTTGTAAAGTTTTTTTTACTTGTATACCTTTATAAAATTATTTATATATTCCTACAAAAATAATATTTATTTTAAACTATATAGTATATATCCTATTAAATCTCAAATTTTTTTGTTTGCTTATAAAGTGATTAACTAAACTGTTGGTGTGATTTGATGAGAAATGGAGGGGAAGCTCTCGGAAGTCGCTCAGAGGCTCACAGCATCGCCAATCCAAGAGCTCTCCCACTTAGCCCAGCGTTGCGGCGCCATTAACCTCGCCGAGGGCTATCCCGACTTCCCTGCCCCTCTTCCCGTCAAGCAAGCCGCCATCTCCGCCATTAATGACGACCTCAATCAATACAGGCATTCTCACCCATCTCTAAAATTTTAGTTCTTTGTCGTAATTTTCTTAAAATATAGATTTTTTTTTTTTTTTTTTGTTCTTATTTCATGTTTATAGTGGGGAAAGTTGGGTTTTTCAATCATTTGCAAAGGGTTTTTGATAGCAATGCAGATGAAAGAAAGTTATCGCTTGATTCTAACCTACTGCAAGCCTAGTGTGTGTGTGTTTTTTTTACGTTTTTTAGTAGTGAAAGTTGTTCTTTTTAGGCATGTGATTTGTGATTTGTTGGCAATGAAGATGAAAGAAAGTTATAGTCTTGATACTGATCCTCTTACAGATTAGGTGTTTGCAAGTATGTTGTGTTTCCTTGTTTTTCTTGTGCTTTTTATTTTTTTTATGCTGTGTTTTGATTGATGGAAGCCAAAGGATCAAAAGAAAAAGAAAATGTCTTATTGCTTCCTTCCCTGTTCCTCTGTTTCCCGACGAAAGCTCTGAATACATTTTAGATGATTGAAATTCCGGACTTTGACTGGTTTTGAAACAGTACTTGATCGAGGTAGGTGATGAGGTTTTGTTGTTTGATCCTGCTTATGAAACCTATGAAACATCCATCAGTCTCGCTGGAGGAGTGCCTGTAAGTTAGTTAAAACTGCATAATTGTGTTCTTGAAGTAGTATTTGCCAAGCTAAATTTAGTGATTGGACCAAATCTTTTTTATATGTTTGCCAAGCTAAATGATATGAAGCTTGTCTGATATAACTACTAATGGCTCAAAGCTTTGCAGGTAGATTTTGTTCGAGCCTTGATTCAAAAAGCCGGTGTGGCAGCAGTGCCAGGCTGCAGATTCTTCCATATAGATACTGACGGTGAGAGCTATCAGAAGAAATACATCAGGTTTGCCTTCTGCAAGAGTGAAATGACGCTGGTTGCTGCTGCACAGAAAATGCAAGATCTTGTGGACAGCGAAGGACCACTGCAACTTGAGTAGAAGCAAATTGAAATTTCACCGCACGATGCAATTTGCACAGGTTCGATGCTAAAATGGACAGGTAATCTTTGTATAACTACCTTTCATTGGACAATTCACAGAAATGCAGGCAAAACCATTGCACACCGAACAATAAGGAGGATTAGAAAAATTATGCTTGCTTTATTTATAATGCTCCTAGCTCATGGCTAGAAATATATATATCTGAACATGAGATTGGATACCAAATTTACAGTTAGGAGAAATTTTCAATGTTTGACACTGAGAATGACTGAAATACCTGTACTAATAATACTTCATACATCATTCAAGAAGTCTATCCTGAACACTGTAATAAGAAGTCTAGATCGATCATCTCCATTTAGGTCATCAAGTCCTCTGTTCTTTTAGTCTTCCTAAGCTTTTGATTTTGATGAACAAAAATGCGATATTTCCAAACTCAGACTTCTATAATACAATTTTAAGACTGAAAGTTTAAAAACAAGATTTGTTACAAAAAAATTTATAGATCAGGTAGTTCGTTAGCAAATGACAAAAAGGTAGCATCCTCATCCCCAACATCGATATCTCCTTGTTGTTGATCATTCATTAAGAATTCTTCAACCGCAGCTAATTGAGTTCTTTCTGAATGTATTGAGATGTTTGTGGGATTCTGACTGATGCTGTGCAATCGAGAATCAAACCTCAAAAGCTTGTCGTAGTGTTTTTCCAATCGTCCTTCTTCAAACTCGAGCTCATGAATCCTAAAACAATGCGGTACAACTTATTCAGACATGTTTATTTAATTTAATTAACAGATGTGAGATTATTTATTACATACATGTTTGTTGCCACTTGGCCATGAGTGAAATCATCAGTTTCTTGCATCCAAATAGTATGTTTCATAGGTTCTGGTTCCTTCTCAATCCAAAGCAAGGGAGCTTGTTTCACCTAACAGGGTGAATGCACCAAAAAAATTAATTAATTAAAATATGTAATAAATGTTTAAAAATTTTAGTGTTTCGTTGTTACAAACCTGAACAATGAGAGTACTAATTGCTTCTCCTTTTTTAGAAAAAGCTTTTATCCCAGAAATATCATCAAACTTGATTTCAATCTTTCTCTTCTTGTTCAACGCAATATCCAGTATCTCCCAAACAATTTGTTTCTTCTGATAGTAAAATTTCGCTTCTACTCTAGTTTCTCCGTCACTTGTTGATCTTTTCTAAATAAAATTTTAATATTTATATTACATAAATAAGATTATATTATTTAGTTCATCTCATACACCAATCAAATAAAATGACAATTCAAAATCTAAAAGCGGAACTTACCTCCCAAGAACCAATCTTGAGTTTTAGTGCAGGTATGCGAGAAGGTTTGAGGTCCTCTTTCTCATCTCGAGTGTTATGCTTCTTAACTTGGATATTATTCTGAGGATATAAGATCAAAGTTTGCGTTTTCGGTTGAATAATACCGGTTTGTTTTAAAAACTCATGTCTAATATTTTCAAAAGCATTACTGCTCCATGACAATCCCAGAGGTTCTTGCTGCATAAAATATGTAATAAAATTTATTATAAATACCACATAATTTATGAATACATTACCAGAAATATAACATAAAAAAAAATTAAAAAAAATATAAAAAAGTTGGAACTTCAGAAACTTTTTGAAAAATACTTACATCATGATAGATGATTGGGAAGGAGAAGCCTTGGGCATCATTCATTGTGCAACAAATCAACTTACAACTCTTTCTCTGTAGGTATTCATTAAAGTGGACATTAGTTTTTTATATAATAGATAGAAATATAACTTTGTTACTTCTAGTTAGACTGAAACATGAGTTATGAGTCGTGCTATTCATCCCGACAACTTTTATCGAAAAGGCTTAACATCACCATCTCAACGGTGTCGGGAAGCTTTTTCGGTAAAAGCTGTCAGGATGAATATCATTTCCCATCGGTTATAGCTCATTCAAAATTTATACATATTAGTCTTTGCTAATTCAAATTTATTATTATTATTATTATTATTATTATTATTATTATTATTATTATTATTATTATTATTATTATTATTATTTGTTCTTATGTTTTTTTTATGAAAAATAAAAGAAAAATTGATGCTCATTGGTTCAAGGAAAAAAAAACAAAAAAAAGGCCAACACATACTTCACCTAAAACTCATCAAGCTTAAATGAATATATAATATATTGGAGAAATTATGTTATTTAATCAAAATAATTCATATAATTCATATCATGCTAAAAAATCAATTAAACCTCTGGTAAAATAATCTACATATAAAAAATTGGAGGAAAAAAGAAAACAACAATTTAGACAATTTGGCAATGAGCTCTAAATATACAAACAAGTTAGATAACAATATAATTATTCCTTCATATATTAAGAATAGGTGCTCCAAATTTGGGAAGCATGCATGCACAATTAATGTGATAAATCAAATTTTTTTTTTATCTCTCTATATATATTGGCCTAGTATACAGTTCGACTTTGACTCCAACAAAGATTTGATTTCATTAATTATTAAGTTATAACTCTAAATAATAAATCCATAAAATAAATTAAATCGAAAAATTCTATTATTTAATCAAAACAACTCATAAAATTGAGGGTTTTCCATTGGCACTTGAGTTGACAGTGGCACTTCATGATCAATCAATGAACTACTCTTAAATATAAATAATTTAGAGAAAATAAAATTAAACTATTTTTTTTTCAAAAAAAAAAAAAAATCTTTCATGTACTAACATACATCATACACAATAATATCAATTAAAAGCCACATAGTTTACGCATACATCACACCAAAAAAAGAAGAAGAAAATCTTAAGAAGTCTTAAAAATACTTACATGCTCTGATTTTGAGAAGCTATATATTTCAAACAGTATTCGATGCGAAAATTGGACCTTATATTTGTCTATAAATATATTTATGAAAACGAAGATTGAATTTTATTTTTATAGACCTAGCTAGTACGTACAATCCTTCCTAGACTCAAACAAGGACTTCTACTCCATTCATAACTCTTATTAATTATAAATCCCAAAAATAAATTGGACAAAATTTCTATTATTAAATCACAACAATTCATACAATGCACTACACCCCTATACAAATATATTCAATTTAATTTAAAAAAAAAACAGATCGATGATCAAGAGATGCTTCTATGGAGCATCTCATTGTATTGAATCAAAGAGACTTGGCGTTGGAGCTTTATCTCTTGATAAAACTTAGCAATGAACTCCTCAGCCTTGCTATCAATCTCTTGTTCATGATCAACTTGCTCATCATCATCATCATCATCGATATCATCTTCTTGTCCTTGTCCTTTAAACTCTTGAATGTTATAATAATCCTCCTGATCAATGAGATCATGATCATGATCAGCATTGCATCCATTGAAGAAGACATTAATGGCAGCAGTAGAATCTTGATCATCTTCAGAATAATAAAAAGCCTGGGGAGGATTGATGCATGGGATGCGGGGACGGTGGAGCTTGAGACGGAACGAGGGGGTCTCACTGAATGAGAACTCACGTTCAAAGTAATGAAGTCTGTTGTGCTGTCGGGCGCCGGAAAGCTTGAGAGCGAGGAGAAGGCTACGCTTGAATGCGCCACCTTTCCGAACCCACACTAAGGCTGCACGGAGGAGTCGCCATGCACGCTTGCTCACTGATATTCTCTTCTTCTTCTGTTCCATCTTTCTCATCATCATCTTCTTCTTCTTCTTCTTCTTCTTCTTCTACTTCTTCTACTTCTTCTACTTTGATTGATATATATATATATGAGAGAGCATTGATGTTTTTCATGTATATATATATATATAATGATGAGATGGAGTGTGATACGCGGATTGAAGTTGATTTTTAGAAAGAGAGAGGAGTGTGGGGACAGAGAAATGAGTTGCTGAACGACTTCAATATTCATTCATGTGTGGAAGTGTAGGAGATGGAGACCCCACCAACACGGTTTGTGTAATTACGCGGTCTTTGCTAGCTTTTTTTTTCCCCCAAAATGCCCTTTCATAGTAGCAAGCCAATTAGGTTATAACTTGAAAAAAATTATCAAAAAATCTCTGGGACTGTTTTGGTACTATTTTCAGAGACCCCAACACACACTATAAACCAGACAATACACACCCCAGAGACTAAAAAGTAATTGTCAAAAAATCAATCAGTAACAGTATAAGTACATGAGATCAGAATATATATATATATATATATATATATATATATATATATATAGATTGCATTGTAACATAATGGTATCGATTCACTTGTCTTATTTATTTGGCCCAGAGCGTGTTTTGAAAGATTTCCAAGATGCGGATGGAAGATGCGTGAAAATAATTTAGTATGTCAATTTAATAAATACAATTTAGTAAAATGTTTGGTCATAAAATTAATGGTTCTTATTTTATAAAAAATCACGAGCGATCCACAATTTCAACCAGATTAAGTGGGAGGCCAAACAAGCGGTAACTAAATTATCACGAGATATACATCTTAACTTATTTTTCGATGATCTTCCCATCTATACTGATTTTACCTGATACGAGGAAATCAGCGTAGTATGGATGGAAAGAACGTCGAAAAATAAGCTAAAAATGCCAATTTTTATACAAATTGGGAACTTGTAGAGTCTTCATTCTTAAAGGGTGAAATTTTTGAGCTGTAAGATTTACATAAATTTTCAACTTGTTAAGATTAAGACTACAATTCCTAGAACTGTATGAAAATTAACATCTTGAAATTTTATTTTTCAGATATTCTTTCCATCTATACTGATTGAAAATCCTTAAAACAGCGTGGTACTTAATTTAAATGGGAAGCGGCTTTTATTTTATTCGTGATGTCCGTCGGCGTATTATCACCCCGTGTGTGTATATATATATATATATATATAGTTTATTTTTTAATTAACCATGTGATTATATATGCCCTATATATGTTTGGTTCACATGAACAGCGAAAAAATTAATTGATGGAATTTTTGCATTATAATTAATTCTTACGTACAGTTTTATATCATTTATATTAAATCAATGTTATGTTAGTCTGAAATTATATACAGTTGAAAATTCTACAGTAGATCAACTCCATAATAACGTTTAATAAAGAGGAGGGCATAATTGGGAAAAAAGATTATAAGAAAAAAAGTGGGTTGTTTCTTGGCTTCTTGTAGGAACATGTATGGCAACCGTTGGCAGCCGCTTTCTTGAGTTCTTAGCTACAAAGCAAGGGCTCACGATGTCTTTTATTGCAAGTTATTCGGTCATATTACTTGTATTTATTAAGTCAAACATAAGGACAGGAAGTATCCTCATTGCTTCCTTTTTGGTTTTTAATTAAGGGTAAATTATCTAAATGCGTCGCTTTATATTGATTTCTACATTTGAGTCCCAATTATAAAAAATTTTCATTAGGTATCCCAACTTTAAAATTACATTCAATCCAAAGTCAACCAGCTACTTACTATTGCTTGGCGGTGGCGGTGAGCATCACGGAGTGCCAACGCGTGCACGTCACGTCACGATGCACATGTGGCAGAAAAAATTAAAAAAAAAATTCTAAAAATTCTAAAAAAATCTAAAAATTCTAAAAAAATCTTAAAAAATATTAAAAATTCTGAAAAAAAATCTAAAAAATCTTAAAATAAACATGATTTTTTAAAAAATTCTAAAAATTCTAAAAAAATCTAAAAAAATTATACATTTTTTTTTATTTTTTATAAATATAAAGAATCCTTTATATTTTTGCGCATTAAGCACTACGTAAGCAAAATAAACTAAACTTTTCAAATAATTCTTATTGGCGTATGGAGTTGACATGGCGTGCAGCGTTAATTGCCAGCGTGTTAAAAAAAATAAAAAAATTCTAAAAAATATTAAAAATAAGCAGGATTTTTTAAAAAATTCAAAAAATTCTAGTATGAATTCTAAAAAATTCTAAAGATTATGTTTAGATTTTTTTTATTTTTTTGGAAGGAGAATAATACATACGCACAAAAAAATATAAAAAAATTCTAAAAAATAAACAGGATTTTACAATGTAATTACAAAAATAAAACTGAAAAATACTGAAATGTGCTTGTATGTTGTGATTGTTGTGATTAAGGTTATTAAGGTTATGAAGAAGTTGGAATGGTTTTGAAGATGTTCATTTTATATTTTTTTCTTACCGT
The DNA here is from genome assembly GCA_026586065.1 of Dioscorea zingiberensis. Taxonomy (NCBI): domain Eukaryota; kingdom Viridiplantae; phylum Streptophyta; class Magnoliopsida; order Dioscoreales; family Dioscoreaceae; genus Dioscorea; species Dioscorea zingiberensis. The sequence continues at coordinate 52,902,018 of CM048820.1, forward strand.
TTTTATTTTTTATTTTTCAATTTGATTGTTGTGAGTACAAAGCCCATTTTAATTTTATAAATTACAAAATCATATTTTGTTTACTATTTTTTCAGGTTGATTGTTGTGATTACGTTAAAAAATCTGTTTATTTTTTAGAATTTTTTTAGATTATGTTTAGAATTTTTTTAGAATTTTTTAGAATTCTTACCGGAATTTTTTGAATTTTTTTAAAAAATCCTGTTTATTTTTAAGATTTTTTAAAGAATTTTTTTTATATTTTTTTAACAATTTTTTAAGATTATTTTTTTATTTTTTACTACCACTTCAACAATAATTATTTGAAAAGTTTAAGTTTTTTAGAATTTTCAGAATTTTAAGAATTTTTTAGATTTTTTTAGAATTTTTAGAATTTTTTTAGATTTTTTTAGAAATTTTAGGATTTTTTTAGAATTTTTTAGAATTTTTTATTTTTTTTATTTTTATTTTGCCATGTGGCAGGCTGACGTGGCATTCTGGGTGCCACATGTCATGCCACGTCAGCCTGCCGTTTACGGTGTTAATGTGGGTGACTTGATTGAATGCAATTATAAAGTTGGGGTACCCAATTGAAAGTTTTTATAATTGGGTGACTCAAATAGGAACAACCCAATAGTTGGGTGACGATTTAGATAATTTACCCTTTAATTAATTTAAAAATGAAACAAGTTTATACTACATGAGCTTTTCAATTTATTAGATTTCATACAAAACTTGTTCTTGTAAGTGAGTGATGGTGGGTGGGACAGTCATGTCCAGAAGGTTTAAACAAGTAATTAAATTCAATTTTAATCTTTTATAAATAGTTTAATATAATTAAAAAAAAGCAACAACGTCCTTATGGAGAATTGAGTTAAACATGATGACAAATTTGCTTTAAACAAAATATTACATATATATATACTCTTGGAAAAAACATAATTGCGAGTGTAGCATGCCCCTAAGTTTTTGTTTTGTTACATATATAAAGTATTTAGTTAGTCATGATTTTACGCAACCAAATGAAAAACTTCGGATATATCTATAATTATGGTTTTCTCATGCGTATATATGCAATTAGAATAATTTTAAAGGTTACACTAACAATTTTCTCTAACATTAATCAGTAATTCATGCTTAAAAGCTAAAGAAAAAAATTAGTAATAAAATTGATCTTAATAATTACAATGAAGACCCCCAAATACAATGAACAGTTGTAAGAGTTCAGAGGATCATTGGAATTAAAAGCCTGAAAACAACATTCTTCAAACCGGCAGAGACAGACTGCAGAGATACAACAAGATGAGAAAATTGGTTGGAGAAAACTGATTGGCCTGTCTGTATCTTAAGCTTTGAATTGCTATTCTCTGCGACACATCGGGCAATGTGGCTGGGGAGTTTGTGAGTTCACCCATTTCAATATGCAGTGGAGATGGAAAGAGTGGTTGCAGGCACCCCAGATCAGAGGGCAATCATCGCCTGGAAATTTACAGTCAGGACAACATCCATCAAAGGCCATTCGGCAGATGCCGCAGGTTTCATCTTAAGCAACCCATGTCCATGAGGCTACAGCATGCCATTGCAATATCTTCGCCTCCATTGCACCACCTACTAACAAAGAAGGATGAGAAGTGAAAATTACATAAAAGACAAGTTGAAACACCATGAGGTCAGGTGAGAAAAAGTTTAGGGCATCATAGGTTTTCATTAGAGCACCATTTGCCAGCATATCATTAGTGAATAACAAACTAGTTCTGAAGGTTCCTTTGTTACTGTCCTGCATGGTACTGAGTCATAGGAAGCTATTGTATAGAGAATAAGAAAGTGGCCAAACCTTATATTCCAGGATTAAAAGCCAAACATCTTATAATCCCATCAATGTGGATCAAGGGGTTCTTCTTTTCCAGAATAAGCTAATCCTATTTCTACTATATTATCTTACTCATCCACTAAGAACAGGGGAGAATAACCCAACTTCTACCTTAATCTTAGTCCACCGATCCCTATTCAAACATTACTAGAAGTAATAAGGCCTAAATAAATCCAACTAGCCTAACCCTCTTATATGAATTCAGGAATCAGTTAGCACTCCTCTCACAAAGAACCAACTTATTTCTAGACTTTAACGGATGAAAGAACAAAGAGGGAGAATAAGGCAACTTCCACCCTAATTAGGCCATACAGTTTTACTAACTACCTTAAAAGGCACTCATTTTTTTTCCAAGAGGAGTAGGTAAACACTCTCTTTCATTCATCCATAAAAAAATACTCCACCAAAAGTTCAAATTGAGAATGGTTCCACAATCTCAAAAGTTCATCAACCTTCAACTCCATAAAGGCAAATATATCTCAAAAGAACTTTAGATACATTTCCTAAAGAAAAACACCATAATACAAGAGTTAGATTTAAGTAAAAGAGATTATAGCACTCAGAAGAAATGAACTCTTATCTCAAGGTAGAAGTGTCTTCCATATGATTGTTTCATGTGGCCTAAGTCTTATATCAATTGTCATTCCCGTGATCAGTGAGATCTTATATCAATCATCAAAAAAACAAGATTTTGAAGATTTAAGTAATCTCTCAATGTTCAAGATCATGCATTTTGATGAAACAAAAATTAAATGCCACAATTTCATCAAAAAAAAAAAATTAAATGCCACAATACAATATTTGAGCTTCAACACAAGTTCACACCCAAATAATCAAAATGATTCCACAATGAAGGAAGATAAAGGAAAAGGAAAGAAAACAATTGTTCTCTTGTGCTTAATTAGGTAAAGAAAACAAGAATTTTGCACCAAATTTTCTTTTCCTTCACTGTCATTTTCCTTACTTTCCCTCATTCATGAAATTCAAATAACATAATCAAGATTGTACAAAATACTAACATAAACCCAAAAAATACATCATCCATCCTCAATATCTCCAAAACCGTAACCCTAATCCCAAACACATTCTCCTTACCTAAGTTCATATCAAAGAGATCAAACATACAGAAACATAATCAAGTTAGAGAAATTTCGAACCGGATTGAAGAGAAAACAAAGCGCTCGCCTAGGATGATCGGGTGGCGGCCTGGGTGAAGCCAGCCCTAATTCGATCTTTACAAAGGCAAAGAGGTAATCAAAGTACTGTAGCACGCACCAAATAAAAAAAGGGGTCCCTTCTAACCCTACCTTGGACCCCTTGGGTTGCCTTGACCCCAAAAACCCAAAAACCAATCAAAAATAGCTCCCCAACTCTACACCTACACCCAAAGTGTAGGGCAAGTCAAAATTCCTTGCTACAACCCAAGGAATGATAGAATTTACCAAAAAGAGGAAGGAAAAGAAATGGGGAGTTGTTTGCATACACGCCCCTAGAAAGTAAAAAATAGCTTTAGTTTCCACAAAAAAACCCTATAAAGTTTAAAATTTTATATTTTCTTACCTTTCAAATCTAAAATTTCAACTTTTTAAAGGGGTAACGTATACCGTCAAATTTATTATTTAATTAGCTAATAACAAATAATTTTTAGTTTATTATGTAGTTTCTGTTTTTTCATAAATATTTGGGGTGATTTTTTTTTATAAAGTATACTGATATAGATAAATTCGATCGGGCACATAGGGACATCCCGAGCGCTCATCCAACCGATCTAGGCCAGGACAGCGTGGCGGCACCCCAACAACCACTTAATCGGTCCTAGGCCAGAGCGCAGCGGTAGGATCTCGGTAGGAAGGGGCAACTACAAGGTCAAGGCATGGGGAAAAGGAATGCTGGAAATCACGGTCTGAGAGGAGATCATGTCAGGGGTTAGGTATGGTGGATAAAGACCCCTGATATGGAAAGGGACGAACATCAAACCCGCTTTGACACGGTAGGGACGGGCACCGAACTCAGCTAAAGGGACAAGCACCAAGCCCGCCCGACACAGGAAAGGACGGATGTCGAATCCAGCTGAAGGGACAGGTGCTGGGGATGAGAGGGCAGAATAAAAAGAGGGAAGAAAGGAACTGAGAAGGTAAGTAAGCAGACCGACCAAAAATTCCTCTTCCACTTCCAAGTTCCCTTGGACTAACTTGAGTGTCGGAGCTAAACTTGCCCGTTCCAACCGGCCTTCTCTCCCTATGCGCGTATTCCGTTGACCAGAAGCCTGTTTGTGTCGAAAAAATATATATGCATAAATATATATGCATTACCAGGTGCCAATATTTGAAGGATGCCAATGAAATATATACCTTGAAGTATCTTGAAATTAAGATATTTTAAATTTAAAATAAAAAATATATCGATGCATTATCGAGGCAAGCTAAAAGGCGCAATCCGAGGCGGACCAAGAAATATAAATCTGAGGCAATCTCTAAATACTGAGGATCTCAAGATAGTCCAGAACACAAATCTCGAGACAAAAAAATGAATAAATTAAATTTAAACTCAAGTTTTGATCTTATTTAGATTATGATGTTTAAAATTCAAATTCAAGGTCGTAAATCTAGATTATGATCATAAAATAAAATAAAGAGAGAGATGACGAAAAAGGAGAGTATATATATATATATATATATATATATATATATATATATATATATATATATAAAAGAAAAAAAAAAGAAAGATAGAGATGAAGGAAGGAGAGAGAATCAAAATAAAAAAAAATAAAATAAAAAGATAAAGCTGAAACAGAGAGGGGCGGCGAAACAAGAAGAAGTAGAAAATAAACAAAAAAACAAAGGTTGCTGATGTTAATAATATTAAAAAAATATCAAATCAAAAAAAAAAAAAAATCAGTCGGTACTTATACATATATATAAATATATATCCATATACATATACTTATATATATATCTGGAGTAAACAAGAAGTTGAGTTCTGGCTCCTCTCCAAGCATGTTGGTTGAGACAGATGATGAAATCCAAATTCCAAACTGGCCCACATCCCAATGCGATAATAAAACACACATCTTGAGGTGGATGATGAAATCCAAATCCCAAACTGGCATATGTCTACGATCTCACGATGATAAAGCATGCATCTTGAAGCGGGTGATGAAATCCAAATCTCAATGTGGCGTATATCTCGATGCAACTATGTGGGGACATTCACTTCAAGATGTCAATATAAACATAAATCCTAAAGCGGTGAAAATCTCTCCAATGGCGTGAAGGCATGCGTCTTAAAGCAGCCAATGAAACTTAAATCCCAAAATGGCGAAGCATTCAAAGCGGCCTCAGATATATATATATATATACATAAATAAATGAATAATATGTATACATATACATGATGATATCTACACACACACACACACATATATATATATATAAAAGTTATGATTTCCAAATAAATTAAATTATGTTTATTCATTGCCTTTACTTGTACTTTTGCCCTTAATCGGAGGTTTTCCCAAGACTCTATCTGGGATAATTAATAATAGAGGCTTGCCTCTATTAGGAACGGAAGAACCCACAATAACTAAAACAAATATGATATTTATGATTGATATATGTCGCCTGGTGTCTCCTCACAAACATGATGTCGGTACTTTGGTATTTTCGATCCCATTAAATTTTAGCGCGCCGGTGGACTCATTCCACCTCCCATCTTTGAGGCAAAAGTACAAGTCACAGACTTATGAACTTTGCATGGGGACAACTTACTGAGACAAGACTTCTCTTGCAATTGGAAGCTCACCATCCATAGAGACTGAATAGTCCCACACCTTCCATCCATGGGAAGTTGACCTTAATATGTTTTTCTAGGTCTAATATGATGATCCAATGGTAAGAATCAAGGACTTTCATTTTGAAGGGGTTGCCCCAACCCGACTGAGAGAGTGGTTTTTGCGTGATTTAAGAGCGATGCTTCAAAAGGTTTGAGAAAAGGGAATCTTCAAACTTGCTAAAGGCTTGCAAAAAAATAAATAAAATAAAATAATAAAATAAAATAAAATAATAAAAAATAAAAAAATAATAAAAAAAGACAAGTAAAAAAGAAAAGAATGAGAAGAAAAAAAATGACAAGGAAAAAAAAGAAAAGAGAGGAAAAAAGAAAAAGAAAAAAGCAAAAAAAAAGAAATAAAAAAGAAATGTTATCTAAGGTGCACCTACTAACTTGGATGAAGGTTCCAAATTATAAATTGGATTGTTTTAATTTTCAAAACTATAAAAATGTTCAAATGGGTTCTTTCAAATCCTTTTGTCGGTGAAGAAGAAACTCAACTACTACAGAGTTTTGACCTAAACCCGATGAATATAAAGGTAGTAGGTCTCCAAAATATCACTATAAGTTGGGGTTCTTCATAAAAAGAGCCTACGACATTGAGGAAGGCGCAATAGATAAAATGACGCTTAAGGCAATTCTATCAAAAGTCCAAAAAAAGAATGAATGAAAAAAAAATAATATCTATCAAATGCACGCAAGATGTTCTTTGACTGAATTGATCCATCATAGCATGAAGTTATAACTTTTGGATAGTCATTGAGGCCCGGGGAGGCCCACCATAAGCACCATTCACAAAATCCTGGGGGCATACGAGAGGAAGGATCAGGTCACGTGCCACACAGGGGGCAAAGAACGGGAGTTGACCTTCAACAACAACATGTTCCTAAAATGAAGGATAGTGATGATGAACCCATTTTCCTTCCAACCCAAATCTTCCTTAAAGCATTTTCATCGAAAAAAAAGGATGTATAAATTCATATCATCTAGATGGTCATGAAGGCCCGAGGAGACTCTCCATATGCATTATTCACAATATCCTGCATAAGCTGTGATGTAGTTCTAAAAGGGCATAAAAGAAGAAGGATCAAGCTATGCGCCACAGGGGGTAAAGAACAGGGGTTGAACCTCAACAACAAAATGTTCCTAGAAGGAGAGGATAGTGAGGACGAACCCATCCTCCTCCCACCCAAAATCCTCTTCAAGGAAGTTTCAACAAATGAAACCATGCAATATACAAATACAACAACAATTGGTTGGCCTAGTATCATATCAACCTGAAGGCATATAAAAACTAGACAGTTCAATCCCTAGGCATAAAGAAAAGTTCAGGCTAGTGGAACCAAGAGAAAAAAATTTTAAAAAAATTAGGTGAACTGTTTGTGTAAGAATATTGAAAATTTTGAATGAAATGAAATGTATTATTTTAATCTCTCAAAATAATAATAAAAGGGCAGCCTAGTGCTACAAAACTCCCGCATTGTGTGGGGTTTAGGGTAGAGTCGAATCATTTGGGTCTATTATACGCAGCCTTATCTTTTTTTTTTAAGCAAGAGACTGTTTTCACGACTCGAACCCGTGACCTCCTCGTCACAAAGCAATAATTTTACTGTTGCTCCAAAGCTCCCATTCAATCCCTCAAAATAATAATGCTATAAAAATAAAACTAATGTAATTTTTAGGATTGATTACACTTTTCGTCCATGAAAATAGTGTCATTGTTCACTTTTATCCTTGTATTTTAAAAATGTTCAATACAGTCCTTGTGTATTCAAGTATTACATTCTATTTTGGTCCCTAACGCTGATGTGGCGGCCAAGTGGCATATAAATCAAATACAATTTTTTTTTCTTTTTTTCCAGGTGGACGTATTTTTGCTTGTGTGTCTGACAGCTACCTGTATATGATGACGTGACATTACTATGCGCCATGTCAGCATTTTTTTCTTTAAAAAATAGATTTTTGCATTTTTTTTAATCCATTATATCTATATATATATATAATGATATAATGTCAGTATGCCACGTTAGTTTTTTTTTTGAAAAAAATGGATTTTTGTATTTTTTTTAAAAAATATATATAAAAAATGCTAACGTGGCATGCCACGTAAGCATTTTTTTAAATCCATTATATATATATAATGCTGACGTGACATGCCATGTCAGCATGCCATGTCATTTTTTTTTTTGGAAAAATGGATTTTTGTTTCTTTTTTTAAAGGGTTAATTGTTTTTTACCCACCTGAACAATGTTGCCTTTTCGATTCGGCACCTCAACTTTTTTAACTCTATAAAACAGCCGAAACTTTTTTTAAGTTTCAAAAAAACACCTCTGTCATCATCCGCATGACGGCCGTGTGATTAATCTGTTAATTTTTTCATTAACCCTATAATAACTTTATTCTAATATTATTATTCTATTATAATATTATAACCCTTTTATGTCAACAGTCAACATCCCCAACCCCTCTCTCCCTCCCTGAGGCCCTCACCACCTCATCGACGGCGACAGCCTCTTCCTTCCCATCTCCAGCAACTTCCGTCCCCTTCCTCTTCTCCTGCCATATCCACACCTAAAAACACCTCCTCGAGCTCTACACTGGCGTCCCCATCCTCCCCGCCATCCTCATCTCATTCCATGGCCTTGCCAGCCTCCTCCATGCCGCCGTAGGTCTTCGCCCTCAAGGTGATCAACCTTGAATATACAGAAGAATTGATCAAAACCATTTTCATGACAGATCAAATGTTCAAAAAACTACAAATTACATTGACCAATAAAGATCCAAATCTCAACATCTAAAGCATCAGTTATAGTGATTCAAACAAGCCATCAGGCACAGTGTGGATCTAAATAACAAAATGAACTCCCATTAGGAAATTGATTGGAGAATTCTCTCCAAGTCAAAATAAAACCATAAAATTTGATTGTTTTTTCAAGAAAAAAGAACTGCAAACTATCCAGCATAAGTGGATCTAGGGATCATATATCGATGTGAAAATCAACATAAATACCAAGAAGAATCCCTCCAAGAGCTGTCCTTTTCCTCAAAAGCAACGCCCCAAGAAAAAAGGGGGAACAATTGGCTACCTTGATTAGCATGCCAACTCTCTCATCTAATCGAGATAAAGCTATAAAATTTATCCACAGAAGATCTTCAGATGTGTAGCCAGGATGCCATTAAATGATGTCTTTCTTCTTCTTTTTTTCAAATTTTTTTATCCACAGAAGCAGCGTCCCAAGGAAAAAGAGAGAGATTGATTGAAAAACTTAAGGTGGTTGGAAGTGAAGAGAAGGAAAGGGAAAGAAGAAGGGGCAGGGAGAAGGGAGAGGCTCGGCTTATATACATGTCCAGGCTTTTGTTGCGGAAGCGGGGGAGCTTCCCAGAAAGAAGAGAGGGAGAGGAGAGAAGGAAGATAGGAAAGAAGAGAGGGAGCTTCCTGTTGGATTATTCGGTGTTCAAAGCACGCAGCGGAAGGCGAAATAATCCAATGGAAGATCTATTTGCATTTAAAATTTATCTAACATGTTAAAGATCAGATCTAAAACATACCTTGGAAGCGAATTCCTTTTTCTCTCTAAACCTCTTCGATAATACGAAGACTCTATGCGTATCCACACCGAGACCAACCTTTGCTATCAACCCTTTGACAAAATGGAATCGATGGACAAATTGAAACAAATAGTTTTGACTCTCAAAACTCACTTGATGGATTGTATCTCCTCTCTCTTTTTTGTGTGTCTTAACCCATATGCAAGCCTACATATATATAGGCATTTCCATGAGGCTTTTGGGCTTCCCTAAACCTTTTGGTTTTCCCAAAGCCATTAAGTGCATGTGGCTTTTGGTTTTCCCAAAACCCTTTGGTTTTCCCAAAGCCATTAAGTGCATGTGGCTTTTGGTTTTCCCAAAACCCTTTGGTCTTCCAAAGACCTTTTGGTTTTCCCAAAACCAACACATCCAATCATTATTCATTTTGTCCATTAATATTAATTATATTCTCTATGCTAGTAAAGAATATAATAATATTCCAATTGGACTAATTTATTTTATTTATTTGATAAATTAAATAATCTAATTTAATCATCAAATAATAAAATAATTAATCCTATAACAAAGATTAGAACACTCATTAGTGTGTGACCCCATAGGTTCAATACTAAGCCGGTAGTAAATTAGTCATACTAATTTACTAATCAAGGTTGGCGTCTAGCAACACTCCTTAACGACCGGATAGCATGAAGTATATAATTACTCTCAAGAACCTGTAGAAGAATAATGTAATATTTTCCTTCTGTCAATAAAGCTCCTGATTGACCCTAGGATATGGTTGAGCTATCAAATCCAATAGGTTGCCAACTATGTTTCATGTCAATTAGAATCGACCAACGAATGACTTAAGAAACTCTTTTCTTCTTCATTCGTTTGCCACAACAAGGTCTTAATTTAGTCGTTATAAATAATGACAACATAGAGCTCAAACTCATTACCAAGAGACAGATTCCTTCTTGATCAATCATTAATTCTACAAGTATTTAATCATACCCAATATCCTTTTCAACTATCATCCTAGGACAATAGGTGTCCGAATCAAAGTATGATAAATAGCATTGTTAATTACTATGATGATCTCGTGTCAAAGAAACTATTATATCTCATTCTTCAAGAGAATATCCTATTGACGGTTTATGGTAATATTAACCATTAGGAATTCTCAATTGAGTCGGTTCAATGATCATATCTCCATATGCATCATCTATATATGTGATTTAGTCAATGAGATCAACTAATCTTTTATCTTATAAAGGCATCACACATATATATTGATCTAAGCAGGATCACTAATATCCTATTCTTAATGATCCCGTGATCAAGAACAATTTTAGATTAAATAGTTTAAGACTTGACTCTCATTATTATGATCTCTATCATAATGACAAGTCTCTAAATTTAATCAAGGACTTCATCATATTAAACACTTAATATGATAACAAAAGTAAGGCAATGTCATATATTAATCAAACTATATTGTTTGAAATGTGTTCAAATTATTACATAAGAGATTGGGTCTAGGGCATATCAACTATATCCCTAACAATCTCCCACTTGCACTAGAGCCAATCGGTCATGTATTTCATTCCCAATTTTCACTTCTGCTTGTCAAACTCCTTTACACCAAGAGCCTTGGTGAATGGATCTGCTGCATTTTCCTTTCCATCAACCTTTTGAATTTTGACGTCTCCACGCTCAATGATTTCTCTAATCAAGTGATACCTTATGAGAATATGCTTGGATTTTTGATGTGATCTCTCGGCTCTTTTGCTTGGCGATGGCTCCGGTATTGTCACACAATAGTGGAGCGGCACCTTCTATTGAAGGAACCACACCAAGTTAGGTTAAGAACTTCTTTATCCAAAGCAGCTTCCTTAAGCTGACTTCACTGCATTTTGCTATATATTCCTAGCGGTCATTTGAATGCACAGTAGCTTGCTTGGAACTCTTCCAACTCACTGCACCACCATTTAAGGTAAAAACATAACCAGAAATAGATTTGCTACCATCTTTATCTGAAGAGAAACTTGCATCAGTATAACCTTCTAGTTTCAACTCAGATTCTCCATAGATGAGGAATTGGTCTTTAGTTCTTCTTAAGTACTTAAGAATGGTCTTAACCACTTTCCAATGCTCTCACGCAGGGATTCGCTTTGATATCGACTAGCCACTCCAAGTGCATAAGCCACATCGGGCGTGTACATGTCATGGTATACATGATAGCTCCCCTTTGCACTAGCATATGGGATTCTACTCATGCGTTCTCTCTCATTAGAAGTTTGAGGACAATCCTCTCTACTGAGAGTAATTCCAGTGCCTATCGGTAGATAGCCCCTTTTGGAATTTTCCATGTTATACCTCTTTAAGATGGTATCAATGTACATAGATTGGGAAAGTCCAAGCAACTTCTTAGATCTATCTCGATAGATCTTTATTCCTAATATATAAGCTGCTTCTCCCAAGTCTTTCATGGAGAACTGTTCAGATAACCAAATCTTGGTGTTTTTGCAATCTTTGGTATGTCATTCCCAATAAGTAATATATACATCAACATACAATACTAAGAAAATAACTATACTCCCACTAACCTTTTTGTACACACAAGGTTCTTTCTTAGCATCTAACAAAATTGAACTTTTCAATTGTCTTGTTGAAGCGAATGTTCCAACTCGAGAAGCTTGCTTTAGTCCATAAATTGACCTTTGAAGCTTGCAAACTTTATTATGATCGGGGCGGGGATGTGAAACCTTCGAGGGTTGTGTCATGTACACATCCTCTTCCGACTCACCATTGAGGAAAGCCGTTTTCACATCCATTTGCCATATTTCATAATCATAGTATCTTTGCTATAGCAAGCGAAATTCTAATTGATTTGAGCATTGCTACGGGAGAGAAAGTTTCGTCATAGTCTATTCCTTCTTTTTGGCGGTATCCCTTAGCAACAAGGCGGGCCTTATAGGTCTCTACCTTCCGTCTGCTCAATCTTTTCTTGAAAACCCATTTACAACCAATAGGTTTTATATCACTGTGAAGCTTCAACCAAAGTCCATACTTTGTTGACCTTCATGGATTCAATTTCGATTCCATGGCCTTTTGCCATTTCTCATAGTCACGAACTTTGTATAGCCTCTTCATAGGTCTTAGGGTCATCATCATTATGATCAACCTCATTTGATTCATCATCTTGTACCATAAGATTCAATCTATTTGGTACATGGCGTTGTGAGTAGACCTTCTAAGAGGTTCATGTAGAACATGTTCACCTTGCACTAGATCCGGTTGTTGTTCAACTTGTTCTTGAACCGGTTCAATAACCTGTTCTTGATCTACAATAGTTTCTTGAACTTCAACCGTTGAAGATGGCAACTTCTTTGACATCTTCAAAATATCTAATAAAGGTTGCTCAACTTGTATCTCATGTTCCTGAGTTGATTCATTGGTTCCCTGAACTTCATCAAGTTCTATTTCTGCACCATGATTCCCTTCTAAAAGGAATTCCCTTTCTAAAAAGGTTGCACTTCTAGCCACAAACACTTTATGGTCAGAAGAATGATAGAAATAATATCCCATTGTTTCTTTGGGATAGCCAATGAATCTACATTTATCAGATCTTGAGTCGAGTTTGTCTGAATGCAATCTCTTAACATAAGCCGGACAACCCCAAACTTTAACATGCTTAAGGCTTGGTTTACGTCCTTTCCATATCTCATATGGTGTTGTAGAGACTGACTTAGTGGGTACTTTATTTAGTAAGTATGTTGCTGCTTCCAAAGCATATCCCCATAAGTTTATTGGAAGATCAGTGAACCCCATCATGGATCTCACCATATCTAATAAGGTTCGATTCCTTCTTTCAGACACACCATTGTGTTGTGGTGTTCCTGGAGGTGTCCATTGTGAGAGAATCCATTCTTTATGAGATAACTAGTAAAAGTCATCACTTTCCGGATATTCTCCTCCTCTATCAGACCTTAGTACTTTAATACTTTTACCAGTCTGTTTCTCAACTTCACTACGGAATCTTTTGAACATTTCAAAAGACTCAGATTTGTGTTTCATAAGATACACAAATCCATATCTAGACATATCATCAGTGAATGTGATAAAATAAGAATATCCTCCTCTGGCTTGAATCTTCATGGGCCCACAAACATCTGTATGAATTAGTCCCAATAATTGAGGCTCTCTCTCCACTTAGATAAATGGAGATTTGGTCATCTTTCCTTTGAGACAAGATTCACAAGTTGAATATGATTCATAATCATACTTGTCAAGGTAACCTTCCTTGTGCAACATTGTTAATTCTTTTCTCTCCAATATGACCAAGCCTACAATGCCAAAAGATATGTTTGATTCACTTGATCATCTCTTTTCCTCTTAAGACTAGAAACATGCATAATCGAATTAATATTCATATTAGGTAAGACATAAATACCATGTTGGAGATAACCATGCACATATAAATCATCATCATGATAAATAGAGCAACTGTTATCATAAAAAACAATTCGAAAACCATTCTTGTTCAACATAGAAATTGAGATTATGTATGAAACAAATTTAGGAAAATAATAACAATCATCCAACATGAGTATTTTGCCCGTAGGCATCATAAGAAGAAATTGAACCTATAGCTAGGGCTGCAACTTTTGCACCATTCCCAACTTGAAGGTTCACTTCTCCTTTCTTTAACCTTCTACTTATCATAGTCCACGCAACATGTTGCGAGATGTTAAAACTCTTGCCCGATTATCTAATACCCATAGTGAAGAATCGGTAGTAGTTAAAGAAACCATGAAAACATTTTTCATCAAAGTCTAAGCACCTTGTTTCTTGTCTTTTTAGAGATGCAAGATACTCCTTGCAATTTCTCTTCCAATGTCCTTTCTTCTTACGGAAGAAACATTGACATCAGTTGATCAGCTTTGCCCTCTTTGCCTTTGGGTTTGGTCACACCACCCTTAAGAGCGCCAATGGAGCTTCTTTTGGGTTTTCTCTTACCCTTACCCTTCTTATTAGAAGAGTTGCCAACCAACATAGCCAGTTCCTTTCTTCTTCTCGGATGCTATTTGATTCTCAAAATCAATCAACATATTGAGCATCTCATGAAGATCACAATCCATTTTATGCATATTAAAATTAATAACGAATTGTGAAAAGGACTCGAGGTAGTATTTGCAAGATCAAATCTTGAGAAAGCTCCTTTCAAGTGTGCAACGACTTCTCAAGTTCTTCAATAAGATCAATCATTTTGAGTACATGAGGCCCAAGCTGGAGAGTTCTGATCAACTTGGATCCAAATAAAGCCTTAGATAGGCGGTATCCGCCATTACGCTTTCTTGCAAACATCTTCTTAAGATGTTCGATTATTGCGGTGGATCCATACCACGATGTTTCCTCACGGAGTTCGAACTCATAGAAGCAAGAATGATGCATTGGCTGATAAGAAGGCGATTCTCCAAGAATTTCGATAATCCTTGGTAGCTTGACATCATCCTCGGATGGGATTTCTTTAGCGGGCTTATCGATCCACATCAATAAGTTTTCATGCATGAGAACAATTCTCAAATTTCGTACCGGTCATCAAAATTTGGTCCAACCAACTTGTTGGCATCAAGTATATCTTGCCTTAGCGGTGATATATAGTAGACATATTGAGAAATCTAAAATTAAGAAAGAAAATTCAACAATATAAGAACACATTTATAGACATCATAAGACATGGACTTTTTATCTAAATGATATTTCCACTAATTAACTATGTACCCTTATTATAGTTTTAGAAATCTCTATTTCTATTTAAAGGGAGTAAAGGAATCCTCGAACAATATGAATGAGGCCTTGGTAGTCAAGTCGTTTCTCACACATATTTTTCAAGGTAGGTACACTTACCAATTGTATCTCTATACAACTTCCTTAAATAGCTCCATGCCCAATAGTCCCACAGTTTGTCAGTCGTTCCTATTGGCATAGTTGAGTTCAACCATCATAATGACAAAGAATTTATTGATTTTCATACTCCCAAGGTAGTCCAGGCGTATAGTATAAAATAAATAATTCTTTCCATTATATGTGCATCATATGCAATAAATATTTTTTTTAATTTATTCTTGAACTACAAGTCTCCTGGTTGTCAGGCCGCTCCTTATAAACAAGAGATAAATAAAAGAATATTTATTTGATGGAAAGCTTTATAATAAAATATCTTATATCTTATTATTTAAGAACTCAATTTTAGTGGGAGGGAATTTGTTATTAAAACAACATTTTAATAACATGGTGATCTAATCACCCATGTAATTAGTTCTAAATTAATTTACATCTATATGTAACATATAATTAAAGAACAAGCATGTAACAAAATTTCATATGCTTCAAACAATATTTTTAATATCAAGGTGATCTAATCACTTATATATAGCATATGAATTAAATTCAAGTTATCTACATGCAATTAGTCCTAAATTAATTTACATCTTATGTAACATATAATTCAAAAAATTATATCAAGGACATGCATGTAGTAAATTAAAATATCATATGTTAAAATAATCTTTTAACAACATAGTGATCTAATCACTTATAGCATATGAATTAATTTCATGTTGCCTACATGCAATTAATCCTAAATTGATTTACATCATATGCTAAGAGTGCATTCTATATATACATCACATGTATCAAAATTAGAAGCAAAAATAAACCAATATATCTCATATAAAAGAAATTCTTTCAAAATAAATAATTTTAGTAATAAATTTTAAACACAAAGACCCATGGCTCTGGTACCACTGTTGGATTATTCGGTGTTCCAAAACACGCATTGAGCGAAATAATCCAATGGAAGATCTATTTGCATTTAAAATTTATCTAACATGTTAAAGATCGGATCTAAAACATACCTTGGAGGCGAATTCCTTTTTCTCTCTAAACCTCTTGATAATACGAAGACTCTATCGCGATATCCACACGAGACCAACCTTTGCTTTATCAACCCTTTGACAAAATGGAATGCGATGGACAAATTGGAAACAAATAGTTTTGACTCTCAAAACTCACTTGATGGATTGTATCTCCTCTCTCTTTTTTGTGTGTCTTAACCCATATGCAAGCCTACATATATATAGGCATTTCCATGTGGCTTTTGGTTTTCCCAAAACCCTTTGGTTTTCCCAAAGCCATTAAGTGTATGTGGTTTTTGGTTTTCCCAAAACCCTTTGGTTTTCCCAAAGCCATTAAGTGTATGTGGTTTTTGGTTTTCCCAAAACCCTTTGGTCTTCCAAAGACCTTTTGGTTTTCCCAAAACCAACACATCCAATCATTATTCATTTTGTCCATTAATATTAATTATATTCTCTATACTAGTAAAGAATATAATAATATTCCATTTGGACTAATTTATTTTATTTATTTGATAAATTAAATAATCTAATTTAATCATCAAATAATAAAACAATTAATCTTATAGCAAAGATTAGAACACTCGTTAGTGTGTGACCCCATAGGTTGATACTAAGCCGGTAGTAAATTAGTCATACTACTTTACTAATCCAAGGTTGGCGTCTAGCAACACTCCTTAACGACCAGATAGCATGAAGTATATGTACAATTACTCTCAAGAACCCGTTGAAAAATAATGTAATATTTTTCCTTACTGTCTATAAAGCTCGGGTCAACCCTAGGATATGGTTGAGCTGTCAAATCCCAATAGGTTGCCAACTATGTTTCATGTCAATTATAATGCGACCAACGAATGACTTAAGAAACTCTTTTCTTCTTCATTCGTTTGCCACAACCAAGGTCTTAATTTGAGTCGTTATAAATAATGACAACATAGAGCTCAAACTTCATTACCAAGAGTTGTGATTCCTTCTTGATCAATCATTAATTCTACAAGTATTTAATCATACCCAATATCCTTTCAACTATCATCCTAGGACAATAGGTGTCAGAATCAAAGTATGATAAATAGCTTGTTAATTACTATGATGATCTCAGGTCAAAGAAGAACTATTATATCTCATTCTTCAAAGAGAATATCCTATTGTGATTTATGGTAATATTAACCATTAGGAATTCTCAATTGAGTCGATTCAATGATCATATCTCCATATGCATCATCTATATATGTGATTTAGTCAATGAGATCAACTAATCTTTATCTTATAAAGTACATCACACATATATTGATCCTAACTTAGGATCCACTAATATCCTATTCTTAATGATCCTGTGATCAAGAACAATTTTAGATTAAATCATTTTAGACTTGACTCTCATTATTATGATCTCTATCATAATGACAAGTCTCTAAATTTAATCAAGGACTTTATCATATTAAACACTTAATATGATAACAAAAGTAAGGCAATGCCATATATTAATCAAACCATATTGTTTGAAATGTGTTCAAATTATTACATAAGAGATTGGGTCTAGGGCATATCAACTATATCCCTAACACTTCCCTCGAGGGTGAAAACAGCGATGCGAAGGAGGCCGGCGAGACCATGGAAGGAAGAGGAGAGGGGGAGGATGGGGACGCCGTTGTGGAGCTCGAGGAGGCCGTCACTGTCGATGAGGTGGTGAGGGCCTCGGGGAGGGAGAGGGGTTGGGGATGGTGACTGTTGACATAAAAGGATTATAATATTATAATAGAATAATAAGATTAGAATAAAGTTATTATATAGTTAATGAAAAAATTAATAGATTAATCCTGCTACAGTAAATCTGATAATGTGAGGAGGTACTTTTTGAAACTTAAAAAAAAATTTGAATTTGTTTTATAGAGTTAAAAAAGTTGAGATGCCGGATCGAAAAAGCAAGATTGTTTAGGTGGGTAAAAAAAAATTAACTATTTTTAAAATCCATTTTTATATATATAAATGCTGATGTGGCATGCCATGTCAGTTTTTTTTTAAAATAAATTATTTTTGTATTTTTTTTAAAAATCTATTTTTTATATATATTTAAAAAATGTTGATGTGGCATGCCACGTCAGTTTTTTTTTTTTGAAAAAATGGATTTTGCATTTAAATACAAAATTCCATTTTTTTTTAAAAAAAATTTAAAAATGCTGACGTGGCATACCACGTCAGCATCTGGAAAACAAGAAAAATAAAATAAAAAATTGTATTTCATTGGTATGCCACTTGGCCACCACATCAGCGTCAGGGACCAAAATAGAACATGTCACTGATACACAAGGGTATATTGAACATTTTTAAAATCTGAGGATAAAAAGTGAACAATGACACCATTTTCAGGGACGAAAAGTGTAATTAATCCTAATTTTTATGACTACCCACAAGAAGTTTTAGAGAAAAAAAAAACTAAGGAGGATGAACATGGCCAGTCTCCCGATCTCAATACAAGTTAGGATTTCTATAAGTAAATGTGTTTATAAATTATGCAATATTTATGATAAATAGAGGTAATTTTTTTGTTACATAAAATTAGTACACAAATGATTTTTTAAAAGTTTGATTTTTTAAAAATTATTTAGAGCAACTTTAGTGATTGAGCTATACAAGAGCTCAATGCCCATGCCACCTCATCAACCCATTAACCTCATCTCCATTAACCTTTTCCCTATAGTGGTTGAGCTATCCATTATACCATGATATGACCACTTCATATCATTCACCATTTCAATTTTTCATAATAAACATTTCATTAAAATGTATTTATCTCACAAAAATATTTTGATATTTAATAATAATAAATAGAATATATATGAAAAATTAAAATATTAAAATATCTAAAAAATTATATGTTTTTTATGAAGAAATATGAACCAATTTAATATAAATTAAACATGATTAAAAATATCACATAATTAATGATGTTAATAATAGATAAATAAAATGAACAAGTAAATGCCAAAAATACTAATTTTCATCTTCGTTCGCTCCGAAATACTACCAAATATGCTCCACCAAGTCAGATCGAAGTTGATGATGCACTTCTTGATCACGTAGTTCCGCATTTCTTCTCAGGTACTGTTGAAAATCTTGAGTGCACCCTTGACTAACAAGGACCGGAGCTTCACCTTCATTGTCATCCCAATTTGTGATTGTATCTCCTTCATCTTCAACAATCATATTATGCAATATTATGCATGTGTACATTATATCTTTCAATTTTTCCCTATGCCAAAAGCGGGCAGGGCCACGTACAATTGCCCACTGAGATTGGAGCACACCGAATGCTCGCTCAATGTCCTTTCGTCGAGCCTCTTACATTTTCTTGAACTTGCTCCTCTTCGGGTCTTCCGGATATGAGAAACTTTCAACGAATGTAGCCCAATTTGGATATATACCATCA
The DNA here is from genome assembly GCA_026586065.1 of Dioscorea zingiberensis. Taxonomy (NCBI): domain Eukaryota; kingdom Viridiplantae; phylum Streptophyta; class Magnoliopsida; order Dioscoreales; family Dioscoreaceae; genus Dioscorea; species Dioscorea zingiberensis. The sequence goes on from CM048820.1 coordinate 52,921,592, forward strand.
ACAAGATAATATCCTTTTTCTGTATGTTGTACCATTACTTGATGGCCCGAACTTACGGGCGTATCCATATAATATGTCATTGAACAAAGGAGATTGGTTGAGTACATTTATGTCATTATTAGAACCTGCAACTCCGAAGAATGCATGTCAAATCCATAGATCTACTGAAGCAACTGCTTCTAGCATAATTGTTGGAACCCCTTGATCACCTCGAGGTGAATTGGCCTTTCCATGCAACTGGGCAATTCCTCCAATGCCAATGCATGCAATCTATACTACCAAGCATGCCAGGAAAGCCGTGACGCTCAGAATGCAATTGAAGTAAACGTTCAACGTCTTCATTATTGGGTCTTCTAAGATACTTTGGCGCGAAAATTTCAATCACACGTCGACAAAATTTGAATAAACATTCAATTCGCGGTACATTCAAGCCAATCCTTAAATATTACGTCATAATGATCGGCCGATTACTTTCAGGTATGCTAATTCTTAGAATAGCGGTGATACATTTACGAAGTGGTGAAAGCCCGTTTACCAGGTTATTAGCCGACCCTCGATGAAAATATTTAGAATGATTTTCAAGGGTTTCCACAATTCTCAAAAACAACACTTTACGCATGCAAAATCTTCAATTTTAAATATATTATCGGGGATAAAGCTGGTTCATCGGTAGTAGTCACTTACTAGTCTTTCGTGTCCAGTTTCACGATCACAATTTAAATGCCTTCGGCTTCTTCTACGATTGTTGGACGTCTCGCTTTCTTTCCTCTTTTTCCATTCTTCTAATAACATACCCATCTTCTCTTCGGAATCATCCATCAGCTCATCTATTAGAAATTGTTTCACTTGTTCCATATTTGCATGATACATTCTCTAGAAAAATATGGAGTTGGTTGAGTGGGAGATTGAAAGAGAATGAAGAAGAAGTGGAAGAAAAAGAATGAAGAAGTGGTGGAAGATTGAAAGAATGTAGTTGTATTTATAGAAATTTAAAATTTAAAATAATAAATAAATACATATATGACCGTTGTTGCAATGCAACGGTCAATTAATCAATTATTTTTTTTATAATTTTTTTTTTAAAAAAACACAAACATGTAAAAGTCATTATTTAAATAAAAAATATTAAAAAAAATAGAGCATTAATGAGCGGCCCTACCTCTGAATTTGGTATTTCGGTGAAGAATTGAGCGCTCAATCCTCACCTAATGGCCGCTTGATTTGATTGAGTGCTCAATGCGCGATTGTCTTTCACTGTTAAAGTTGCTCTTATATATTCAATCCAGGAAAAGTCTTTGGGATTGTAATGGTGAGCAATAATATTGTTAAGATAGAAGAGTGTTTTTAGATATGAGATGTGCACTTAAACCAGTTGCAAATAAGAAAAAGACCGTGTCAAAAAAAAAAGGGTATTCTCACTGATGAGGTTTGTGACAATGAATCATTAAAATCTTTAAATTATTTATTGTATATTTTTACAAAAAATTTTAACTTCAATAATGCAATTAATTTTTGGCACATTCATTGCAGGTGAAACAAGTTCCATTGCTTTCGATTGAAAAGGATCCAAAATCTATGAAACATACTATCTGGCAACCGGAATCATGTGATTTCACTCATGGCCAAGTGGTTTTAAAAATGTATGTAATAGTCTCGCATCCATTAATTAAAATAAAAAAAATTGTATGTTTGAATAACTTGCATTCTGATGTTGTAGGATTCATAAGCTTTTGACGAAGGAAAATTGGATAAGCACTATTTTAAACTTTTGAAGACATTCAACAACTCAAGATTGAATTTATCTCCGAGTATTCAAGCATTCAATCCAGTGAGCAACTCTTTTACATTTCGACCCGTTCCCTCATTGATGCTGAGTATTAAGATCAAATATTAACTAAACTCATATTTATGTTATTAGTTATCTAATAATTTTTCTTAAAAATAAATAATTAATGCATTCTCCATCTTCCAAATAATGTATTATCATGCTTTTTTATTTATTTACCAAAATAACTAGACTCATATGCTTTTTTTTGTGTGTGGGAAAGAAAAAGATAAGTTGGGGCGGGGCATGTTTGCTTACTATGTTTTTATTGTTATTTATAGCTTGGAGAATGCATTTGTTTTTCACAAGGAAAAAAAATATATTCAGAGAAACAACCTGAATTTAAGAGAAATTGCCCCCTAAAAAATTTTCAGTATGATGTATTATATGATACTTTTATCATTTTGGACATGAGAGTAATGTGGACAAAATTTGAATATTTGGAAACTAGATTATTGAAATTGAAATGGCATGGTTTTCATATTTCTAAACAAAAAGTGAAATTAAGAGCAATATCATGAAAAGAGAATGAGTATTGGATGTAGAACACATTATCTTCAAACATTTTAGTGCCTTATATTCATCGGTTCTTCATTTTAATCTTGTATTTATATGAACTAAATACGGTTAATTTTATTAGAGTGGCGTCATGCGTCAATCTGTATCACCATTAAAAAATTTAATTCATTCAAAATCACTTTGTAAGTAGTATGTCGTATGTCTGCACCATCTTAGCATTCTTATATATGTAGCGTCGAAATATTAAGCCGTATGTGTTCTTAGGGTTACTAGGGGCGTGTTAGCACAAAACCCCAAATCTGAGGCGTATTGAAGATTTTTTAAAAGTCTGAGGATGAAAATAAATATTAGGTTAAAAGGGTATAGGGACCAAAAAGGAGTTTATTGTATAAAAGCTATTTGGAATGTTTAATTTTTCCTTCATAAGATTTTTTCTACTGGTTTTTGTTTTTCTAATAACGCTTTAACAATGTAGATTCCAATACCATGCACATTAAATTATAATGAATGTCGGCTAGAGTGATCTTTGATTTAGTTCTACATTTCTTTCTTTCTTTCTTTATTTTTTTTACTATTTTATTTACTGTAGTTGTATTACGTAGAGCTGTGGGTTTTTTTTTTTTTTTTTTAATAATTTGGTTGTCATATTTCATTTTTTCAAGGAACCCTATAACAAATCGGATGTAAACCCACAACCAAATTGTTATCATCATAAGATTCATAACCACTACTAACCAAGGAAAACGATGCAGCATACGAACCCGATAACCCGCAGTATATATATCCGCTTCCTCTCTGGACTTGGATCCGATTTCATCAAACCCGACCCGATATCATCCTCTTCAGAGATTCTGCTCTGAGCCCTAATCCGCCATTAATGGCGGCGAGATGCTTCTGCATCTGAGAAGCTCGAGGCTCAAGCTTTACCTCCGCCTCTACCTCCGTCTCCTCTCATCCGGTGATTTCCATGGCTCGCTCACCGCCTCCGCCGTGGGCTCGCCCCGATCCCCACTCGAAACCCTACCCCGATTCACCGGAGCGGCAACGCCACTCCTCCCCTTTCGTCGTACTCCTCTGCCCGTGCTTGTCTCTCCTCATCCTTCTCCTCGTCGTGTCCTCCATTGTTCTGTCCATCAAGTTCCGCCTCTACTGCCGCGGGCCTCTCCTCCACCTCATCCCCAAATGCCATCACCCTTGATCACCAGATCACTCTCCTCCTCACCGGATTCCGGCGATGATCGAGCCTCTTCCGATTCTGATTCGGATCTTCCCGGCGGTGGTCACTCGCCAGAATTCGATCGCGTCTGCAAGATCATCAACGAGCTCCTCGCCTCCGACCGCAACATGGAGGCTGTTCTCAATGAATCCAACGTCCACGTCGAGAAATCCCTCGTGATCGGCGTTCTCGATCGGTTCCGGCACGCCCACAAGCCCGCCCACCGGTTCTTCCGATGGGCCGCCTCCCGCCCCGACTTCGGCCACGACTCTGAGACCTACAACGCAATGCTCACCATTCTCGGCAAAACCCGCCAGTTCGAGACCATGGTAGCGATGCTTGAGGAGATGGGCAAGCAGAAACTCCTGACGATCGAGGCCTTCAAGATCTCAATCAAGGCCTTTGCGTCCGCCCGCGAGATGAAGAAGTCCATGGGCATTTTCCAGTTGATGAAGAAGTACAACTTCAAAGGGGACTGCAATACCTTCAACTGTTTGATTGATTCATTGGCAAAAGCTAAATTGGGCAAAGAAGCAAACACCTTGTTCACTAAGATGAAGGATCAGTACCCGCCCAATCTCCTGACTTATACTGTGCTTCTCTTCGGATGGTGCAAGCTGAAGAATTTGGTCGAGGCTGGGAGGATATGGAACGAGATGATTGATAATGGATTCAAGCCAGATATTGTCGCACATAATACCATGCTTGAAGGATTGATTCGGGCGCAGCGGAGGCCAGAGGCTATCAAGATGTTTGGGCTGATGAAAACCAAGGGGCCAAAGCCGAACGCCCGGACTTACACGGTGATGATTCATGACATGTGCAAAGGTGGGAAGATGGACAATGCTGTTGGGTGTTTTGAGGAAATGCTGGCTGCTGGTGTTGCACCGGATGCTGCGACCTACACATGCTTAATTGTTGGGTTTGGGAATGCGAGGAGGATGGATAAGGTTTCTGGGCTGCTAAAGGAGATGGAGGAGAAGGGATGCCCACCAGATGGGCGTACTTACAATGCGTTGATCAAGCTTATGACCAACCGGAGCATGCCTGATGATGCGGTGAGGATTTACAAGAGGATGATTAGTAGTGGTTTTGAGCCCACAATTCACACATACAACATGATGATGAAGTCTTACTTCCATGGGAACAACTATGATATGGGGTGTGCTGTTTGGGAGGAGATGGGGAAGAAGGGGATATGCCCGGATGTGAATTCATATACAGTTTTTATTGGAGGACATATACGTCATGGGAGGCCAGAAGAGGCACACAAATATATCGAGGAGATGATAAACAAGGGGATGAATGCTCCACAAATTGACTATAACAAATTTGCGGCTGATTTCTCCCGAGCTGGAAGGCCGGATGTGCTACATGATATGGCACAAAAAATGAAGTTTTCTGGCAAGTTTGAGGTTTCGAATGTGTTCAATCACTGGGCAGAGAGGATGAATAAGAGGGTTAAGAAGAGAGTGCCTAACCAAACTGGGCATAGGCTTTTCTAATTGTATTTTGCCAGGTGGCTAATGCATCGTGTGGTTGGCAATTTCTCGTGGTACGTGGTTGTGGAATTTGCCATATTGATATTGTCTTAACATCTCATGTAGAGTATATTCCTCTATTTAGTTTGTAAATTTTAGTTATATTGTCATCTATTCTCTAGGATCCTCCGTCAAATATGTATTATTGGTTCTAAATTTCTAAATCGAATTCAATTTTAACTCCAATATCAGATGAGAAGTTTATTCGCTATGGAAGATGTGGGAGTGTGGATGTGGAAAATATTTTAGGAAATATAGACAATTGCAAACTTTATGGGTGGATGTATGTAACATTTACGTCATGTTTTTATGTATATAACATTAATTTTTTGTGGATATACTAGTGTGCATGAAGATGAGAACCCATGACATTTTTCTTTGTTATTTATAGATGCTTCCAATAAGTGTTGGCAACCCCATTGTTGTTGTCTTGCTTATCTAGATATCATACTAAGTGTTGCTTCTCTTAACCTTTTATGTTGTCATCAACAATCCCTTGCAGTGCATCACTTAGTGGATGTGATCACAGGATTTGTTGCTGGTGGCACAAGTTCATAGAATCAACAAAAAGGATAATGAAAATGTCTGGTTCTCAGAGAATTTCCAACAAAACTATGCAGTACCTTATTCTAGTTAAGTTAGCCTTTCTTTTATCCATTGAGATCCTTGGACTTACTGACTGCAGGACTATTTCGTGGCAGACTCACATCTATCTGAATGTATCAGTAAGTTAAACGGAACATAATACTGTTTCTTGTTATTTCTTAATTGAAATTTTTCTGAGGAAAACAAAAATGTAGTGGTTTCCCAACTGGTTCTTTGTCAACGATTAAGATTGAAGACAAAGTAGAAAGAAGTTGTCTCCTCTTGGTCAAATCTTGCATTAGGATTGTAATTTATAGTTTTTGTTGAAGGTAGTTATCGTACATTGACAACCGAACATTTCATTATTCTAATTTTATGACTGAGGTATCAAGTCCTTTTTCCCAATCGTAAATGTTTGGCCGACTGAATGCTTTTCAAAATGTTACATGGTATTTATATAGACTCTGGGAAAGAGACAAAACAAGGACCTGATGCTGCTTGCACACAAACATTCATAAGAGTGATGATTCAAGTAGTTTGCCGAACTGATGTAGACATCTTTGAGACAAAGTTGAAGCACAAGTATTTTGTAAATTTATAGGAAAAGTAGCTTTTTTATTGACTGGATCATGTTCCTGAATATGAGATAACTCGCTCAACTCAGGATAGTATTCTCTGTGATTTAAAGGCATAGTTTCCTCTGTGATTTGAAGGCACCACCTTCACTTGTAGTAGATCTCCTCATTTTCTGATCTTTCTGTTGTGTAGCTGCAAGGTACATAATTAAAAGTATAGTACCGAGCATCTTCTGCTGTTATCCTCATAATACTTGACAGTGCATCATCTCTTACAGAGCAGGTCTGCAAGATATGTTGCCAGCAAATGCTTTTCCCTTCTTTTCTGTCAAGTGGGAGAATAACAAGGGAAATGGAAAAAAGTAGTATCTTCTCCATCTCTATGTCTTTGGTGATCTACAAGCCTCATTTTACTCCCAACTGTCTTCCCATCATCTGATTCAGGTAAGAATTTATACATTGTTTGCAAATTGGAAAGGGAACAAGGAATGGATGAAAAAAGGTTTCTTTATGCCTCCATTTGGTCCTTTGGATCAGAGATTTAGTTCTAACCACATGCTTGCCTCACACTAATCTAATTTCTCAGGTAGCTATGATTTGATGGTAAATCATTATGGAAGTTGGTCATTGCATTAATGTTGATTGCCTCAACTACTCAAATCAATGCTATCTTTGTTTATTTGAGATTAACCTTTCTTTGTAAATGTAAATTCTTAGTTCTTAAATTAAACTTCTGAACGGCAAGAAATTTTAGTTTCTTCTGTAAATTTAATTCTAAAAACACAAGAAAAATCTTCACATCCATCATATGCTTATTTGTGGTCTTTGGTTTTCAAAGAGGAGTTGTGCTTTTTTTGTTGATGAACACATTCTCAAAAATAATTTCTTAATGCAACATCCACACAGGAATAAAAAGCCCAACTTGCAGCGAAGGAAATGAAAGTTGTTTATTGCTGCAATAACTCGAGGAAGAGATATTGCTTTCTATCACAATTACACGCATTACATCTCGCCTTTTTCAACGTCTTTCATTGTTTCTTTTCAGGAGGTATGAAAGGTTGCCTTGGGCCTCAGCTACACTAGACTGATTCTAAAGCAAACATAAAACAAGGCAAAGAATCAAAGGACACCATGGAAGGCTGCATTCAGCCTGCTATTTCTCAGCAACTGGTGTGTTACTGTTACATTCCAGCCACAAATTCTACAACTTTTTTTATTTTTTTTATTTTTTATTTATTTTCAATGTATGAATTGAATTCTGTATTTACTGTTATTAACATCATGGTGCAGATGGGAAGATACAAAGTTATGAATGTATGTTGATGACATGATGTTGTGGCTCATCTGCTTCCACTCCATGCATTGAAGATTCATCCACCCCCTATTGACAACACAAAACCAGAACAAAACTATCAAATGTTTGCTCGCAAGCTTCGAAAGAAGTTTTCAAAACTCACCTGGAAATGTTGCTGTCGCTGTTGATGCTGCTGCCATTGGTGGTGCTGGAGGACACCAATTATCCGCATTATCAAATAAAACGGTAAAAGTATTCCGCTCGCTCTCAATGCAAACACCTGAATGATTAAATAAATAATCAAAACAATGCTTTACTCCCATTTCACTTCATTTCATAGATTGAATTAGTTACTCACAGTGATAACTGTGAATGCATAATCATCAGCAGTTACAGATAGAACAGCCACAAGATGTCTGAATAGCAAGAAAAGTGTGCACTGCAAGTGAATTCAGCATTAGCAAAACAATGAACATTATGTATTTACAATCTCCGAATATTTCTAATTTCAGTTTGGCTCACCATCAAAGCGACTGATCGGCAATACGAGAAGCTCCTCTCAGCCGCAGCCGAGCACACCGGGTATTCATCTTCCTCATCAGAACTTGGATCATAATTCCACCTGGGAATTTCCAGACTCCCTCTGCAGTAAATGTTTTAGTAGAAGTGAATTGTTATATCTAGGATGCTTTTGGTGTGTGTGTGGGTCCCATAATATAATTAGCACTAAAATCAAAAAAAGAACATTCAAATTAAAGGATGAGGAAGCATCCACCCAACTGATCTGGGTCCCAAATTATCTCAATTTCAAGCATTGATTTATATATTGTCAGATGATATTTTCAAGTGAAAAAATAAAAAATAAAAACCTGATGGTTACTGGTACATCAACCAGAGCTTTCTTGGCTGGAACTGTGTAGCCAGGTTGAAATTTCTGCAAAATAAACAAATAAATATAAAAAAAAATCAATTTAAAAAATGGAAATGTTTTAAAAAGAGAAATGAAAAGTATCTCTTTAATCTTCCCTTTTAATTCAAGAAAGAGCAAAACAACATGGGAAGCTCAAAACACAAGACTAAATTACATGATTACATATAATTCACAATGACAAGTGGAAGTAGTTCCACAATCACAATCCAAAACAAGGGACCATTTTCACAAAACCAACAAATTAATTCAAAAGCAAACAAACAAACAAACACCCAAACCAACAACAAAATAACATGAATTTTCTCTTTTTGTTGGAAGTTCATACCTGCAAACAGATCTCACAAACAATACTCCCCTTCTCCTCACACCATCTTTGTATGCATCCTCTGTGAGCAAACTACACCCAAATAAAAAAATAATAATCAATCACTTGTGAATAAAAGAGAAGAAAAAAACCCAAAAAAGAAGACGAAGAAGAGATGGTAAGTGTTTGAATACCTTGAGAGTTCCAGAGCAAGAACAAGGAGACTCCATGGTTGTGGAGCTCTCTTCCTCTTCTTCATGGCATATCCTACACAAACATAGACTCTTTGAGGTTGAACAAGAAGCCATCAATCCAAACTCTTCTTCCATTCTCTGTCTCTCTATCTATAGTTTAAGTTTTCCTCTTTCTCTCTCTCTCTTTTCTCTTGTGTTTGTGTTTAAATAGAGAGAGGGAGGAAGAGAAAGAAAAGATTCTACAAATACCCCTTGAAATTTGAAAAATTACAAAAAAGTCCGAGACGTTTTCTCCCACGCTTTGGCAGACGGTTGGCCGGCAGTTGAACGGTATGGACTTTGACCCAAAATTCATGAACTATTTATTTATTTATTTTTGTCTGGAATTTTATTGTTATTTTTTCATATGCTCAAATTTAAAAAAAAATGATTTCAAAGAATTTTGTTTGACTGGAATCGGTTTATGGTTTACGAGTTAATAATATTGAGTAGTCTGAAATAAAATATACAAAGGATTAATTTAATGGTTTATGGTTTGATCCTTTTGGATGTGCATTCATGCCTAATTAATTAATAAATAAGGATGGGGTTTTAGTGCAGACCTAAAGGATGATAAAGCATATGGACCATGCTACTATAGACTCTGATTATTTCTTATTATTGAAGTTTAAACCATGTGTGCTTGGGGCCATTTGATAGCGCACATATATATATATATATAGAGAGAGAGAGAGAGAGAGAGAGAGAGAGAGAGAGAGAGAGAGAGAGAGAGAGAGTTTTTAAGACAATTGGTTAGTCTTTTCATGAGAATGTATTTTGGTTTATGTACTTTCAAAATGCCTTATCACAGTCCTAATTTATTTATTATCTGTATTTTTTTAAAAAAAAATTCTAATAAATTGCTTGTGCAATATACCTTTGATATATATATATATATATGGATATATTTATCAATAAACTATTCAGTTCGATGAAATGAAAGAGGCCTAATTGAAAGGATATAGTGGGACCCTCAAATGACTTCACATCTGTCAGTCTCTCTCTAAGCTTTGTGCTTATCCTTAGCCAAGAAGAGTGAACGCATGGGAAATCAAAGAATAATATAAATATAGAGAGAGATGGATATATACATCTATATGGATTCCTTGTGATTGTTATTAAGGCTGGGGCCATTGAACCGTTGCCATTCTCGAACACACACATTGTTGACATTGGATTAGGGTTCAAGCAAAGTATGTCTGTCTCTCTTATTTGATTCTCTCTATTTTATAATTTAATGAACTAATTTTGGTAAATAGCAATAATAATTCACTAGTTTTTGTGCTCAGAGAAAAAAAAAAAAAAGCAAATTCTCTATTAGTCCTTCATTATTTCCCACCCAAAACACACCCCAACAGAAGATCTATAGGCAATTTAGATACTATTTAAAAGACCTATAATTAATTACTAGAAAAAAAATACCTTAAAACAAGTTGTCGGTAAAAGTATAAAAGAAGAAAAAATGATTGAGAAATAGACAGCAAATTAGAAACCAAATTGCATTTGGCCTCTTTAAACATGTCACACATTAATCAAATTCATCATCTAGAGACTTCATTCCAATTCACACCTCATCTCAATTGAACCAAGAAGCCTATCAGTGTCAATAAGGATTTGTGAGATCTTCAAAGAATGCCATCTTTCAACTCATATTTAAAATAAACAATGGAAGGGAATGAAATGCTTCTTAATTGACATTAATAAGGACTTTCCTTGAAAGGCCATGGCCCATGGTTGCTTGATTGGAAGAATTCCAAGCTAAAGAAAGTCTAGAACATCAACCTTGTCATCCTCCAAAGAAGCATGGATTTCTCCTTGGTTGTGTGGAAGCCTCATCTTTGCTATCAATTGTTAAAATAAAACTAATGGTTACTACCAACTTTCATAATGAAAAGTTGACTATCACATTCCCTCTCACAAAAATAGATTGAGGGTTTAAACATCTACAGTGGCTTATTCATATTTATCAAAAATAAAATAAAATAAAATAAAAAAATAGTGGTCCCTTAAGTACAGAAACATATGTACTCTTACAAATTTATCATTCATAAATTCAATTCAGTAAAGCTATTTATATGCAATGCTTTTCAAATCTCAGATTGAGACAATATATACAATACAAGCACACATTCTTTTCTTATGTATGGTCAAGTTATTCTACACATAATACCTTATTTAACAATGGTCATGGTTTGATCAGCAGAAGAATATACATGAACATCGCTTTGACTGCGATTAATATGAAAATATAATCTTTTATGTAGAAGGGGCAAGAGGCTTGGAATGTCTGAATGGCTTGTTATTTGAGAGCATGTCTATAGTCACCCAAATCTTACTCTTAAAAACACCTATTCAGAATAATTGAAGCCATAGAATTTTATTAATGCTGTGCAAAATTGACTCTATCAATGATTTCAATTTAATGCAGATCATTCTATGACATCAAACAATAGAGTATTTAACCCTTGAAAAACTGTGTTAAATGGATTAAAAAAACATCAAGCATCTACACTTCAAATGGAATGTTCACTTCACCAGGAATCCAGTAGTGTGACTGAACTTGACTCTAACAAACATTCACACATTAAATATTGGAGCAAAAACCACCACAAAATCATACATAAGAAATGAACAAACCAGTAAATAGCTACCACAGCTACACCCCCAAAGAATTTGAGTACACAATACAGCCGAAAAATTACTTGCATGCATTTTACCATACAATACATAAATACACATTTGCCGGAGATACTCAGTATGCCATCAAATGCATAGCATTTATTTGCTCACCCAATAGTTTGACATGGTCATCAGATAAATTTTACCTGTATGCTATTTGATGAAATTTTTGCAAAGCCTAGAAAACAATAATGAGAAATATGTAATGCGACAACGGAGAAAGTGCAAACACCAGAATCGAACTCCAAGACTCCATAATAGTTATGGGGGGCATAGACACGTAAACAAAGGTCTTAACTTGAAAACCAACAATAGACTAACAGGGAATATCCATATAGACAATAACAAATTATCATAAATGAGATCAGTTTTATAGATAAATGAGTGACTTTAAGTCCAAAATTCTTGCACATTTCATAAAACAGAACTAATCATCCTTGTCTGAAGAAGTCCTTTGTCAGGAGAACACATGATGGTGCAATCCAAGAAAAGTTCATCAAAATACATCAAAGGTAGGTAAACTACAATATAAGCCAAAATATAGTTCAATAATTTGCAGATAACACCAATTACCAATTTATCATACACAAACAACCTCATAGTAACTAAAGCACGTCAACAAAATTAGAGAGGTTTTGCCGGTAAGAAGAAAAAGAACATATCATTGTGTTGGGCCTAAGCTCCCAAACTTGCAGAACTACAGAACCATGCACTGGTGTGAATTTTGTCAAGAGAATAAACGCTGATGGATTCAAGGAAGATTGCTCAACATGCATCAGAAGCTAGACTTTCATAAGTTTTACAACGGTGTGTAATCACTTGTCAATAACATCAAACATCATCAGTAACTTGCAGCCAAAAAAAGCAGTACATCAAGCTTCATGATTACATCCCTGCTCCTACAAACAAACAACAACAACAACCAAGCCGTAATCCAATACTAGTTGGAGTAAGCCTATATGGATTCTCTGTTTCCCTCTGTCAAAGTCAAGGTCTAACTTAATATAGGTCTTTAGACATTATCTCTCTTTATGAAATCCTAGGCCTACCTCTGCCCTTTTCTTATCTTCTTAAACATCTGTATCTTGTTTTATATTCAATTGATATAACATACACCTTATGTGTTCCTAACATTCTCATGCTAGGAATATATTTACATCAGCTACCAATTTCATACTATAGTTCAGACTTCAATGATTTGACACCACTAAATACTGGTAACAACCAGAATTTATTAACTAAACCACCCAAAAGATTAAAGAAAACAAGCACAATAATGAACTCACAAGATTTAGAAATCAAAATATGGAACTAAAAAGAGCCAACTTAATATATGATCCAAAGTAAGCAACAGTCTTTCACAAATTGCAATAAAGAACATAGATTTAAAACATCAAGAGACCATATTCTAACACGAAATGGATCAAAAGTTTTATAGTTCAATCAAAACTAAGAAGCACCTAGAGAGACCTCCGCAGCACAGCTGCGTTAAATGCCCTCTTTTTTCACTCTTCCTCGCTCCCTGACACTTCCTTCTTATTGTTGTGCTTCCTAGCGTACCTCTGGTTCCTCAAGAACTTCGGATCCATCTGCGAAACAACATGCAACACCAGTGAACTCAATTTTCACAAGAAAGAAATCCAATAAAACAAAGTAAAAGAAAAAGAAACGAAAAAAATTGTAAATTGGGGGAAATCCAATGGATTAAGAGATGATTACCCCCTTCGTAGAGGTGTGCCTGTGCCTGCGGGGCTTCTTGATCCCATTCTTGTGGGCCTTGTATGATTGGTTATGCGCCGTATGATTCTTCGACTTTGCCATTGCTTATCTAAAAACCATTTAACAAAATCACCAATTTCAACACAAATTCAAGAAGAAAAACATCAATTGAAGACAATACAAGGTTAAATGTTAGATTAATCAACGCACCAGTAAGAAGAGGGAGAGATCTCGGCCGGCGCTAGGGTTAGGGTTTTGGATTTTCGGAGAAGGATGTTTATATAGACATCTATTTCTCTAAATTACCAAACTACCATTGTTTGTAGGCCTCGTGCCCCGGCCCAACATCAAATTTGGCCTACATGTAGGCACGGGCCGGTTAACCGGGCCCGGCCCGCCCAACCTGCCAGTTCTGGGCCAGCCAAATTCTGAACCGGAACCAGCCCGGGCCAGAGATTAACCTGTCGGGCCGGGTTGACCCGCCGGACCAGGCGGGTCACGGGTCGTAACCGGCTTGGGCACCCTTATAGAACCGGCGGGCCGGGTCCAACAAGCCGGCCGGCTGATTTTTTTAATTTTTTAATTATTAAAAAAATATAAATGTATATTAAAAAATAGTAAAAAAATTTAAAAATGTAAAAAAAACTATGATATCTCGATATAAAAATAGGATGAGAAAAATTTTTAAAATTTGAAAATTATAAAATTCATTATCCTACCCTCATTATTCAAATATTAAGAAAACCAAAAAAAATTAAAAAATTAAAAAAACATATAAATGGCAAGCTTCTTAAAAAAAAGAAAATAACCATAAAAAATCTTCATTATTGACAACTAGAGAATGCAAAAATCTCTCTTAAAAGAAAAAAAAATCAATCTATAAAATTCATTATCCTCCTCTACTAATTATTCAAACATTAAGAAAATAAAAAAAGAGATAATTGCTTGCATGCCCCTACAAAACATCAAAATTGCTTATTTACCCTTATAAAAGTGAGAATTGCTTGCATAGCCCTGCAAAATAACATTAATTAACTTTATATCTCTCTTTTACTTTCATTGTTAGTCGTTGTTGGTGGTTTTGTAGGTGTATGCAAGCAATTATAAGGGGCATATAAGTAATTATTGTTGTTTCGTAGGGGTATGCAAGTAATTATCACTTTTGTAAGGGTAAATAAGCAATTTTGATGTTTTGTAGGGGCATGCAAGCAAAAAAACCCATAAAAAAAAAACATAAAATCACAAAAGAGCATATAAATGGCAAGCTACTTAAAATTGAGGAAATAACCATAAAAAAACCTTCATTATTGACAATCAAAGAATGCAAAAATCTCTCATGAAAGGGTAAAAAAAATCAATTTATAAAATTCACTATTCTACATTAATTATTTAAACATTAAGAAAACAAAAAAAAATTTATAAAATCACAAAAGATTATATAAATGGTAAGCTATTTAAAAATAAGGAAATTAGTCAATAACTATAAAAAGTCTTCATTATTGACAATCAAGGAATGTAAAAATCTCTCTTAAAGAAAAAAAAACTTTATATATAAAATTCATTATCCAACACTAATTATTCAAACATTATAAAAACAAAAAAAAATTATAAAGTCACAAAATATATAAATGGCAAACTAATTAAAATAAGGAAATAACAATGAAAAACCTTAATTATTGGTAATCAAATAATGCAAAAATCTCTTTCAAGAAAAAAAAACCTCAAATATATAAAATTTATTATCCTTTCTAATTATTCAAACATTAAAAAAAAATCAATATATATTTACATGAGTTTAAAAACTAGAAAAAAAAAATAAAATAAGAAACCCAAACTTATAGGTTTGACACAGGTCAACTTACTTTGGCTGGGTTGACCATGGCCGCTCCTGAGTTGGGAAAACCTAAATGTAGCAAACATTTCTATGTGGTCGGGTTATGGTTTTTCGGCCACAGATCAAGCCCTTCGGCGGTTTTTGCTTGGCCGGTTCCGGGCCGGACAGGGTTAAAACCCGGCCCGTGTACCCCATTAATTTGGCCCAACCCGTCAGTTTCAATACGAGAGGGTTATTTTTCTCATATACCCTTGTAAAAATTTATATTATATATTCTATTTGATAAAATAAAACTTTACAAAGTTAAATGTGCAAACAACCTCATCATTCATTCCCTTCGACCCACGCCTAATTGACCGTCGTCGGGTTCTATCCCAACGGCCAAGATTAATCGGATGACGAAATGGCCAATAACCACGCCTAAATGACCGTTAGATTCTATCCCAACGGCTAAGATTCGTCCGATGACGAGTCCCCTCCAATCCCCTGATTGCTTTACTTACCGGCACCTTCCCGTTAACTTCCCGGCTACCATCTTTTGAAACCTTAAGCCCCGTCCACTTCACCGGCCGATCCGGTAACCATCTCTCCCGTTATATACAAGGCCGCGTTCTTCATCTCTCTCCCGTCATCATTCCCGGGCGTACTCCACCTTCTCTCTTTAGGGTTTGGTATCTGATTGAATTCTCACCGATTCCAGCGCGATTTTAGGTGGTGATCATGTTTCTTGTGGATTGGTTCTATGGTGTCCTCGCATCGCTTGGATTGTGGCAGAAGGAGGCCAAGATCTTGTTCCTCGGGCTCGATAACGCTGGGAAGACCACGCTCCTTCATATGCTGAAGGACGAGGTCCTCCTTTTCTTTTCTTTTTTTTTTGGTTGGGATTTCGTTTATTGTGGCATTTTTTTGGATTTTGAATTGGTTTGTTTGATTTTTCTTCGTTTGGATAGAGATTGGTGCAGCACCAGCCGACGCAGTATCCGACGTCGGAGGAGCTGAGCATCGGGAATATCAAGTTTAAAGCGTTTGATCTGGGAGGTCATCAGATGGCTCGCCGTGTCTGGAAAGATTACTACGCCAAGGTCTGATTTTTTGAAAAACTTTGATTCTCAATATTTAAGCATTAGTTTTGAGATCAATGGATCTGCGCTTTAGCTTTGGTCTATGTCTCTTTTTCATTTGATTTAATTTTGAACGTGTGCATTTGTGAGCACGGTTCAGTTGAGTTTTCATCTTGAAGGTTTGCTTCTTGCCTTTGTCTTTTGGGTCCATTCATCTTTTCATTTTATCTTACCTGAATCCATTTGGTATTGGTTTTTAGACCTTTTGCTTCTTGTCTGGTATTTGAACATTGAAGACAGTCTATAGATTTTTGAATGTGCTTTGGAACATCCGGGAACTAACATTTGTCATTATGTGGTAGTTCTTTATTTTATAGTGATATTAGTTTCTCTCTGTTTTTTTTTCTCATTTTACCTTATTTTTTTTTATGATTTTTATGGCTAATTTATAAATTATTGGTTTATATCTTAACCTGAAGAAGGTTTGAACTTGGTGTGGTGTAACATTCACTTTGATTTGAATTTCCTCATGCTTGTTGAATGGAGTTACCTTCATCAGACATTTGAGAGTCCAGAATTTGCCTAATTCCCTACTCCCTGATGTTCTAGCTGGATTTTTTTTTTTTTAAAAAAAAAATTATGTTTTACTCTATTTTAGATAGCTAGTCATTATCTTTTTTTGCACTAATTAGCATTTGATCCTTTTTATGCCTTAATCCAGATTATGTAATAAATTATCTTCCCCAGCAGTTTTTGTTTCCAAATCAGGATAAACAAGGATTATCCTGAACCAAAGCAAATAACGAGGATGCTTGTGCGTCTTAGTGTCAATCTGAGACCATTATTGTTTGAAGCTAAATTTCTTCTTTTCCAGATAATGATTAAAACTTTATGTTTTTGCTAGTATCATATCTTTACTATTTTTATTCTGGCATACATTGCATTTTTAAATGAAGCCATTTGTGTTACTAACCTTGATGATCTCTAATGTATGTCAACTTAGATCTGCCTGTTAACCAAATCTGACCACAGTATTTCTGTTTTATTTCATTATTTGGAAAGTTTCATGTTTGTTGATTATAGTATCATAAATTCCTCAATTGCATCTATAGATGCTCAACCTGATTTTCCTATATCTAGTAGCAATGCAAATGCATTGATAAAAATGCAAAGCGTGTTGGATGAGTGAATGATGATTTAAGATATTGTTCTGATTTGACATTAGGTTGAACAATGCCAATTTCATGCTGAATTTTTTGCAATTGTTTTTCTTTTGGTTTTAAGTTATTTATTCCCATGGACATAATTGTATTTCTAAGAACAATGCCAATTTCTATTGGTTTTCAATTGTTTTCTATTGTCTTTTCAATTTCATGCTGATTATGCCCATGTTTTTTGGCTTATTTTTTTTTTCTATTGATCTGACTCAAAAATTTAAGGAAGTGTGTAAGAATGGTGGTGGGGGAGGATGAATAAATTCAGTTTGAACCTGGAGACTAGCTTTATTATGGAATATCACTCTCTGAACAATTAGCAGCTTTTGGTTCACAGAAGAATAATATTCTTATGCAATGAATCAAAATTGATAATTAATGGAGAAGAGGATGGTAGGGATAGCTTTATTATGGAATATCTGATTCCTACAGTCTTGCAGCTTTGTTTGTGTTTCAAAGAAAAACATGGACTCAAGTAACATGGCCATGTAAAAGGAGAAGCAGGAGACCTTAATCGATAAGATATATAGAATGATTAAAGTTTTTTAAAAAGATGATTAAAAGAAAAGGATTCTGACACTTTTCTTGTTTAGTTTACAAAACAAAAAGAGAGTTTCGTGTGCAAAACAAAAAGAGATGGTGTCTGGCAACATAACCACAATGAGAAAGCAGTAGACCTTTAGTGATGATAATAATAGAATGCTCACAAACTATTTGGAAGTGTGATAAAAGAAAAGGATGCCAGCACTTTTTGTTGGTGGTTGAGTTTTATTTATTTTATTTTTATATTTTTATATTTTGGCGGTTTTGAATCATATTCTCTTTTGCAGGTTGATGCTGTGTGGTTTACCTAGTGGATTCATATGACAAAGAGAGGTTTGCAGTCAAAGAAGGAGTTGGATGCACTGCTCTCAGATGACTCCCTTGCCAATGTCCCCTTTCTCATTCTCGGGAACAAGATTGACATCCCGTATGCAGCATCTGAGGAGGAGCTGCGATTTCACCTTGGCTTAAGCAACTTTACCACAGGCAAAGGCAAGGTGAATTTGGCGGAGTCGAATGTCCGCCCTCTTGAGGTCTTCATGTGTAGCATTGTCCGCAAGATGGGCTACGGTGATGGCTTCAAATGGCTTTCTCAATACATCAATTAAGTTTGTGGTCTTGTTGCCAATGTAAGAAGAATACTAGTTCAGGCATACTCCCTTCTACTAGTTCAGTCTAGAGTGAAGCCTTTTTTGTTTCTTATTTTTCATTGGGTGTCTTTGGAGTCATAGAAACAATGTAAAAGTCTGCAATTTAGGTTTGATGTCCTGCTTATTCTCTCTGTTTTCTTCTGTCTTTCCCTTAAATGATGTTTTGATTTCCATGTATTGTAGTATATTTTGGACTCCTCTTTCTCCTTTTTACTGATCTTTTATTAGATTATAATTTTTCTTACATTATTCTTGTTGTGCTGCTATTTACAGTGTTCCATAAGGAATAATATTGAAATCTACTCTTTTAAGTTATTTATCTGTCTTTAAACATATTAGGCCAAAACTCAAGTTGCTCCAATCTTGGAAATTTGATAAGTACGAGTATAAGTGTTAAATTTTAAAAGAAAATAGGAGAGTATGTACAAATATATTGTTTAAAAAGAATTAAACTACCATGGTTCTATGTTTTTAAGAAAACATAGATGGGAAAATTAACTAGATAAAAAAATACTAAGGCTCTAATTGGATGAAAAAACAGAATATTACATAGTAATTTTTTTTCTTTAGGAAGTGTAAGCAAATCCTATAGATTTTTTTACTACTGAATGAGTGTTTGGATACCGTAAAAATTCCTATCGTTATTATTAAAAAAGTTTTATATAGATCCTATAAATGAATATATCCCTGTAAAATCATATTTATATATATACACCTACAAAAAACCAATATCAACAATTTTTTTGTTAAAATGATCATTTACCCTCATTTTTGTTAATTGTTTATATATAATTGGTATATACCCAATTTAGTCTCTTTATTATACTGAACTGGCCCTTTTAGTCCCTCCATTATAAATTGAGTTTTTTCAGTCCCTTTAATTTCACGATTGTAAAAATCCAGTCCCTAAAGATATATGTACATGGACCAAAAAAGCCTATATATATATATATATGTACCAATTTGTCGGGAAAATAGAGGGACCAAAAGAGTTGGTTCGGTATAATAGAGGGAGGAAATTAGGTATTAGACCTATATAATTTATGGAACATGTTGGAAATGTTGTTTGTTGTTAGTTAAAATAGTTATTTTACTAAAAAATTGTTTGATATGTATGTAGTTATAGACTTTTGTGAAAGTATGTGTAAACTAACTACTACAATTAATAATAATAATAATAATAATAATAATAATAATAATAATTGGAATTAGAGTAAAAGAGGGACAAAGAACAAGATTTTAGATTTCAAAAGAACAAAAAAAAATTTGGTCTAGAACTCTTTATTCTTTTCTTATGAAATCCAATTATTCCATAAGAATTTTACATTACAAAAACTTTTCCAAACAGCCATAATAAAATTTTCCTATAAAATATTAAATTTTGTATAAATATGAGAATTCATATTGAATTCCAGTGTTACTGTTACCAAACAGCCCCTAATCATGGTAAAATAAAATATTTTGGGGGTTGTCTACAATCTGAGAATGTTTCCTACGTTGGCAAGTTGGCAAGTTGTTAACACATGGCATGAAATGGCAAGCATCCCTTCCTACGTAGAAGAGCATTTTATTCTATAAAAATAATTATGTTTCCATGTAATGCCATCCCATGAACAATCTACAGCAACAAGAAAAACTGGCCACATTCAGTTGGGGGGACCTATTCCTCTCTTCTTTTTAATTTATATTTAATTTTTAATTATATTAGTATAGTTATTAATTAATTTCTATAAAAAATATATATAGATAGCAAATAATAATTATCCCCTTGTCTTCCAAATATTTCTACAAATACTTTTTTTTATAGACAAGTGTGCTTTTCTTGAACCACCATATTTTTAAGTTAATAATTTTTCTTGTTGTATGTGAAAGACATGTATTGTTCAAAATAAATTGTTCTTTCTTTTTATCTGTAGACTGTATTTATTCTTATTATGACGATAATAGTTTTTTATTTATCAATCGGCAATTATGTCTAATTAAACATATTTTTTAATTAATAAAAGAAATAAAGAGAGATTGTTGGTGCTAACGAGTATTAGTGTTTTCTCAACAGATTTTTATTGACTCGATTCAAGTTAGTTTTCGCTTAATTCTATTAACTAGGTTTCAAATCAATCTCATATGTTGAAAAGAACATACGGCGAATAACCAATCATACAAGGCCCACAAGAATGGGTTCAAGAAGCCTCGCAAGCATAGGCACACCTCGATGAAGGGGGTAATCATCTCTTAATCTACTGGATTTCCCCAACAAAACGTGCTTGCATCCTTTTCTTGTCAACAAATGTAAGTGAGAAAGATGCAAAATTGAACCTCTAAGTCCGTCAAAATCACTGTAAAGAGCTATATGTTTGTGTCTAAAAAATGAATATATATAAATATATATGCATTGAAAATACCAAGTGCCAATGCTGAAAAGGGCTAATGATGAAATATTTTCAAATAAAATATATCTTGAAATTACAATATTTTGACTTAAAATAAGTATATATATGGTCCGATCCCAAGAAGGCAGGCTAAGGACACAGATCCACAGGCAGGCCTAGGGTACAAATTTCAAGATAGCCTGAGAAAACATATCTTGAGGCAATGTCAAAATCCCAAGATATCCTGAGAACATATCTCGGGGCATCTCAAAATTCCAAGATAGCATGAGAATACGTATCCCAAGGCAATCTAAAGAGGATAAGTCCCGAAGTGATCAAAGAATGCAAATCCTGAGAAAGATAAATTAAATTCATTTAATTTAAATTATATTTAAATTTATATTTGGTATCATCCCTCAGAGACTCGGTTTATCTCACGCGGTTTTAATTTAAAATACAATATATATATATATATATATATATATATATATATATATATACATAAAAAAAGAGAATTTTTTATATTATCCGCTCACAACCGAGTCAATTGCTGTGATTCGCCTATGATTGTGAACTGCTCGATCGGGATATTACTAGGTTAATAAATAGAGGGAAAAAGGAAGAAAAAAGGGGGAGAAAAAAGGAAGATCATAGCCTCTCCCCTTCGGTTGTTTTTTTCATCTTCATCGTGCCCACTGTCTCCTTTCATTGGGGTCCGCCGATACGGCGCCTTTGGCGCCCTCGATCGCGCCGCCGGGATGGATACCATCACAGTGCTGGCGGTGATCTTCTTGACAAAGCCGCCTCCTTTCCTTGATGTCGCCGTCACTAGAGAAGAAGCAAAGGTTATATGATAGCCTACCTGCTGCCCCCGTCGTCACCGGAGAAGAAAGCAAAGGCTATATGATAGCCTCTCTGCTGCCCTCGTCATCAACGGAGAACAAAATAAAGGCTATATGATAGCCTCTCTGCTGCCCTCGTTATCGATGGAGAAGAAAGCAATTAAGGCTATATGATAGCCTCTTTGCTACCCTTGTCATTAGCGGAGAAAGAGCAAAAGCTATATAATAGCTTCCTTGTTGTTCTTGCTGTCACCGGATGAAAGAAGCTCCTCACGATCTTTGTCGTCCCGTGACATTGTCATTACTACAAACTTCGTCGTCCCAAATTCATTAAACCCTTCCCAAGATTAAATGGAAGGAGAATTCCAAAGATCCCACCAAGAAGGCACTAATCTCCTTGTTTGCTTAGATATCAAAGGACCAAAAGCCACCAAAATCATAAAAGCTTGCCGATGTTATCCTCAAAAGTGTTGGGGTTTGAGTGTCCAAGACCAACCAGCTACCGAAGAGATCACGTGATCGAAGAGTTGTAGTCAAGCCCAAAGCGTCCGGTTAGGGAAAGAAAGGAGGAAATTTGGTTCTTAGAAGAGCTAGTAGCTTTCGGCATACCGATCTAGTGGACCCGGCGTCGGTTCGGAAAGTGCATATTGGATGGATGCTTCGGACCGGTGTACGAGGTGAGCAGTTCGGCAAATAGAACAAATGTTGCCAAAGAGATAGCAGCTCGGCAAGGGTTCAAGAGTGGACCCATGGCTCCCACAGGAAGTACACGTGGCACCAATCCCAATGGTGAAACCGCGGTGTCAGACAAAAGGTGTCTTGGAACTGCAACAAGTATGGCAAACACAATGATGTGGCGTGAAGTGTCTTTGTATAAAGCCACCATATGAAAGGTGTTTTGGGATTCTCACCATAGAAGTATAAAAGAGCTGAAGCTTCTTGGTGAGAAGCAGTTGTTGAAAACTCAGAAATTATCAAGAGAGAACAATTCAAGCAAGAAGAAGAAGGAGGAAGAAGGAGGAGGAAGCATCCGCGGAGACTTCCACCTGTTTGGAGACAAAGGACAGTGATACTCAACTGCGGTTAGAGTGTTTGTTTGCTTAAGTCTGTGTCTTAAGTTTGTTCATTTGTTGATCTAAGTCATATTCCTGCCTTAGTTGTAATCTTGAGTTTGGGCATCAACTCAAGAAAGTCATTGTTGTATCTAAACGATAGTTTTAGTGGATTACTTGTTTGCACAGTCCCGTGGTTTTCCCCTCGTTTTGTAGGGTTTCCACGTATATCGTTGTGTGCTTTTACACTTTGTTTTCAACCAAGTCAATCTCTTCGAAATCTGTCCAAAGAGCTCTTGATCATCGCCCGGCAATCATTGGTAGAGCTAACTTGTTCCGCCTCTCTTGAGATCGGCTCCTCGGTTTTAGCTCACCGAATTGAAACCGGAATAGCTCTCGAACCGAACCCTATTCTTTCCTCTCAAAGGTCCAGAGCGGCTAATCTGCTCATCCTTAGCAAGTAACCTCAAAAGTTCCTTGGACGCCAATGATGTTGCAAAGAAGGAATCATTTAACTTGGATCATCTATAGGTGAAGCAAGGCATACCTCATCACAAGTAATTGCAAAAATAGCAACAATTGCAATCCCCCGAGTGGAATGGCTGGAGCTGATTGTACAATTGCTGCCCAGTATGTCGTAGCAAGAGTCTCTTGCTTTGAAACATGTAACTCTTGAGGCATTTGGGGTATGTCTATGAGGGAATTTCTCCTCAGAACTTGGAGTGGGACCAGGTCGATGCTATTTTCATTACTATGGCACATTGCTTTGTGAGGCTTTAGTCCGGAAGTTGAGTGCTTGTTCAATAGGCTGCTGTAGGATTGTAAGAACAAATGAGAATAAATTGTTATGAATGTTATGGAGTTTATGGATGCACATTAATGGGAATTGAACCCTAAAGGATGTGTAAAGCAATTGAATGTAAATTTCATTGAAAACATTCCAAGCCATTTTAAATGTTTAATCATGTGAAGCGGCTCCTTGTTGTTCGATGAAATGCCTCAAAGACCTTGGCAATCACATTGGGGCAGCTTTCTTCCATTATATTATTGAGAAAATTGTGAAGGGTTTAGTCTGTGCTCGTTGACTTCTCTTGCTGCTGTATTGATGGCTACTGGTTCCTTCTTCAGCAATGGACTCGTTAACACCTCCAGCATGGTTCACTCGCTAACCGAGCCCCTCTCGAGCGTGGAGGAATGCAGGCGATGTTCAAGGAGAATATTGAAGCATTGAACTTCTGCAAAAAGATGCCACATGATAATGATGACAGCATGATACACCTCACCAAGCGAAGCAATATTGCTCCGTTCATTAACGGCATCAACAACCATCCTTCAGGTGAAGAAGAGGTTGTTGCTGCCATCATTAAGAAAGGGCTGTTGTATGATAAAAAGGAAGATATTGAAAAAAGAAGACATGAAAGCAAAAGAAGAAGCAAGAGAATTAAGCTGCTATAGAAAGAAGGAGGCCGCCAGCATCGCTGCTCAATATCCCAATGAAGTCTTTTCTAAGGTCTGTGACATGTTTGGGAAGTATTAACTTTTCAAATTTCCTGGGTCTGCAATCATCCAAAGCCTCTGAACTTGTCCGGAGCCGTTCGTAGGAAAGCCTTGCAGTCAAAATTTATAATTCTGAAAACAATGGAAAGAAAGCTGATGAAAGAGGACCACAAAGCTTGCAAATCAATATCAATTTTGCAAAGCTCTGGTTAGCTTTGCATGTGGCAGAGAAGTTGTTACCACAAAATCCAAGATGTGTGGTTTAGCTAGGGATGGCAGTAATGGGGGCGGGGCGGGCAGGGTGGCCTCTACCACCACACGCCCCACAAATAAATGAGTAGGCGAGTACGTGAAGGCGAGTCATGAGGCCGATAATATACCTGTATTTCGAATAAAATATTCACATTTAGGCCAGTAGAATGAAGAGAAATTTCTGGAATTAAAGCTCGAATAAAATAAAGCTTAATGGCGATGTAAAATGACTTTGATATACAATTTCGAGAGAAGAGTGGGAAAGAAAGCGTAGAAGTCAAAAACTTCGAAACAAAGCTTCATTTGTAAGCGCTAAAACCATATAATTTAATATATATATAAGGTATTTTTTGTATGTTTTAAGCGGGGGCGAGTAGGCCCGGATTTTAAAGGATCTTTCTGTCATACAGCCCATCCCGCATTTCTTCGAGGAGGATCGGGTCGGATCGGGCGATAGCTACTGGATCGGCTCAATATTCTGCATCCCTAGGTTTAGCAATTTCTTGCAAGGCAAGGATTTGCAATTGCAAAAGCTATGATAAAGAGAATTGCTGTTGTTGTGTTAGAAGCCATGTACTCAAGGTGCTCATGAGAATTACTCGAGTAACTGCTCAAATAATGTCTGACCTTGTGGTCTTTGAAGCTGAAATAATGTCTAAAGGAAGGAGTTGCGGCAGATGCAATGTAATGATCAAGAATTCAGCTGCCAAAGTATATAATAGCATCAACTGTAAACTTGTGGAGAAAACATTTCAAAGCTATGATAAATTGATAATTGCTTGGTTATATGAAGCACCTTTATATTGTTCGATGGAATGATTGAGAGACCTCTCTACAAGCAAATCATGAAGAGACCCAAATGAAGTCACTTCAATACAGTGATTGAGTTTCAAGGATTGTTGTTGTTCTTGCATTGTCTTTATGCTTGAGAATGAGTCATCGGGTGATTCATGAAAAGCTGCAAGCTAATGTTATTCGTCCTGAAGTTTAAAGTGGAGAGATGGCCATTGCTTGAATCCAAAGATAGAGCTCAGCTTTATGGATTTTGATTTTTCAAGTTCCTGTCAAATGTGAATAATAAGGAGTGAGAATGTGAGCTTGAAGCTATGCAAGTTCAGCCTTGAAAGATGATTGAAGAGAACCAGAAGAGCAGATGGATATTGAATCAAGTCACAACCAACTACAACTCTCTCGACATGCTAGTTAAGAGTGGTGAAGATATTGACATGAAGCAGATGGTAGCAGTAACAGTGATCAGTTTGCCTTATTGAAAGATATGCAAAATGGAAATTCAACTGCACATACAAAGAAGTTGACAAAAAAATCAATCTACAGCACTATGTGGATGGTTTGACAAATGATGTGGGAAATATTGTTTCATAAAGTTGGTAGTATATCTTTGTAAAAAGAGAAAATCTTCAATAATAAAGATCATTGTGCAAGATCATATTGCTGGTTGTTTCAAAAAAGATACCATAGTTTAAGTTACAATTATGGCTCTTGCTAAACACATGGCCAATGGAAACATGGATGAGAACTTGTTGCCCGTGTGAAGGCATTGACTAGGCTTGTTTTGTAATGGGCAGATATTCTCCATATGAACCCAATCAATTATCTTTGAAAAAATATTTTATGAAGAAAGTCAAAGGCTAGAATTTCTTTCCTTGAAGTTAAGAAAAGGGTTCACAATAGTATGGTCTTCATCCTCTAAAGTGAAGTTAAAAAAGGGATATAAAAAAAGGGAGTGAAAGACTGTTATAGTGGACAGTTGTAATGTTTTGATAAAAAAATAATAATAATAAGCAATTCCATCAAACCAAACTTAGATATGCCCAGGAAAAATCGTTTGTGGCTTGGAGCATAATTACCCATGTAAGCATCTCAATGCCTTTGGTTGATGATGTGAGAGGATTTCATGAAATAGAAAGCTCTCTTTGTCAATCAATGCATCCAATCATCCATTGAGTTTTTCCAAATAAATAAATAAATAAATAAAATAAAAAGTGCTGCCTGCTTCAACTTTGCATTCATTGTAATAATAATTATTATAATGAAAAAATGGATGCTTAATGCTGATGGACCAAAAGCACAAGTCTTCAATTTTATGATTGGTTATTGAAAGAATCCCTCCTAAATCCTAATATGGAAGAAGGTCTCTAAAGAAATCCAAGCTATCTAGGCTAAATGGGCACAATCTAATTTTGGGATTTATGTTAATTGTCATAGTTCACCTTGACCAAGTCATTATTATATGGGAACTTGACTCCAATATTCATGTTATATATGGCTATATTCCACACTATGAGAAATTATCAAATCTTCAAATCTCAAAGCCATTGAGTACGTATTTCGAGGTAGCAAATGGAACACATCTTGGAACAGTGGATGATAAAATACAAATCTTTAAGCAGCATATACCTCGGGGCAACAGTGGAACACTTATCTCGAGCCGACCGATAAAAATCCAAGTGGCATGCATCTCAATGCGAAGAAGGAACATGCATCACGAGGGCATTTGATAAAATCCAAATCTCAAAGCAAGCGCAAATCCACGAAGTGGTATGAGTCTCGAAAGCGGCGATAAAGCAGCTCACCTTAAGGTAGTGATAAAATCAAATCCTAAAGGCGGCAAATCTCGAGCATCTCAAGGCGGTTGATAGAAAATGATACAACTATTGAGGTGCTTTCGATAAACTATAAGTCCTAAAGCGATGTGAATCTCAAAGCGTGGCAAAATGGACATCTTGAACCAATCAAAGCAATATAAATCCCGGAGCAGCGAGCGTATGTCCCAAGGCGGGAGGCGGCATCATAATTTATATGCATATATGTGATGATATGTAATAGATTATTATGATACTGCAATAAATAAGTTATCAAATCATTTTATTTCATTGCCTTCTACTTGTACTTTCGTTTGCCCTTAATCGGAGGTTCAGAGACTGCATGCAGGGTAATTAATAATAGAGAGCTTGCCTCTACATTAGAATGGAAGAACCCACAATACACGAAATAAAATAAATTAAAGCGACATTTGTGATTTGATATATGCGCTGATGTCTCTTCCCAGAACCACGATGCAGGGTGGGTATTTTCGATCCCACACTACTAAAAAATGCACCAACCGTTGTTGCTTTCTACGAGCAATATAGGCACCACATGCTTTTAATTTGTCTGATTCTATAAGAGCCAATTGATCCCAAAGATCTATAATAGAAGAATAAAACTCCTGCACACTCATAGTCTTTTGTTGAAGAGCTTGTATGTCATTCTTCAATTGATACTACTTTGCAAACTTTGATTAAGTGAATAACCTTTGTAAATAATCCCAAACCTCTTTTGTTGTCTCATACTTTGCCAACTATGTGCCTATAGGATGCTCAATAGAATTGTTAATCCAAGTAATGATTTTTTGCCTTTGATAGGATAATTCATATATCGATTACTCTTAGGTTGCAGAGAAGTTCCACTAACATCTCCCATAATTTTTACCCTTAAGAAAATTTCTCAACACATAACTCCAATCTGAATAATTCTTTCCATCTAACCCCACACTCACAAAGTGAATGCGTCTCTTTTAGTACCCATAATCAAAGAACAAAGAAGGCGAGTACAAAAGAAAGGGAACCAAAATACCAGATGCAAACCCTCAGGCAACTCACTATGGAGTTGGATTCGCGAAAGCTGGTTTTGAGATTAAACTAATTCTTTTCATGCAACTCGCTCTAATACCATGTTAAATAATCCAAAGAAACAAAAGAGATTGAAGAGAAGAAAGACAAGAGAAGGTTAGGATTTATTCAACTGCATAATGCAATTTGAAACAAAAATACTACTTAAACCCTAAATACAAAGGAACTATATATAGGCTAAATAAAGAAAACTGAAAAGACTATTGTATCTTTAATAGATAATAAATAATAAAATAAATTAACCAATCCCTAACAAATCCCTTAATATCTCTATAGAATTGTCAAGATCTACTAAACTTTCATTGAAAATAGAGTTCAAAGAATATTTTTGGCAATCCTTGACTAACACATTCAGCAATCTTAGTTCTCATTGAACATAAAATGTGCTCAAATTTTTGAGAAAAAATACAAGAAAGAATAAAGGGAAAGACTTCCACCAATCTTGGTACTAGCGAGGAATTAAGTAGTTCCATGCGGCTTTGTTCATATCATGAAGCGTTTTGGAGTTGAAGCGAGTCAAGTACAATCTTCAGCGATTCAAGCATCTCTGAGCTTTGTTCTTTCTATATGCGTCATATTGTTCATCATTGACACCTTGGTCTTAGGTGCTATGATTTAATCTGGCGTCATTATATAGGCGGCTATGATTGTCTTTTGCATTTTCCTCTGTTTGTATAATGGTTTTTGTTCGCATCCACCAATTTCAAGCTATGAGTTCTTAGCTTCTTGAGCTCTGCATTCAGAGTTCTATTGTTTATTATTTCATCATCTTCTCTGCTATTTTATATGGTCGACATCTCATTCCTCGCTTCAAGACCTGAGGTAGTGCCTTCTATTGAACTCATAGATGTTACAACTTATTGATTTATCTTGGGCTTCCTATTAGATACTTTCAAGACAGTGCTTATTTTGTCCTTCATTCTTTTAGGCTTAGTTTCCAATTTTGTTTTTAAATTGTCCAACATCTTCTTTTGACTGTGGCTTCCTGAAGTAATCTCTTACAATGTCTGTTGTATAGCTCTAATGTCTGTTTCTATATTGTTGGTCATTTGCTTCACCCAATCTATTGTGACACTTGCTTTATTGAGTATATCATGCAGTTCTTTGCTTTGAGACTCAGATTGGGCCTATTGTGTCTCGAACATCTCCTCCATCGTACTCACTTTTTTATTTATACAATCAATCTTGAGATAGATGACATCCAATCTGGCGTAGAACTCATCCATAGTTGTTGTTTCTATATCCAATTCCTGAACTGTATGTGGGGGCCTCATCATCTGAAGGACTGTTTGACTTTGTTCTTAATTGGATCAAGCATTTATGTTCATTTCTCACTCAATATGCAAAGAATTGTTGAAATCCATGGCCACATTATTGAATTAGTTCAATTTAATAGATGTTTTGTTGGAATTTTATTTTATAAAAATTCAATAACTAACATATGAGAAAATGCAATATGGATGCAATTATCGGTTTCATTGGTCACTCACTTTTTCTCTAATAGCCAAGATTTTAGAATGCATTTCTAGTGAAAATCAAAGACATTGATTTCTTTAAGGTTCCTAACATTTTCTAAAATTAGAGATAGAAGAAATACTCTTCCTTCACATATTGATTTCTTCTCAACGATTACTGAAACAAGATCTAAGTTTTTATCAACAACATAAAAGAAAGGTCTTCAAGAAAGCATCTACTGATGAACAACATCATAATTTCAATCCAAGAATAAGACAAAATGAAGTGATAAATGAATCAAATCTTAAAATGAAAAGGAGCCAAGCCTCCAATTAAAGCAAAGAATTGGATATCCTCTTCTAAACATAGCCTTGATTAGTTTGTTTCCTCTCTTTAAAGAAAAACCATTAATAGGGGTAAAAGTGGAAAGACACATGGCACTCATCCGACCAACCACGTGGAAAGACCACAAACCACTTTCTAACTCGGATCCAGGCTGACTTCACTCGAATCCGGACCAATTCCATTCGGATCCCCGCACCCTGCTCAGACACAAAACACTTACTACTCGGATTCCTACTCAACTCTATTTGTTTCACTCGGATATCTAACTCTCCAACCCGACACTCAGCCACACAAAAGGAGAGAGCTTCGAGAAGCCTCCAGACACTCGCTTGGTCTTCTAGAAGAACTTCTAGCTGGAGCTAGGCTGGCGGATTAGTTGGCATCCGACTGGCGTCTAGAAGCTCCTAGAAAGAAGAATAAAGCCTTGAGGGGCTTTGAAGGCGGAAATGGTAGCGCATAAGTGTGGAAGCTTGGGCAGCAAGTTTCCCACCACCCAAAGCCTATAAAAGGAAGAGAAACCCCCAATTTGGAGAAGGATGAATTTCAGAGCAGTGAAGCTCTGCCTCTTTGGCAACTCTCTTTCTTCCTTTGAGATTTTTTTCATTCTCTCCTCTTTGGCTCTACACCTCTGTAATCCAATACTACATAGTAATATAGTGAATTTGCTCTTACCTAAGAACCCGTGGTTTTTCCCTGATTCTAGGGTTTTCTACTTAAAATCGGTGTCCAATTCTCCTTTTGTTTGGTTTCTTTCTCTTTTTCTAGCTGATCTAATCCCACAAGTCAAACATTAGATTGGAATTAGTATCTAAACAGATTTTCAACCTAACAACCATGAATTTTGCAAACATAAATTTCATAAAGATCATCACAGGAACTATAGTTTTTCATATCCATTTGTTCTTTTTACTGCAAAAATCATAATCAAATAGTGGTGTCTCTGGGCTGATGAAAAACAAAGGCAAAAAAATAGACACTTTCATTCATTCATTTATGCATCTTATTTTCACTGACCAAACATAAAAAATTAAATAAAGAAAAAAAAACCTTTATTTACCTTGAATCAATACACACCCTTCAAGAACCAGTGACTGATAAGTCTTATATCATTTTACTTGGGTTCTTAGACACTCATACCATGGGATCACCAAGAAATACGAAATTTCACACTTATATCCTCCATTGACGAGGTCAAGAAGAAACGCATATCTAGAGATTCGCAAATCATTGTCAAGCAGTCAAAGGAGCCTACAAATGTACAAGCCTAAGTATGATTAAGAAGGGTAAAGTGAAGAAGCTGATTCTTTGGCAAGAGTAGCAAAGGAACTAGTGAATCCATCTATAAAGAAATTCAAATCACCGTAAGAAATAGAAGACCCATAAGTACAATCCTCGATAATGTTGAAGAGAAAAGTATTAGGGGCAAAGTGGAAGTCTTCACCCTCGAGATGCCAGTAGAAGATTGGAGGCAACCATTTATGAAATATTTGAAATATGATAAACTTTCAGGTGGCAAATCAGAAGGCCTTTAGATAAAGCAAGGAGCCCTAAGATTCACCTTCATAAATGCGACATCTTTCATATGAAGAAGCAAAAGAAGTCATGCACAATGTATACTCCTGGATGTGTGGTGCAAACCAATCCGAACCCAAAATGCGATTTAAGATTAAATGCTTGAGATATTTGAGCCAACCATGAGGAGAGATTTCATTGAATATCTTTAAAAGATCTTATACATTGCCAAATAGATGGAGATGTTATCCATCAACATCCAAATCCAAAGAAATCTGTCTCCAAAAATAAAAGAGACTTATGTGATAGGTTCCCTGGGATGTTATGGGCTTATCGTATCTATAGGACTCGATAAGCCCATAACATAGATCTATGTCCTATAGATACGATAAGTCCATAACATTGCAAATTGACTATCCATCAACAATCGAATAGCCAGAGAACATAGATCTCGAGGCAATCTAAAAAAATAATAATAAATACAAATTTAGATATGGTCCAAAAACATATCCTGAGGTAAATCCTAAACCAACTCAAGGGAACAAATCCCGAGGCAAATCCAAAATAAAATATAAAACAAAAAAATGAAATGTTAAATAAAAAAAAGTGGGTGATCTTATCCACAGTTTATCTCCTTCTCTCCATTTAATATTTAAAATAAAATTTTGATATTATCCTATCTTGCTCAGTGTCCAGTCTATGCCGCATGATCCTCACATAATCACAAAATCGTTCGGATTGTGGTCCTCAGTCTATAAAAAAGAGAAGACCTGATGAAAGGAGGGGGAGTAGAAGGAGATATGGCGGCCAAGAAGAAAAAGAGATAGATGAAGCTCCCCCTCAATTTTTTGTTCGGTCGGATGCGGACACAAGTCTTGTCTCTAATGGCTTTGCCGAAGGAGATAGACTTGGGTCCATCGACTGTAATACTGTAGCAGAATGTTATCGTCGCTGTCAGAGGAGGAGCACCGCCGGTGCTGTTGATGAAGCTGTTGTCACCGCCGAAGAATGGGCGTCGCCCCAAGACGTTGCGGTGTCGAGGAGCCACCAGTGATTGCTGTAGATGGAGCCGATGTCGCCGAAGTAGTAGCTTTCCAAAGCTGACCTCGCGGAGCAACAGAAGATCAGCAAGGATCTCTGGATTCAAAAAAAAAGAAAGAAAGAAAAGCATGAAGATGACCAGAGGATCCTATAAAGAAGAAGTTGAAATCTCCTATCTCCGCGCATCTCCATGGAAGGCGAAGAACACCACCACAGTGTCACGCATCTCGAAGTCCTTCACGAGCTCTCTCATTGCTTCCGATTTGAAACTCTAGAAGATGATCGAGATCCGATGGTGACCCAGTAAATCCCGAATCTCCAACCTGTGGCATCAAGGAGGATATCACAGAACTCACCGAGATCATTAGTCACCAAAACCCTCTACCCATCGCAGCAGTAGTGCCATGGCTCAAATCCTGATCTCAGCCTCAATCTTGTCCATGTAGACTCCAGCTGCGTCGTGGAGGTCGCAGGCACCATTATGGCTCTTTCCTTCTACCTTCTCCACCAGACCCACCTCCTTTCACGATAGTCATCCTTGGCCGCCTTCGAGTGCCATCAACCAAAGACTCAGGAAGTTCAAGATCTGAAGGGAGACACAGTCAATCGGGCAAGAAGGGCAAGAAGAGACCTGCTCATCATTTTTTCCAACAGAAGTCGGATGGATTTGCAGCTGCATAAAGAGATGGCAGCACTATATCATATAGGGATGATGATACTGCTATAAGTAACAAGGACCAAGTTTGAGTTCTAGTTCCTGGTTTTGCATTCATTTTACAACTGGTGAAAAAGCTGCTGGAGATTTACAGAAGAATGGAGATCGTATTTGCAAAACCATAGTTATTGATGTTAAGAAGGTTTTCAGTTGGATGAATATAGACCTGTTGTCAAGAAAAGACCTCCCTCAAGTGAACCAATTGGTGTTTCCATCTCTGTTTGTCATCCTCTTTGAACCTGCAAATTATATTGTCCAAAGAGGGTTCAGGGGTATGGGCCATGATTGGAAGCAAGCCATGTAGAGAGAAGTGAGCTATCAGCAAGTGTGATGATTCAATTAATTTGCCATATTGGTGTTGTTGCTGTCTTTGACACATCCATGGGCATTGAAGGATTCAGTTTCTATTGGTGTTGATGAATGGATGCTTTTTGTAATTTTGGAAGTACCAAAGCTTTGTTCAAGACTGGAAGCAAATGATGGAAGAAAGAATGCCAAGGAATCCACTTGCAGTTGTTATAAGAAGAAAGAGCTGCTTCTAGGATGCCATAGAATTAATATTGTCATATGAATGTAAATCTTGTTGAGAAAATATTCTGTGCACAGAACACCCTCCAACTGTTTGATGAAATGTCTAAAAGAATTGGCCTCTCTATATGCAGGTTATACAAGAGAAACTACTGAGGACCCCTTTAATATTGTGGATATGGAAAGTGAGCCTCAATAAGAGCATAAAGATTGTCCCAATTCCAAGTATTTGCATAAAAAAAAAGGAAATGCAAGTGGGTCTAAGAATGAAAAAAAAAAAATGAGAAGAGTGCAGACGGTTGACATTGTCCTGCTTACTGTCAAACCAATAAGCTACTGCAGATAGCTCAATTTTCACAGTTTTGTAGCTGTTATAAAAGAAGAGGATATGTTATCCTTATGAATTTGGCTCATGATTTTGATTTGCTAGTCTCCAAATTGTTGATATATGGGTTAAATTTATGCATTCAATTAAGATTGAAAAAGGTTCATGGTTATAGTTTAAGAAGAAAATCAATCCATGACATGCACACTACATGTTCGACAAAATGCCAAAGCAATATTTTTCTATATCCCATATTCTATGAATGGAGGAAAATGAACTGCTTTAATGAAGGGACTTTGGACTTCTGGTGAAGATGCCTGGAGAAATGTAGAAGAATAATTATCATAATGGAAAAGGCTTTGTTGTTGCCGTACATATGTTCCAATAGAAAGCCTCATGAAATCTCCAAGCTTGATGGGATTTAAAGAGTAGTGAAGGCTGAAGCTCAATACCTTAAGGCATCTACAAGAGTTTTATGGGGTTGAAGGAAACTGTTTGGCTTCATTGTAACTGAGATAGGTCTCAATATGCTCCAATATAACATGAAGATAAGAGGAAATAAGGACTGCAACAACATCTTAAAAAAAAAAAAAGAGAATAAAAAAAGGTTCATGGTTGCTGAAGAAAAGCTATAGGAGGAAAAAACTTCATCTAGTCCCAAAGATCAATGTTCTCAAGATTGCTGCAAAACAAAAACAAAAACAAAAAAAAACAAAGAGAGAGAGAGAGAGAGAGAGAGAGAGAGAGAGAGAGAGAGAGAGAGAGAGAAGGAAGCCAATTTCTGCAATTCTGCTAGCTTGACTACTCTCCATTCAAATATTGATAACTTTTGCTAGAAAACTCCAATTAAGGTGAGATTTGTGGCATTAGAAACTAGACATTCGGAGCTTTCCAACTGTATATGGTACAGCTCCTTTTGGCGGCCCAATCAGTACATATTTTGGTCACAATTTCCTCCAAAGTTAACAAATCGCCATGGTCCCGCTCTTTCACATCCAAGTGCACAATTTCTGCAGAATTTCTTGCTCATGCATTACTATTTGCTGAAATGCTTCAAAGGTGTTTATTTTCAAGGAATCGTCTAAAGAATGGGTTTGTGCTATTGATGGAATCATGCGAAATGAATGTCATGCGATTGTCAGCTGCTACAAAAATAAAAAAGAAGATCATGAAGGATAACTTGAAGACACTGTCAATTGAAACAAAGGGGGCTAAAATTTAAGAAGAAGTTGATGCAGCTCCAAAGGGGAATATCATGAAACCGATTGAAGATCATGCCCATGTTGTTGTTTGAGTCTTTACAAATTCAATGTTTTCCTGGGAGTTTCTGCATGTATTCCATGGCCACAGCTGCAATTTGCCGGGAGTTTATTTTGAAAGCATTGCCATCTAGAAATGTTTTTTCTTTCAATCCTTTGATTCCCCTTCACTTGACAGATAGCACCAATTCTGAAAAGGTCTAGTTTGTCAAACAGAGTGGAGCAGTTTATGGTGTCAAGTTGCATCCTGTTCTCAAGATATTGTTATCCTCCTCTTGTTAATCTCAGTGTGTAGAGGTACAAAAAAAAATCAACATTTATTACTACATGTTGACAAATCTTCCACTCCATGGCAAATTCTCATGAAATTGAATCATCAAATGGGGACTATTGGGAGTGCTGATTCATGACACAACTTTTAAGCCAAATGCACAAGTATAATGATGGTTGTAGGATTTGGAGTAATCACTTACTAGAAAGCAGATGCCCAGCTTGATAGAGTTCATCCGTTTCATCGCTAAATCCTCCAAACAAATTAATAGCTTTTCTGTACTGAGCATGCACCTAAACCATTTTGATGAAATGCCTCAGAGATGCATGCTTCAATAATACCCCATAAACGAAAAGAAGAACATGAAGAGATTTGTTAAAAAGCAAATTTTTAGAATATCTTTGCCATATAACACTTGAATTTCTTATGAGAGCTGCATCCTTCTTCATCAACAGAAGCTCTTCTTGACTTTTTAAATGATGCAAGCTGCAGGAAGTGGATTTGGACACAAATATGTAGAATTTCATAGGGACTGAATACTTGCCAGGCTTTAATGAAAGAGGGCATTTTTAAAAAAATTGCAATGGAGGAATCTTGCATCATTTTCTCAATTGATGAATATTAATGTGGTGATGATTATAATGGCAGATGATGGTTTGGTGATATTATATATATATATATATATATATATATATATAAAGAAGAAGAAGAGAGCCGGGCCCATTTGAGAAAGACTATGCAAAATAGAGAAAATTGTGCCCCACTATCTAAACAAAAAATAAATAAATAAAAGAATAAATAAAAAAAAGAGAAGGGAAGAGGGCTGATTTAAAAAAAAGGGATTTAAATTATTATTATGGAAGAAATGAAATCCAAATCTCCGAATGACACGAATCTCGAAGTGGCGATGGAATACTGGCATTTGGTGGTACGTCTGATAAAATCACAATGCAACACTCACTTTGAAACGCTAATAAACACAAGTTTCAAAGCGGCATATATCTTGGGGAGGCGATAGGACATTCATCTCGAGATGGTCGATAAAATGTAAAGCGGTGCAAATCTCAAAGTGGCGATAAAGTAGGAGTCTTGAGGAAACCGAAAGATCATAAATTTTGAAGTGGCGAAGCATATATATATATATTCCACGACGGAAGGCTGAGCCATTTATATAAATAAATGAATAAATTATGTACATCTATATGATGATATCTATATGTAATAAATTATCATTTTCCATAATAAAATGAATTATTTTTCATTGCCTTTACTTGTACTTTTGCCTTAATCGGAGGTTCCCAAGACTCTGTCTAGGGTAATTAATAATAGAGGCTTGCCTCTATTAGGAATGAAAGAACCCACAATAACTAAACAAGTATGATATTTGTGATTCGATGTATCACCTGGTGTCTCTTCACAAACACGATGTCAGGCAGGTATTTTCAATCCCACAGGTTAGTTGGTTGACTTATCCTTAAGTTATTTAGGTAGTTATAACTTATGACTTTCTTGTGGATTCTTTACATGTATACTTAAATTTCTTTGTTTAACTTAGAAACTTTAAATAAAACATTTTATTGGTCTATGATTATAAATCTTCTCTTTCCATTCTCCAAATGAGTAAGCATGATGCCTAATTTTATAGTCGTTGTGGCCGCATTTAATTCAAGATGGTTTAGCTTTCTGAAATGACTTATTAACAAGAAGTATTTGCATATTAGTCAATGTTAGATATATTTCAAAAAGCTCTACGATACTATGTATACAGAAGTACTTCTTGTTAATATTGTGACAAGATTTCCGATAGAGAGTGTTTAATTGAGGATACATGTATGATGATATGTTATAAGTGTTGGAAATGCTCTAATACCATTTTATGATACTATAATCAACAAACATGAAACTTTCCAAATAAGAAATTAAAAGATATTGAATGATACTCATTGTTGTAAAATTCGAGAAGGATAAAAGGGAAATTAAGCATATAGATGAAATAAAACAGAAATACCAGGGTCGTATTTGGTTAACAAGCAGATTTAAGTTGACATACATTAGAGATCATCAAGGTTAGTAACACAAATGGCTTCATTTAAGGATAGCAATGTATGTTAGAATAAAAATAGTAAAAGATATGATACTAGCAAAAATATGAAGTTTTAACCAATATCTGGAAAAGAATAAATTTAGTTTCAAACAATAATGGTCTGCATGTGACATTAGAGACCACAAACATCTGTTATTTGGGCTAGGTTCAGGATAATCATGCTTATCTCAATTTGGAAACAAAAACTGGTAGAAGGTAATTTAGTGCATAATCTGGATTAAGGCATAAAAGAATCAAATACTAGACTGTTACTAAAAAAGATATTGACTAGTTATTTACTAACATCAGGGAGTACGGAATTAGGCAAATTCTAAACCTCAAATATCTTATGAAAGTAACTCCATTCAACAAGCATGAGGAAATTTAAATCAAAGTGAATATTACACCACACCAAGTTTAAACCTTCTCCAGGTTAAGATATAAATAAATAAATCATAAATTAGCCATTAAAATCATAAGAAAATAAAAAACAAGAGGTAAAAATGTTTTAAAGAAAAAACAGAGAGAAACAAATAGCACTATAAAGTAAAAAAAAATAAAAATAAAAATAAAAAAAATTTAAAAAACTACCACATAATAATGAAAGGTTAGTTCGGATGTTCCAAAGCACCTTGATTTCTAATTTTTAAAAAGAAATCTATAGACTATATTCAATGTTGAATACCACACAAAAGCAAAAGGTCCAAAAACCAATATCAAATGGATTAGGATA
The DNA here is from genome assembly GCA_026586065.1 of Dioscorea zingiberensis. Classification (NCBI taxonomy): domain Eukaryota; kingdom Viridiplantae; phylum Streptophyta; class Magnoliopsida; order Dioscoreales; family Dioscoreaceae; genus Dioscorea; species Dioscorea zingiberensis. The sequence continues at coordinate 52,960,286 of CM048820.1, forward strand.
AAATAGAAAAGAGGAATATCATTACTAAAGTAGTAAAAGGTCCAAAAACCAACAAGATGAAAACTCAAGCGAACCAGGTGCTCCACAAATACACCGCGTTCAAAACTAATATTTAAAATTGAGAATCAAAGTTTTTCCAAGAAATGGGACACTGGAGTGGTAATCTTTTCAGGAAATGCTTTCGTCTGCGATTTGTTGGACAATGCTCACGATCACAGAAGCATTTGAACAATACTAGAAAATAGTAGGAAGAGAAAGAAGAGGATCTTAATATAAAAATACTTTAATTCACAACTTATTAAATCTCTTACAAAACATAACCAACTAATCCCATTATATAAGCATTTACACTCTTCATATTCCCTTATAATTATACTCATTAACACATTTCATTAATAGCTCTTTAACCTTTCATATTCCAAGACTTAGACTCTCCATTTCTCTAATACCCATAATGATAACTTTTCATATTCCAAAAACACCTAACTCATTTTCCTTAAATGTTTAAGTTTATTATTTTTCAACATCCCTCCTTAAACTTAAATATTTCATTAAACACCTCTAGCAGTTTCTCGACTAGCTTCTTCCTCGTCACTATCTTTTGAACCATAATCTTCTTCCTTCTCCTTTAATTTTTCCAGCTCCTTGTTAGTTTCAGAGAGGCAACTCCATAGTTCTTTATTCGCTTCCTTGAGATCTTCAACTTCAAATTTGTATTTCTCTAACTCTTTTCTGTTCACATCGTATATGTCAATTTTGTATTGTCTTCTCAGATGCCATATAACAAGCAGTGCGGCATCATTCTCCACGTGATCAAAACCAAACTTTCGCATTCATACCTAGCTGGCGGAAGAACTAGCTTCTCTAATATCTTATTCAGCATTGCCTTGAACTGCACAGACACCACAATGGGTTTTCGTCTTCCATTTCTTATCTTGAACTCTCTTGTAATATTCTGGACTTGTACTTTTAAGCTCAGGAGTCTCAAAGGTAGTAGGTCCCTTCCACTATCTTAGGCTTGTGCTTCTACTTATGGGGCTGAGTCTGAGGAGGTTTTTCAGGATCAAGCGCATGCTTTGATCTGAATTTTGTTATAAATGCTCACGATACCATGTTGGGACAATACTTAGAAGAAAGTAGAAATAGATGCTCTAATACTTCATCAAAGCTTGGTCTTTTCTGCCAACTAGATTTTATTTAGGTCCAAGTGTGATAAAAGAAAAGGCAAAAATGCATTTTTGATCCTATACTTATGAGTATATTGTTGTTACGTTTTGGTCCCTATCTTGTATGGGAAATGTTCAATCTGTTACTGCATTTTGTACTTTCAGACTTTTTGCAATTACAGTCCCCTGGACCAAAAATGCATTTGTGTCATAAGAAAAAGGATACCAACACCACTTATTGGTGATTGAGTTTTATTTATTTATTTATTTTGATGGTTTTGAATCGTACTCTTTTGCAAGTTGATGTTGTGGTTTTTACTGGCGGATTAAGTATGACAAGGAGAGATTTGTAGAGTCAAAGAAGAAATGGCTGGATCATATTTGCTCTTAGATGACTCCCATGTCGATGACCCATTCCTCATTCTTGAGAACAATATTGACATCTCATATGCGGCGTCGAGGGAGGGCTGCGATTTGCTGGTCTTAAAGCAACTTTACGCACGTGCAAAGGCAAGGTGAATTTGGCGGTCGAATGTTAAGCCCTCTTGAGATCTTCAAGTGTAGCATTGTCCATGAAGATGGAGCTACAATGATGATGGCTTCAAATGGCTTTCTCAATACATCAAATAAGTTAGTGGCCTTGTTGCCAATGAAAGAAGAATACTAGTTCATGCATACTCCCCTCTACTGTTAGTCCAGTCTAGAGTGATCCTTTTCAAGAGTCCTTGATCTCAAAACTAATATTTAAAGATTGAGACTAAGTTTTCAAGAAATCAGGACCTTGGCGTAGTAATTTTCTCAGGAAATGCTACGATATACGTTTTGTTGGAAATCTTTCGATCTTACTTTGTTGAATGATCTTTAGAAAATAGTAGGAAGAGAAATAAGAGGATCTTAACATAAAAACACTTTCATTCACAACTTCTTAAATCTCTTACAAAACATAACCAACTAATCCTATTATATAAGCATTTCTGAGACTCTTCACATTCCCTTATAATTTTACTCATTAACACATTTCATTAATAGCTCTTTAATCTTTTCAAATTCCAAGACTTAGACTCTCCGTTTCTAATACCCATAATTTACTTAAATATTCCAAAAACACCTAACTCATTTTCCTTAAATGTTTAAGTTTACTATTTTTCAACATCCCTCCTTAAACTTAAATATTTCATTAATAGCTAGTCGAGAAACTGCTAGAGGTGTTTAATGAAATATTTAAGTTTAAGGAGGGATGTTGAAAAATAGTAAACTTAAACATTTAAGGAAAATGAGTTAGGTGTTTTTGGAATATTTAAGTAAATTATGGGTATTAGAAACGGAGAGTCTAAGTCTTGGAATTTGAAAAGATTAAAGTGCTATTAATGAAATGTGTTAATGAGTATAATTATAAGGGAATGTGAAGAGTCTGTAAATGCTTATATAATAGGATTAGTTGGTTATGTTTTGTAAGAGATTTAAGAAGTTGTGAATGAAAGTGTTTTTATGTTAAGATCCTCTTATTTATGCTTCCCTACTATTTTCAAGCGTTGTCCAATAAGTGGTAATTGCTCAGGCATTCAAAGTAAAATGATATGTCGAGGCATTTAGGAAAGATTACTATACGTAAGATACGATTTCTTGAAAAACTTAGTCTCAATCGTGTAAATACTCAGTAGTTTTAGAGATCGAAGAGACTCTTTGAAAAGAGATCACTCTAGATTTGGACTAGCATTGGAGGGTAGTATCACGTAGACTAGTATTCTTCTTTCATTGGCAACAAGACCAGCCTGCAAGCTTATTTGAGTGTATTGAGAAAAGCCGTTTTAAGAGTCATGTGTAATGGCCAAATGCAGTCTTGGACAGATGCTAAACTTGAAAGATCTCGAGAGAACATTCGACTCATGAATTCACACTAACTGCCTTTGCGTATGGTAGGATTGCTTGGGCAATTGAAATCGCGGCTCCTCCTCGGATCACTGCGTAGGAGATATCAATATTATTCTCAAGAATGAGGAATGGAGTGATTGACAGCGTAGGAGTAAATCTAAAGGCGGTAAAAATGCAGGCCTACTTCTTTGACTCACAAGTCTCTACCTTGTCATATGAATCCATTCGATAAACCACAACATCAACTTGCAAAAGTTTGATTCAAAACCATCAAAATAAATAAATAAATAAAACTCTCAATCTGCAATAAGTGGTGTTGAGTATCCTTTTCTTATGACACAAATGCATTTTTGGTCAGGGAGGTACATAATTGTAGTGCCAAAAGAATCACAGAGAAGTCTGGTACAAAGTCCCAGATTGAGCGTTTAAATTATAGGAGATAGGACCAAAATGAACAATATACTGCATTATAAAGGATCAAAATGCATTTTTGCGGCTTTTCTTTTATCACATTAATGAGAATCATTGGATTTGCAAGAAAGACTAATCTTTGATGAAGTAGATGACGTATTTCTACTTTC